>CM064513.1:82441106-82786106 GCA_032716605.1 Paralithodes platypus | reverse complement strand
CATAAGAGTCTCCCCGCAGTCCGCCGGGGGAACTCTTAAGAGTCTCCCTGCAGTTCCCGGGTTAAGAGTCTGGGGAAAAAAATCCATTTAAAACACCCCAAAACAATTTTTTTTTTTTTTTTTTTTTTTTGCCCCTGGGCCATGCCCCTCCTTCCCCACTTTCCTCACCTCCTTCAGTTATCACCTATTTTCCCTGTTATACCCTTATTCTGTGGTCTATTTTCGTGCTAACATTAGCGAGTTGCAAGCAGGGCATTGTCATCACTGTTAGCAAGCGAGTGCAAGAGAGAGAGAGAGAGTATCGATCGACAGTCTCTCTCCAGACGTGGGGAAAAGTGGAGTGGAGGGAGGTTACCTCAGCCATACATTATGTAACACCCGGCCTGTATCGCCGATTTTGACCATCCAAACGCTGTTTCCACTTGTTTTATTGTTGTAACGGGTTAATACCTTTATAATCAACCTATAATAGGCGCATATGGATAAGTATTAATGCTATTTATGGTAAAATAACGATGTTAGTGATGGGAACAGATCAAATACGTGCCCACAGGAGTGTGGTGTCTCATACCCTCCATGCGCACGTCTTAGGTTAATAAACAAGTCAGAAGGGCTATAGGTCAGTTGAGACCAAAGCAGCATGTCTGAGAGAGAATAAAGGCTGTGTGCCCTATGCTCTCACAAAAGCAGAATCCAGAGAAACCTCATGCTCAAGTCTTGTAAAACATTGACACGTAGTCATACGAAAACACAATAAAACAAAAAGCACCCCAAAAAGGGAAAGAAACACAATGCATCACATGGGAAGCATATCCCCCCCCCCCCCCCCCCAAGTTATGTTAAGGGTTAGTTAAAGTAAACATGAACCCGAAAAGCGAGGGTAGAATAGACACACAACGACCGTTATGCGGTGTTGAGGACTAACCACCCCCAAAGAAAACAAATAAATAAACACGTCTCCAGCACTACGCGCACACCCATAAACCCGCCATAAAGCCATAGTAAAATTCTGCCTACATCACTGAAACATCCTTCTAAAACCTCAACAGCCTGAAAAGACTCACGCTCACTAAGTCGAAGCGAAGGGGTAGGCAAAGCAGGCACTCGCGAAGCACAGACAAAAAAGGCGTGTGACATCGACGGTGGGCGCGAAGTGACTGATACTTTGGCAGGTCCTGGCGCAGGCTCATAGAAATGGAGCATGGCTTGGAGGAGAGCAGCTAGATTAAATGGGTAACTATAACAATTCTTTCTCTCCTTCGCTTTCTCTTCCTTCTTTAGTCGTCTCGGAGTGTGTACAACGTGCCTAGTAGTGAATTGAGGTGCAACTCTAGAAATTATTTGGTACTTCGCGTGAGTACCGTTAAATCGGCCCGCTGTGGTAGCGGCTGAGATCATAAGCCCTACGTTGGAAACGTAGAGACTGCTACTAAATTAAACCCTCTAAGTAGCATATTAGGCCTATCATTTATTATGTAAATGTTTGTTAACTAATGGAACTGAAATTGTGTACTTCGACTTCCAAACCAATCTGATGATCTCTGAACTTTGAAATAATTGTAATAGTTTCGAAATCTGACCATGTTCATTATAACGGAATGAAGGTTCTTGGTACGATGTTGCCAATGTAGCTGCTACCGCTAGATCCAGCGAATCACTTCCATCACTTCCATCTAGCGACATCAAGATGTGATGAATTCTAGCGATATTCAAGTTAGTTTCCCTATTTTAAGGAATTGGAGAGATGTTTCGATTGTTAAAGATTGTTCTCGATACTTTAACATATGTTTTCTAGTGACATACAAGTTTTTAGTGTCTGGTGACTATCTAGCGATTTCTCAATGCTATTCTAGCATACATTTGTACTTTAGTTTATCTTGCATTTTTTTTCTAAATTTGCCCTATTTCTCCAGAAGACTTCCTACATGGTATAGTGTATTGTTCTAGTGATAATTAAATATTATATAGGGCTATTTTAAGTTGGCTGATGAATATGAAGCAGTAATATGCTGGACGATGAGAACACTGTATGTAAACATGTCTCGGACATCACTGACAATTTTTGGCATTTTCTGCCAAAAGCCCAATGGCTTATCAGTGGTGGTAACACAAAATGCAGCTTTGGTGCCTCGGCAACAACAACAACGAAAGTGCGAAAATAAGGGTTTAAGAGAAGAAGAAGAAGAAGAAAGCTTCTGAAAATGCCACTTGGCTGGACGGAGAGTTGATGATGGACATAAATAGAGCGGCAGAAAGGAGCATAGGAAGAATAAGAAGATGGACAGGAAAAAGAAAACAAAAACCATGGTGGAATAGGGAAATAAAGCAAGCAAGAAGTGAAAGAAGGGATGCGAACAGAGAAAGGAGAAGGATGATAGAGAGAAATAGGAGGGAAGGCGGAGAGAGGGAACGAGAAGAAAGACAAGCGGTAAGGGCATACAAGGAGAAAAGGAAGAAGGTAAAAATACTAATACAAGAGGCAATGATAATACACGAGAAAGAAGAAGTAGAAAAGATCAGAAACAAGGGGAAAGAGGGACAAAAGGAGTGGTATAGGATGTTAAGGGTGAGATCGGTAGAGAGGAAGAAAGCATGGAACTAATAGTGGGAGATAGAATAATAAAGACAGAAGAAGAAAAATGACGAGCAAAATGGGTTCAGAAGAGACAGGAGGGGGACAGATAATATCTATATACTAAGCGAAGTGATAGGGAAAATGAAAAGAGGGAAGAAAACGGGTTACTGTGCATTCCTGGATATAGAGAAAGCCTATGATAGAGTAAATAGGGAACTGCTGTGGAAAATAATGGCAAGGAGTGGAATACCAGAAAAGTATATAAACATCATAAAATGCCCCAGAACAAGAAGCCCACCACAGAAGCCACGAGCGAACACCACACAAAAACACCCGAAAGAAAGGTCCACAGAACGAAAGGACCAGCTGACCGAGCCAGCCAATTCAGACAGGCCCAAGCCCGCAGGGCTAAGCAGCTCCAGGCCGCACCTACATACCCCTTCTAAACTGACCATTTTCCACACCTCACGTACACTACCCCCTCGTGTCCTACACTTCTAACTACAAAGATGATGAACAGGAATATACATTCATATTAAAAACACCCATGCCCTGTCCCTACGTTGAGCCAATGCCAACACATCAGACAGCCATAATTATATCTATGTATGTTCTTACATCCGAGAAGTAGATGTTATATACCTTAGAAGTTAATACACCCATGCTGTCCCTAGGTTTAAGATATTCATATTAACATACCCTAACATACCTTGTCTTGCCAGACTAAGTTTCTGAAGACCCATCGCCCCCATAAAATCTATGTATTCAATCCTTAGGTTAAGTATTAATATGAACATTCCCTAACACATCTTGTCTTGCCAGACTAAGTTTCTGAAGACCCATCGCCCCATAATATCTATGTATTTAATCCTTAGTTTAAGTATTAATGTTAACATTCCCTAACATATCTTGTCTTGCCAGACTAAGTTTCTGAAGACTCATCGGCCATTAAATCTATGTATTCAATCCTTAGGTTAAGTATCTTTATCCGCCATTGTGTTCACCGTTTTCCATTTACTTTTCCACAATTGTCATACGTCTTCCACTTACCTCCTTCGTATCCACAGTCCACACTACGCCATATTACTTCGTGTCCTACACCTCTTACCCGCCCGATTCTACCTACACGATGATGAACAAGAATATACATTCATACATTCACAGTAAGAAACTGTTCTGGAAAGAAGTCAAGAAAGTTAGGGAAGGTAGCAAGGGAAACAGTAAGGGTGTGAAAGATAAGAATGGGAGAATGCTAGCCGAGAAGCAAGAGAGAGTCGAAAGATGGAGGGAGTACTTCAGTGAGTTGCTAAATGAAAGGAATGAAGAGCCAGCAAACATAGCTGGATATGGTATGGGAGGGAGAAGAAGAGAAGTAGTGGAGGAGGAGGTGGGGATCAGGAGGTCAGAAGTGTGGGAAGCCATGAAAAGAGTGAAGTTGGGGAAAGCACCAGGAACAGATGGAGTGTGTGGGGAAATGTTGAGGTATGGTGGTGAGATAGTGATAGAATGGGTATGGAAAATGTGCAAACTAGCATGGGAGAAGGGGAGTGCACCCGATGACTGGAAGACTGGCATAATAGTCCCCCTATATAAGGGCAAAGGGGAAAGAGGAGTGTGTGGTAACCACCGAGGAATATGTCTTCTAAGCGTAGTAGGGAAGGTATACAGTAGGGTAGTGATGAGAGAGTGAGAGTGAGAACGGAGAAATGGATAGGCGACGAGCAGGGTTTTAGGAAGGGAAGAGGATGTGTAGATCAGATTTTTACCCTGGAATGTGTTGTGGAGAAGTATCTGGAGAAGAAACAAAAGGTGTATGTTGCCTTTATGGACTTGGAGAAGGCCTATGACAGAGTGGATAGAGAAGGTTTGTGGAAAGTACTTAGAATATACGGAGTAGAGGGCAAGTTGCTGAAAGCAGTGAAGAGCATGTATGAGGGTGCAAAGGCGGCAGTACGTGTGGAGAGTGAGCAGAGCGAGTTCTTTGACCTGAATGTTGGTTTGAAACAGGGGTGTGTGATGTCCCCGTGGTTGTTTACTGTATATATGGATGGAGTTAAGAAAGAAATACTATCAAGAGCAGTGGATGTTGGTGTATCGCTGAAAAGGGAGGGAATTGAGTGGAAGCTACCTATACTGCTGTTTGCAGATGATACAGTTTTGATGAGTGATAATGAATGGGAGTTGCAGGGTCTGGTAAATGAGTTTGGAACAGTGTGCGAAAAACGGAATTTGAAGGTAAATACGGGGAAGAGCAAGGTTATGGTCTTCGAAAGGGGTGAAGTCACAGAGTGTGAGGTGAAGCTGAACGGTCAGGCTATGGAGATCGTCAACTCTTTTTAAGTATCTGGGCAGTGTGTTGAGTAAAGATGGGACTATGGATGAAGAGGTGCGGGAGAGGGTACAACAGGGGAAGAGGGTTGTGTGAACGCTAAAAGCAGTAACAAGAAATAGGGTGGTCAGTATGGAAGTGAAGAAGTCCTTGCATGACAGTGTGGTAATCCCGACACTGACTTACGGAAGCGAAGCATGGACGTTGGTTGAGAGACTCAGACCAAGAGTGAGAGCAGTGGAAATGAATTACTTAAGGAGTGCGTGCGGAGTTACATGGAGGGATAGACAGACTAATGAGGAAGTAAGAAGGAGGTGTGATGTGGAGGTAGATGTGCTGGAAAGTGTGAAAAGGAACAACTTGAGATGGTTCGGCCATATGGAACGTATGGAAAGCGAGAGAATGACTAAGAGGGTGTACGAGAGCGAGGTGGATGGACAGAGAGGGAGACCGAATGAGAGGTGGAAGTGAGGAAGTACATGAACGAAGGCGGTGCTGGTTGGGGGGAGGGGCGTCGACTGACTGGGGACAGAGGTGCATGGGGGCGGTTCGTTCGTGGCCACCCCTTCAGGGATCACGGCGTCAGGCAATAGATAGATAGATAGATTAAAAACATCCATGCCCTGTCCCTGAGTTGAGCCAACGCCAACCAATCCGACAGCCCTATATCTATGTATGTTCTTACATCCGAGAAGTAGATGTAAAAAAAGAAACCACATGTCCAAACTCATAAGAAATTAAAGATACCCACGGGTACACCAAGATATAGAACCATTGCCCCCATAAGACTTAGACAGCCATGACTACAGATGTTAGCCACCATGCTGTAACGTAATCCTTACCCCAACCAGAGATTGTATAGATAACCTTTGTTACCAGTATCTATCATAGTACCTCGAAACAATAACGCAGTACCCCTACGAACTGCCGCTTTCCTTGGGTCTATATTTCATAGAAAACGCAGTTCCCAGGGACACCTAGACGTACAAAAAAAAGCGTGTCAAATAATAGGTCCATAACCCCTCGTATGTACGAGAAATAATACACCATGTTTTCCTTACTTTATCCACAAGTCACGCACACACCTACAGTTAACCTCCTTCTCCCCCACCGCCCCACAGTCGACATGATTCTATCTTTTCCAGACTCATATACCACCCCGTATTTGCATCCCCCGGTAGCATTTGACTAACGTACTTTCACTGTCTTTTCAAACTCCAATATCAATTGTAGCCTAATGCCACCCCCACGCCCAGGGACCTTAGGGGCAAATTTCCCTGTAGCCCCTGAGCTTCCCCCCCTCTCATTAAGATACCCGTCCTTCTCGACTCTTGTCCGACCTAGCCTCTCTCTCATACCTCTTGAAGATCCTTGATTTTTCCGTTGCTAACGCTCTCCAACCTTTTATATATACTCCTATCCAGCCTACCTTCACTTAGTAGGCCAGAACAACATTAGAACTTTACTAACCCCTTGCATGCCATCTATTCTCTTACAACCCCTTCACAACCCTGCACCCCATGGTCGTCGGTGCGAGGCTCGCCGCCTCGCCAGTAACTAATTTCTATTGCCATACTTCCAGATAAATGTGGCAGAGTTAGCAACCAGTCTCCACCACATCCAGCAAGCCATGCAATTAACAGCCAACCAAGTACACCCAGCTAGCCAAGGCACCTTCGGTTTTGATATTAAGAACACCCACATCTGTCTCATAAACAGAGGGTTATTACAAACACTGGTGATATGGCAAGCCCCTAGCCACAGCCGCCGGATGACCATCCCAGAGGGAGAGCGCCCGGCTACCCCTTTTTACCCACCCGAGGAGGGAGACCCCCACCCCCGCGGAGGTATACCTGACCCCTGTTTTGACTTCCGGGTCATTGCCAGGTAGCCTAGGAATTCTTCCTATCAATGAACTAACCATGCATGTCTAAACCCCTTACTCACTTCTCTATACCCACAATAACCCATCCACCTGTTTTGCATACTCGGATAGTCAAATTAGCACCTCAGCTATGCAATAGAACAAAGACTGAGCAATATAAGAGAGACGCCCCTATCACAGCTGTCCCAGTCCTCTCCGCAAAGTAGATCCAGTCTCCCTTCCATAAATACTTCCAGTATAGCCAAAATAGTACCTTTTACTAAGGCTCAGTTATATCACAAATTGAAGGCTTCCTATAGCCATGTGCCACAACAGTAATCACCATCTTACCCAGTCCCCATATCTATTGAGAGCTCAAATAAGTCCATAAGACTCGAGATCCCTATTGTCTACAGGGTCCAGAACCGATCCTATAAACCTAGCTCCTGCCCCCAGTCAAATCAGTTGAAAGTTAGACACCAACCAGTGGTCACTACCCTGAAGTTAACCTCTAGCTCTGCCCTTGTGTTGTTCCTGAGTTGAGAGATTCCCAAGCCGGCAGACTCCATGGCAGAAGTTAAATAGAAGAGCTGTCCATGTACAAGTCCTAACGTGCACCTTATAACCTTCACACAAATTTGTGGGTATATAAGTGTGTAGCCAGCACCGATCGTCAAGAGATCCGACATGAGAACTTCCTACATTTTGGACCACCTGGACGGCCGAGGAACCAGTCGTTAGCCCCCAACATCACTGGAAGCAAGATAACCAGGACCAGACCTACAAATACTATTCAAGATTCATGTTACTAGTACTAAGTGTTATAGTACCAGTTGACACTCACTTATTAACTTTCTATGAAGTGGCTATAACCTTGCCCAGTGTAACTCATATCTAACCATTCCATTTGGGACGTACTAAGCGTATCAGTGTTCATTAATTAACAGGCGACATTGACTCTCGTAATTACCTTATTCAGATATTAAAACCCTAGTGATATCTAACGTTCGCCCACTGATTTGTGTTCTACGTATTTCTGCCATAAGAATATAAACCTTAGATCAGTACCCCCATGAGGTTACTAGAGATTCCGTGTTCTAAAATAGACGCGTGTCTAATCCTAACTGTGAGCTGCTACTTGGGCACGCGACCAGCCAGTAAGAGATCAAATCAGTGAAATTGAATACATAAATATATTGAGGTCTTCCAGTATAATAAAACTTGCTAACTAAACCTGTGATCAGAAGAGTATACCTGAACGTTGGAAGTGGGAGACTAGGCTCCATCCAGATCCGCTAATGCTAGCAGTTCCCTTCTATTATTTGTTTTGTACGAGAATTACCAGTTGTCTATGCTCTTTATTCATCTACTTAAATAAAAGTGATCGTGTGTCGTGTTATCGTGTGTTTATTTTGTGTTCTCTATTCCTCATACCTTGTATTGTGCATGCAGCCTTATATACCCAGTCAGATAGAACCCACATTACCCAAGTTAATCCTGTAGAAAAACAGGGCATAACATTGGCGGCAGCGGTGGTTCTTGATTCGGATAAAAGGTTGCATTACATTGCAAGTTTGGAACAGCCAGAACACGAGAACATCATGACGCACCGTTCTCACATTCCCATCCCACATTATGATGGAGAAACTTATGAGATCGAAACATTCATGGACATAGTGAAACCCGTACTTGACCTAGTTTATACCACGGACGCAGAAAAAATAGCCGTATCATTAACGCACCTGGGAAAAGCCGTTTCCCTGGTTGCCTATCAACTGCACCCTGCTCTCACCTGGGACGAATTTCGCCCAATAGTGATAGAAGCCATTAAGCCTTCGTTGGGCGTTTTCGTGGCCCACACCCGTATCCAAGACACTAAATTCGAAGGCGATTTAGATGCCACAGTGAATAAGATTGCCCAACACATAAACATTTCTTTCCCCACGTTGACCAGAATCCAACAAGAACAGCAAATTCTGGTCAACCTTGTGTCGATATTGCCCTCAGCAGTAAAAGACCATTTCCGTGTGCACGATTTCGTCGGATACAAAAAAGATCTCATCACGATCCGACGTATTTTGGCCGTGCGCACAGAAGCACCCACCCAAATCGCTGCAATCAAGAAGTTTCCCACGCACCCGCAGCAACCCGACCACCAAAACTCCAAGAATGCCTACCCAGCCTCATCCTTCAACAACAGACCCACCTACCCTTCCGGCAAGCCCCAACCCAGTAGACCCGGTTCCAACCTACCCAGCCATGCAGAATCTTCAACCGGAACAGGAACTACAACACCTACCAAAGTAAAAACCCTACCTTAGTCATTATCAACCCCTATGATTTCCCTGCCTGTAATGCTCGGTGTGCTTTCCATCAAATTCGTGACTCTGCCAAACCTCGCCCCTTTACTCCTCGCATTTCTGTAAATGAAGAGGAGTTGGGACAAGAGGAAGAGATGGAAGAAAGACACACGGGAGAAATAGCCCCTAACATGACCTCAGAGGATACCGAGGAAACCCTGGAGGAGGTAGATACCGATTCCCAGGATTTTTAAAGTACCCCCCGCCCAAGATGGCCTCGGCGGGGGACGCCATAACTGACCAAACTGCCCCCATTTATTACCTGGCCAAAATCAAGGACATTCCTGTCCACTTGCTAATCGACACGGGAGCTGCCAAGTCATGTTTGTTCAAATCTTACTATGAAATACATCACCGACTATTTGGCCCTTTGTTAAACACCAAAACAGAACTAATCTCAGCTGCTGATACTTACTTGTAGTAGATGTAGTAGACGTATTTAATACCAGTGATATTGTGTGCCTGCAGGAGACTTGGTATTTTAAACAGGATTTGGGTAACCTCAGTACTATCTGTGATAATTTTCATGGGTTTGGGGTCTCGACAACCGATGCTATGGATGGTCTAGTAGCAGGTCACCCACCGGGAGGAGTAGCTATTTTGTGGAGGGACTCTTTAGACAGCCGGGTTAAACCACTTGTAACAAATTTACCATGGTGTACAGGTATAGAAATAGAAGATATCCAACGGAAAGTAGTTATTCTTAGTGTGTACTTGCCCTACCAATGTAATGAAAATGAAGAACAATACCTGGAATGCCTTGGAGAGCTAAGTGCTCTTTTACAAGAACTAAATACCACCTGCTACTCTGTAATAGGGGACTGGAATGCTAATCTGAAGGACATGAGTAACTCTCTGTTTGCTAGTCATATGACTAACTTCTGTGGTGAGCATGATCTAATTATCTCTTCTCAGCTCATGCTCCCTCATAGTAGTTACACATGTGTCAGTGCAGCATGGGGCTCAACGTCTTGGCTAGATCATACCGTAGCTAGTGCTGATTTCCATGATATGATAACAAATATGGAAATTCAGTATACATATACAGATGAAGATCATATCCCATTGACCTTAACAGCTAGTTTGGAAAGAGCGCCAGAATTAACCCAGTCAAACAATAGTGTAAATCCAAAACTGCCATGGGGCGGGCTTGACGAGGAGGAGTGTGAGCAATTTTGCACTTTAACACACACTCTCCTTTCTGAGCTTGATCTTGGCAGTGAGGATGCCATTACCTGTGAAGACCCCAATTGTGTTAATGCTAGTCATCGAGAAGAAGTCAGCAAGCTGTACAATAATATTATATCTTGTCTTACTAAGGCTAGTGACATAGTATTTCACAAGCATAACAAAAATTACTCTTTTAACAAACCTGGGTGGAATGACCATGTTTCAGAACTTTACCAGGCATCCCGAGATGCTCGTAGTGTATGGCTGGATCATAACAAACCGAGACAGGGACCCATTTTTGACATGTTCACCAGACTAAAGGCTAGATGCAAGTATGCAATCAGATATATAAAAAACAATGAAAATGTATTAAGAAGAGAAGCATTGGCCAAAAACTTTGCTAGCAAAGACACATTGGCCTTCTGGAAGGATATTAAAAAAATGCATAATAGCTGCACACCTCTACCCGTTAGTGTAGATGGGATCTCTGGTACTAATAACATAGCCAATCTTTGGAAAACACATTACCAAACTTTGTTTAACTCTGTTGGGCACCAAGGAAATACCATTGCTGCTACAACAGAGTGTAACAAAGAAGAAAAATATGACACAATTAAAGTTACAAGTGAAAAAATCAAGGCTGCAATAAGTAGGCTAGATGCTAACAAATCCTGTGGTTTTGATGGTATATATGCTGAACATTTGAAGTACTCCTCCACTCTCCTCTTGGAGAAACTCAGCAGTTGCTTTACCAGCTTTCTAATCCATGGTTTCCTACCAGAATCTATGATGTCCATTACCTTGATACCAGTAATTAAAGACAAGGCTGGCAAAATTACATCAAAAGACAACTATAGACCTATTGCCCTTGCCAGTATTGTAAGTAAGATACTAGAGTTAATCATTTTAGACAGAATCTCAGTGTATATCTCAACTAATAGTAATCAATTTGGTTTTAAAAAGAATCATGGTACGGACCAGTGCATCTACACTCTGAAGGAGCTAGTGGATGGGTACATCAAAATGAACAGCTCTATTTTTGCATGCTTTCTTGATGCTGGTAAGGCATTTGACAGAGTCTGCCACAATATCCTGTTTGATAAATTAGCAACAAGGGGAGTGCCATCCTATATACTGAGAATCTTGAAGTACTGGTACGCCAATCAAACATTTAATGTAAGATGGGGTAACATTATTTCGGATTCCTTTACAGTAACCAATGGAGTGAGACAGGGTAGTATTCTCTCACCTTACTTATTCAATGTATATATGGATGAATTAAGTGATAAATTGAATAAAGAGCAGATTGGATGTTATGGTGGGAATAAAATCATCAACCATCTCATGTATGCTGATGATCTGGTCATTATTGCACCGTCTTCTGCGGGTCTGAGCAAACTTCTTGATATATGTGAATCTTTTGGTAGTAAACATTGTGTTAAATTCAACCCACTGAAAAGTGCTGTTCTTATATTTAGATCAAAATTACTGTATAAAAGTAAACTGCCAAATTTCTCACTCAATAATCAAATTATTCAAGAAGTAAACAAAATAAAATACCTGGGACACATTATCTCAAACGATTGCTCAGATGATGCAGATATCGGCCGTCAGCGCAGACAGCTATATTTACGTGGTAACACCATCTTGAGAAAATTCCACATGTGTAATTGGGAAACTAAAGTCACTTTGTTCCGGACATATTGTTCCTCTATGTACACGGCCCATTTGTGGTGGAAGTATAAGAGAGCCACCATAAATGGTCTGTGTACATCCTATCATAATATACTCAAGATGTTCATTGGTCTCTCTAAATATGAAAGCACTAGTATGGTGTGCACACTGTTGGATGTGCAGTGCTGTCGGGCTGTCATCAGGAGACTGGTGTACAGCTTTTCGCAGCGACTGCAATCCTCCAGTAACACGCTGATTGTAGCTCTTTGGTCTAGTGATCATATCTATGAATCCCGTATTATATCTCACTGGCAGAAGCTGCTGCACACATAGTATGTACTGTAATGTAATATATAGGTCTAATTGAACTATGAGCAATGATCTGTGCAATAGGTGTTAACCAACATTGAGCAATAGCCTTAGTTAGCCTATCTGTGTTATATTGTGACAAAATGTGATATGTGCTCTATTCTGTAAATAGGCCTACTGTATATTTTATTTTATTGTGTCTTTATTAATATATCTTTGTGTATAATTATTATCTGTGCTCTGACGAGAAGTGTATGTGATATGGACCACTAGGTCGTACTGTATTTATACTGTATCTATCTTATGTGTCTGGAATAAAGAATTATTATTATTATTATTATTACTTAAATCTCCTAGGAGACACTTTACCCCTATCAGTAACCACTCCTGCCCCCCATGCTCGTTGTTATCACACATTCACAGTATTTTCCTCCAACTGTAAACATTATGATGGTTTCCTTGGACTTGACCTCCTTCAAAAACTCCAGGCCCAGGTCGACTGCGGCCAAAGACTGATATCATTCAAAAAATTCCAACCCAAAGCCTCTGACAAACCCATCACGCAGAAACCCATTCAAAAAAAAAAAAAACACCCTCCTCCTCAACAAACCCTGAGTCAGGGTTACCAAATTGCAGCTAGCACTAAGGTGACCCCTAAACCCTCCCCTTGCCCTGACTCCCCTCCAAATCTCACCCCATTCAGTAAACAAATGCCTCAACAAACGAAAGAAGACAAGTCCAAGCAACTCCCTCTCGGTAATTCCCTCCATTCTCTTCATGCTGTCCCGGATAAATCCTCCCATGTTTTCAGGACAGACTCTGATATATGTAACCATCATTCCATCCAATGTTTATGTACACATTTTTCCAGGAAAAATGCCGAACAATGTACCCAACAAAATTTCCCCCATGCCCCCAGAAATGTTCAGCTATCCCACAACCCACAACAATTCCCTTGTGACAATTTTCGGTCAATAGCTCCCTTGCCCCCCCACACAATTCACACCCCTAGAAAAATTCACAACCCCACACTTGACTCACCCTCTCATGACAAACAAACCCACCCGCCCCACATCACTTTTAACCAGACCTTGACTGCCACCAAAAAAGTTCCCCACGTTCGTCCTGTGAACAACACCACATCAATACACCAGTCCTCCACCAATAACCCATGTTCTACACCTAACTTTTTCCCCACCAACCCTCCACAGTCCCCCCCCCAAATTCCGTTTTCTAACTCACTCACCTCTCGCCACTCTGAACCACCCGCACGCGCCGTTAATCCCCCCCTCACGCGTGCCGACCGAGAGACACAACCATGTTCCCACCATGCCCCCAGAAATGCCCAGCTAGTCCACCCCCACCCCGATTCCCCTTGTGACAGTTTTCCGTCAGTAGCTCCCTTCCACCCCCACACAATTCACACCCCTAGAAAACTTCACAACCCCACACTTGACTCGCCCTCTCATGACGAACAAAAACCACCAAATCCATATAAACTCCAAACAAACCGTCACTGCCACCGACAACGCTCCCCAAATTCCTTCTAACCACCACATGTCCTTACATCAGTCCTCCAACAATAACCCATCTTCTATATCTCACGCTTCCCCCACCAACCCTCCGCAGTCCCTCCAACAACTCCCGTTTTCTAACCCCCTCACACCACGCCCCACTGATCCTCCCACACGCGCCGTTAATCCCCCCCTCACGCGTGACCCCACCAAAGCGACCTTGCCCCCCTTATAAGTAGCAAGCACCTGCTTGCCAGTCAATCCCCCACCATCATTAGCCCAGCTGTAGTTCAGGATAAATGCCAAATTCCCCCCCACCATCAAAAATGGGTGAACCTGCGGCCCATACCCCAAACGCACATGATATTTTCCCCCACTACCACGTCCCCCAACCCCCATCGTTGCCTCTTACAACCCGCCATCATTTCCGCTCGCATCAACCACATTCTCGTGGCAAATATCTCAGAAGAATCCCTGACACTACCAAAAGGTCTCATTATAGGAGACCTCGAAACTTTCGATGACCTCCCCATAGATTTTAACGACACCCCTACCAGCCTCCAATTGCCCCCTCTCCCTGAGACATTATCTGACCACCAAAAGAACGGCATGTACGACCTACTGCTGGAATTCAGTGACGTGTTTGCCCAACAACCCACCGAAATCGGACAGACTGATATAGAACAACACATTATTAACACCACAGGCCCCCCCATACGACAACCATCCCGTAGAAAGAACCCCATACAACGTCAGGAAGAGGAACGCCAAGTCCAGGAAATGTTAGAAGCCGGGATTGCCACCCCGTCCATTAGCCCCTGGTCTTCCCCTGTTGTCTTAGTCAAAAAGAAAGATGGGACAACCCGTTTTTGCGTCGATTACAGGAGGTTAAATGACGTAACCATTAAAGACGCTACGCCCTTACCCCGAATAGACGATTCCCTTGACTCCCTACACGGATCCAAATGGTTCACTACCCTCGACTTGCAAGCAGGGTATTGGCAAGTGCCTATCAAGGCCGAGGACCAAAAGAAAACAGCATTTTCCACTAGTGGTGGCCATCACTATGAATTTAACGTCCTACCTTTTGGCCTCTGTAACGAACCCGCCACTTTCTCCCGTTTGATGGAAGCGGTATTACATGGCCTAACCTGGGAAACCTGCCTAGCCTATCTGGACGATATTATTGTGTACTCTCCAGCCTGGGAAGAACACCTCCTCAGGTTGAGACAAGTCCTTCAAAGAATCCGAGCCGCCGGGTTGAAATTAAAACCCTCAAAGTGCGTGATTGCCCGGAATAAGGTAGATTTCCTCGGACACGTGATATCTGAACATGGTATTGCGCCAGACCCAAAGAAACTTCAAGCCATACAAAACCAAACCCCACCCACCACTGTTAAAGGAATACATTCGTTTCTAGGTTTAGCCACATACTACAGACGTTTCGTCCCCCACTTTGCCACCATAGCCAGACCCCTCCACCAACTTACCCACAAAGACACCCCGTTCACCTGGACACCTGAAAGAGACCTCGCGTTTAACACTTTGAAGCAAAAGCTAATCCAAGCCCCTATTGTCGCTTTCCCTGACTACCAAAAACCTTTCCGTCTTTATACCGACGTATCTCTGTACACCATGGGTGCAGTTTTAGCTCAAGTCAGAGACGGAGAGGAACATGTGATAGCGTATGCCAGCTCCACCCTCACCCAACCACAACAGAATTATGCAACCACCAAGAGAGAGTGCTTAGGGATCATTTGGGCACTCAGCCACTTCCGGTCATTTATGTTGGGCGCAAAACTCTAAATAATTACCGACCATCAATCTTTACAATGGCTGCATAGGTGCGAAACCAACTCAGCCATTTTGGTACGTTGGAGGGAGACACTAGAGGACTACGACTTTACCATACAATATCGTCCAGGCAAACTCCATACTAATGCAGACGCCCTGTCATGTTTTCCAGTACCAAAAGACCCCCCCACCAACCTAGCCGCCTTACAAAACACTCAGTTGGTATCTACCCCCACCCCCCGACAGAATGCCCCCCCAGCCCCCTCCCTAATTCAATCTTGGGAAGCAAGAATCAGACCCCCCTGGATACCGTTAAATATCTTCCGGGGACTGACTCGCTGGGGAGATCAACTTGCCACAGACACTGGTCACATAATCTTGGACCCCACCATTGCCCATGACTACATGATTGCCATCCACGAGGGAAACGGCATACACCTGGGACAAAAGAAGATGTTAAAAATCTTCACAGACCAATACTGGACCCCCAACCCCTCCAAAATTGCACAACGAGTGACAGAATCCTGCAAACCGTGTTTATTGGGAAAGGATAGATCACGCACCCCAGGCCCAGCTGGTACCTTGTCGGCTACCAAATCATTCCAAGTCCTATCCCTCGACATCATGGGCCCGTTTCCTCCTTACGCTGGCAAGCGCTATATCGTCGCATTTGTGGACGTTTATTCCAAATTTGTAATCGCCTGCCCAGCTAAAGACCACACAGTCGCCACACTGCTTGCCACAGAAGTATTCCCTATATTCGGTCTGCCCCTTGCTCTTCTATCCGACAATGCCCCCGAGTTTAGTGGACACGTTTGGCAACAGTTCACCCAACAATGTGGCATTAAGATTAAACACTCATCCCAATACTGGCCTCAAGGAAATGCTATATGCGAACGCAGCCATCGCACCATCAACAACCAGTTGCGAACAAAAATGATTGCTTTTAACACCACAGACTGGCCATCACAACTAAAAATGATACAATGGGGCATGAACACCTGTCCCCGAGAAGACGGTATTTCCCCTCATGAACGTGTTTACGGCGTACCCCTCCTGTTACTGCCATTCCACCACCACGCTCACCTTCCCTCCACCACCTCCACAATTGACCCACTGCAACATCTGCAAAACACCCTCCATACCGCCCAGATCTGTCAGGACACCAAAACTGATAACATCGATGACAAAAACCCTTTCGCCATCCATGACACCGTAATGGTAGCCAACCTCCCTATCACCAACAAGTTAGGCCCTCGCTATGTCGGGCCCTACACCATCACACAAGTCCCAAACGCCTATCAAGTCACCATCGACTATCACGGCGTGACTCGCACGTTCCGAACTAGATTCGTCCGAGCGTTTAAACCACTCCAACCACAAGACAATCCCGCACCCCACACGGCTGAACCAGAATTAAACACCCCTATTACGCCATACACTCCAGCTATGAAAATCCCCACACAAACCCCTAAAGACCTAAGCCCTCCGACACCGAACAGACAGACCATTCCTCAACATACCCCCGAACTAACCTCCACAAACCCCAAGCCCCCACTATCACACCCTCCTCCACCATGACACCTTCGTTCACTTCTGATAATCAAGTACCTCCCCCGCTTATCCAAATACGAAAGCTCCCCCCCCAACCCCCACCACAACAAGGGCTCTGCCCTCTTGCCCCGACATACCTTCCCCCAGCACCACACCAAGAAAACCACACCCCACCCAAACCAAGTACACACCCAAACACCACACAATCTACCTCAGTAACCTCACGCTACAACCTACGCCCACGACACAAACTTTTTAAAACCTCCAGGAAACACACCCTGCTAACCAAATTCCGTAGGGGTGCCAGACCACTAACCTCCTCCTCTTCTTCTTCGTCGACTTCTCCTCCACAAAGGGAAAGAAGACGAATAATCACCCCTAAACACCATAAACCCTCTAACTATAGCCCAGAAGTAACCACCCCCACCCCCGCAACAAAACACATGCCTTCCTCTTCAACCTCATCCCCTCTCAACCACCACCAAACACCCCTAAAACCACCCACTGCCACCACCAGCAAATCACCAACCTCACCAAACGACACACCCCACACACGTCCCTACCCCCAACCCTCCAACTTAAATCTACACTCCTTACCCAGCCGTCTAGCCCCCCCCCCGCATCCGCCCCTTTCCCCTCGACGATCCCCACCCACACATCGACCAACCTCCTCATCTCACCGAACCCCCAACCAACCCCCCCCTAAGGAATCCCCCCACAAAGTCACCCCCACATGTCCTTTACCTGTAAAACGTTCTTCCCCTCAATATAAAACATCGTCGAGCGACTCAAGTCCCACGACAAACATCTACCTTCCCACCAGGACCGCCAGAGGTAGAATAATCAACAGACCCATCAGATTTAAAGACAGCGATACAAAAATAACACCCCGTTCTGACACTCAGGACCCAAGCCACACAACACACACACACCCCCTCCTTCCCACACACCTCCTTCACCCACCTTACCTAAACCGATCTTGCGCATTGCCTCACTATATTTTCCCAACCTACAACACCGCCCAAGAAAACCAAAAAAAAACCCAGACTCACATTCCCCCTTCATCCCCAGCTCTGTTGTCACGCGTGAATCCCCCTTCGGTTAGTAACCCATTCACCACACTAAACAGACCTCCTGTCAATCCCACACACCTCACTCCGACCCCCACGGGGGAAAGCTACAAACCATTCATACGGAAGGTTAATGTAAAAAAAAACACTGGACACTTGGCCCGCGTACCACGCCCACATCAAGCCCGGGCAGCCGCCCGCCACAACACAGAGGACACATTCTTACAGGTATACATTGACCTGCAAAAGAAACCTGACCGTCGCTCTCTTGCTTGGTGGAACCTTCTAAATACCCTTAAAATTACCCACCATGACTATGCTTCTTTTTACTTCACCCTCGAGGCTCGAGGACGAGCCTATAATGAAGAAGAGGGAAGTAAAATGCCCCAGAACAAGAAGCCCACCACAGAAGCCACGAGCGAACACCACACAGAAACACCCGAAAGAAAGGTCCACAGAACGAAAGGACCAGCTGACCGAGCCAGCCAATTCAGACAGGCCCAAGCCCGCAGGGCTAAGCAGCTCCAGGCCGCACCTACCTACCCCTTCTAAACTGACCATTTTCCACACCTCATGTACACTACCCCCTCGTGTCCTACACTTCTAACTACAAAGATGATGAACAGGAATATACATTCATATTAAAAACACCCATGCCCTGTCCCTACGTTGAGCCAATGCCAACACATCAGACAGCCATAATTATATCTATGTATGTTCTTACATCCGAGAAGTAGATGTTATATACCTTAGAAGTTAATACACCCATGCTGTCCCTAGGTTTAAGATATTCATATTAACATTCCCTAACATCTTGTCTTGCCAGACTAAGTTTCTGAAGACCCATCGCCCCCATAAAATCTATGTATTCAATCCTTAGGTTAAGTATTAATATGAACATTCCCTAACACATCTTGTCTTGCCAGATTAAGTTTCTGAAGACCCATCGCCCCATAAAATCTATGTATTTAATCCTTAGTTTAAGTATTAATGTTAACATTCCCTAACATATCTTGTCTTGCCAGACTAAGTTTCTGAAGACTCATCGCCCATAAAATCTATGTATTCAATCCTTAGGTTAAGTATCTTTATCCGCCATTGTGTTCACCGTTTTCCATTTACTTTTCCACAATTGTCATACGTCTTCCACTTACCTCCTTCGTATCCACAGTCCACACTACGCCATATTACTTCGTGTCCTACACCTCTTACCCGCCCGATTCTACCTACACGATGATGAACAAGAATATACATTCATATTAAAAACATCCATGCCCTGTCCCTGAGTTGAGCCAACGCCAACCAATCCGACAGCCCTATATCTATGTATGTTCTTACATCCGAGAAGTAGATGTAAAAAAAGAAACCACATGTCCAAACTCATAAGAAATTAAAGATACCCACGGGTACACCAAGATATAGAACCATTGCCCCCATAAGACTTAGATAGCCATGACTACAGATGTTAGCCACCATGCTGTAACGTAATCCTTACCCCAACCAGAGATTGTATAGATAACCTTTGTTACCAGTATCTATCATAGTACCTCGAAACAATAACGCAGTACCCCTATGAACTGCCGCTTTCCTTGGGTCTATATTTCATAGAAAACGCAGTTCCCAGGGACACCTATGTAAAGTCAGTGAAAATAGGCTAGCCTAAACAGACCTCGGATGCGGAAATACCCTGAGCCGAACAGGCCAAGAGGGATATCTCTATTGCTCTAACTGGTAAGGTGTCTGCCTCACACCCAAGGGTCGAGAGTTCGTGCCCCCACCAGGGCATGATATTTTCGTGAGGCTATTCCCGCATCTAACGAAGTTTAAGTGTGCTGGTAAAATTGTTCAGATGGTTGAGAGTAAGATCGGAGCTCCATAAATCCTCTTTCGGGTATGGTGTAAAAACCGATCCCCACAGGACAAGGAAGAGGATAGGAGAGAGCAGGGAGTGTTGTGAGACTCGATTGGGTTGGGTTGTGGAGTTGCCAGCCGCCCAAGCGAGTTGCCAACTGGGCAGTTTGTAGGTGCGTGTAGCATCGCTCAGTGAAGTTGACTCACCATTCCCGTTCATCTCTCTGACGGACTCTCGGTCGATTCGGCTCAAGCTTGTTCCTCTCTGTTCGTTCCTCTCTGTTCGGAGCTTTCGCTTCCCGGAAGGTGAAGTAGTGTAAATTCAGTGAAAATAGGCTAGCCTAAACAGACCTCGGATGCGGAAATACCCTGAGCCGAACAGGTCAAGTGGGATATCTCTATTGGTCTAACTGGTAAGGTGCCTGCCTCACACCCAAGGGTTGAGAGTTGGTGCCCCCACCAGGGCATGATATTTTCGTGAGGCTATTTCCGCATTTAACGAAGTTTAGGTGTGCTGGATAAATTGTTCAGATGGTTGAGAGTAAGATCGGAGCTCCATAAATCTTCTTTCGGGTATGGTGTAAAAACCGATCCCCACACCTAGACGTACAAAAAAAAAGCGTGTCAAATAATAGGTCCATAACCCCTCGTATGTACGAGAAATAATACACCATGTTTTCCTTACTTTATCCACAAGTCACGCACGCACCTACAGTTAACCTCCTTCTTCCCCACCGCCCCACAGTCCACATGATTCTATTTATTAGTGGCCCCTCCATCATTGACGAACATGCCTATTACATAAGGCATCCTCTTCAAACACTAATCCGCCATAGTTTTGAATCTACCGCGCAGAGCATTTAAAAACTGAGGAGCCTTCATCATGAGCGCACGCGACCTCACTCATGGCTTCAGTCATTATGAATTGGGTTCTCACTACGAAAAAACTTCGTAAAAAATAAAAACAAAAAGAAAATAAGAATAACTATCCAATAAGCTTTCCATCATATCGTGGATGTACTTGTGTGGATTTCTGACCAGACGCTGATTCAGGCGTCATTCTTCCTTCTCTGCTCTGCGCTCAGCCCGCCCGGACGTGCCTCCCCACGCTCCGCTGGTTCCGCATTCGTTGCGTCCCTAGTGAGTTTTTTCTCATTTGTTTACTCCAGGATGTATCGAGTAAGGTTAGGATAGGCGTAGCAGGAGTGTCCTGGGCTGGTTGCCCGCAGTGCAGTGTATTTTGGGTCGAGTATATGGGGCATCTATTTCGGATGTACCCTCGTGGTCACGTTGTGGACATGTGAACTTTTTCACAGTTGAGTTAGTTTGTGATGCAGGCGGCTTTCACTACGCGTTAATTATTGCTGCCTTTTATCTTTCTGATGAGGTAAGCTGTGTTTTCTGACATTCCCAGCGTATTTTTCTTCACTTAGTGAAGTTTTTTCTGGGTCCCGAGTCAGTCTTCCCTGGGTTGGAAGTTATTGCTCGGTGGTGTGTTGGCGGTGGTTCCTGTTGTGATATTTCCAGTGTGTGTGTATATTTCAACTGTTTTTATGCCGTCTGCCTAGGCCTAGCCAGCCGCTCGTAGCTTTGCCACATGTACTAGTGTTATTATTTATTATTTATAAATATGCCCTACTGTGTCATGTGTATCCGGGTTTTAGTTGTGTATTGGCTAATTCCTCGGACTATAATTGTTTCCTGGTTTAGTTGTGTATTGGCTAATTCCACGGATTATGTTGTGACCTTGGGTTAGCCGTGCGTGGCTATCCTCGTGTCGTGTGTTGTTCAGATGGTATCTGTTCAGGGTGGGTTTCCTTCCGGCGGGTTTTTTCTCGGTTTCACCGTGAAAAAATCCTGGCCGAGAGCAGTGTTGGGCCACACGTGGTTGTTGACACTGGCTTGTATCCCCGGCGGGTGGGGTGTCTGTGGCTCTCCAGGACTGCGTCTCTGTGGGTGCCTGGTTTCAGGCCTCCTTTGATTCCCGGCGGGATGGCTGTACCCATCCATATAAAACGGCGTCCTTGTGGACATACGTTTTAGGAGTTTTTTCTACCTGGTTTTACGACAACCACATGAAAAAACCTAGCTGTTGTTTAGGCTTTCCTCCCCGGCGATCTTTTACAAAGAAGCGGGGACAGGAACTTATGGGGTTAACTTTTAAAACTTCTCACCCGGCGGGTGCACCTGGGTAGGGTGAGATGAACGACTTAGGTCTTCCAGTTAGTTAACCGATCCATTATAGTGATACTCTGTGTATCGCTGCCTTTACTATTTACGGCGATTGAAGGTTCAATTAGGTTATATATCGATTCTCACACCCGGCGGGTGCTCCTAGGTGGAGGAATTAAGGAATTTTACAATATTCATTTTAACCTATTTAATTTAGTGATACTATCAGGTATTGCCGCCTTCGATCTTACGGCGATCTTTTGGGACAATTCGTTAAACATTAGATCTCGTATCATCCTGCCCTGGGCTATTCTACTATAATAATTCAAGGGCCGGCGTCTTTTTGGGGGGTTGCTTTGTTACAAAATTGAATCTTGAGACAGTCACCTCCTCCGAGAGACTATAAGTGCCATGCTGGACCATTATATCAGAGGGTATTCTTCACTTTCTTTAGCAAAAGATTTGTTTAGACTTTACACCCCGCCGCGTGGCGAGATGTGTTAGTTGTGTCTTTGCATCTCGTTACCCGGCGGGTTATTAACACTGGTGTGCGATCATGTTGGATTACCCTTATGAGCATTAATTCCTGGAAATTTTCTTGTTTTTTCCAGAGCTGAGCTCCGGCGGACCAATACAGACCCGGCGGTAGTTTTCACCCACCAGTCTCTGTCATGGCTACCGTGGCCCCAGTTTTTGCCCTGTGCATTACCCCTACTTGTGCTGGTATCCCTATTTTTGCACACACCCTTTGCATAAGGTGTGTTAAATGTCTAGACCGTTCAAGGGGTCTCTGGGTGATGCATAATTGTTCCTTTTGTTCTCAATTAGCTGTTAAAGTCCTTTGTGATAATGATAAGACCGCGGCGGTAGCGTTGAGAGAGGTTCGACAACAAATGTCGGCCTACACTACCATTGTCGCGCATAAGTCACTTCAATGTGACAACGTCCCACTTTGGGATAGATTGCTGTCAGAACACCCTCCCCCTAAACGTTCCTCTAGAGTCACGAGTGTTAAGCCGATGGAGACTAGTCAGGGTTCTGTATCGTCTGCGACTACAACTAAACGCCCGAGAGAGCCTACACCCCCGGCATCCGCCTCCTCGTCGCAGGCGAGATCTAGGTCAAGGTCACCTCTCAGACAACAGTCTTCTAGTCGGGCCTCTTCGCCGGAGAGTAAGAAGAGTAAGACGGAAGATTCCACCAGTGGTCACGGCGGAGATTCTTCCAGATCTAAGACTAGTTCGCGGTCACACCGCAGCCATAAATCCTCAAAAAAGGATTCACATCGGAAGTCCTCTCGACATTCCCCTAAGTCTAGTGCATCTCATCGTACCTCTACACCTGACAAAGTTTGTGTTAGGGCCTCTGAGTCCAGTGCAGCACCTGTCCCTAAAGAGGAGTTGCCAATTAATATTTTAACCCTGGAAATGGAAAGTTCAGGAGGGTCAATAATTGAGAATGTTTCAGACTCTCAAGAGAGCGTAGGCCAGGGCCTTGGTGTTTGGCGGTTTGCCCAACCACGGTCTGACCACCCACGTCCGACTCATACGAGTCACACAGTAGCCGACGTCCACAGGGACGCGGCGACCCCATCCTCTATCCCAGACTTATCTTGGAAACAAGGTACCCCTGCCTCGGCGGGGTCTTCTCAGGAGGATCGGGAGGAAAAAGACGAAGTTTCAATAATTTCGGATATGGAAGGACAAGGGTCAGGCTCAGGCTTGGACGCCGCAAGAGATAATAATGATTCTCCTATAAGTTCTTCATCTAACCAGTTTGTTACAGCACAAGAAATTGATGGGTTGCTTACTCATGCTTTATCTAAATTTTTTGGTCAGCAACAAGAAAACCCCACAATGGACTTGGGGGCTCCCTCGACAAGCTCTACGGTACGGCCTCTGATGACGTCAATTGATTTATCTAAGATTCCTAACCCTCCTACTCTGTCACCTGCAAGGAGCACTAAGCCTGCCACGGCGGCATTGACAACTTCAAATGTCAGGGTCATAACGGATGTTAATCCACCCCCTCTAGACAAAGCACCTCTTAGAAAGGTAGCTATTCCCCTCCTTTATGGGCCAGACGAGTCATGGGTTCTTTTGAACCCCTCTAAACCAGAGCTTGCCCAACCTACCTTGTCAGGGGAACTCCCGGTACCGCGTGAGTGGTTTATCCAGGGCAACAAGTCAAAGAAATTAAGGGCCATGGATGCCTTAGGTAATGTTCTGGACGTAAACATTAAGGCTATACCTAGTTATTATCACCAGGATTATTTTGTGTATGCTTCTAAGCCTGCTTTACCCCCTGCCTCAGCTTTAAAACTATTTTCAGACTGGTCTAAGCTGGATGGGTTTAATGATATTAAGACTCTGTCAGCTCTTACTCCTGAACTAGATTTACGGACCGTCACAGACGACGCAGCTAATCCAGTTTTGAAGGTGGGACAGTTGGGTCTAGGACCTTGGGTGGATTGGGAGGTAGAGGCTCAAAACTTTGCAACCACTTTCACTTCTAAATCTTCCCACCAGATCCCTCAGGACTCACATTCATGGTTTTCCCTGCCGGTGGGTTCTGCCGGCGGAATCCCGGCGGCTTTGTTTGCATTCCTAGCTGCCCCTAAGATTAATCTTTGTGAACTGAAGGACCCGTTCACTACCCCTACCCCTACTCACCTAGACAGAGAATTTAGGCTACGAGGAAAAGCTTTTCGCCTGTTTTCACAGTACATAGTATCTCAGCAGGTGGCTAAGTCTTTACTACGATCTACTCAGGCAATCTCAGACGCGGATGCTCGAAGATCGGTTGAGTTATCCCGGCGACTGATTCTTCAGTCGTCAATCCAATCCTTAGGTGACATACGCACCGCCTTGCTTGAGGCGGTGCGAGCACGACAAGATCTTAGGATGTCGTTAGTTCGCAAGCTACCTGAGCGCATTGCTAACCAGGTGGTGATGTCACCAGTACTTACCCCTTCTTTAATGTCCCCTGAAGTATGGCGAACGTTCAATATGGCACAGGCCGTTAAGCACAGTCCCACCCCTTCTAAGAAACCTGCATTTAACTTCCCCAAACCCAGGCCTACTACTAAAGCCCAGCCAGGGGGATCTAAACCATTTCTTCCGCCTAAGTCCTCCCACTCCCCCCAGGGTCAGTACAGGCATAGACAGAATAGGTTTTCAGGTCAGAGAGGACGCGGCCAAAATAAACCAGGTCAGGGCCAGTCTTCGACCAACACCAGCCAGCCGGCGAAGCGGCCAGCACCAACCCCACCATCAAAAAACTAAAGTCTCTCTCACTCCCGGCGCCTACCTTAAGGCCGGAGGAACGCAGGGTAGTACAGCCGGCGAACCCTTGTCTGCTAACTGGGTCGTTCCGAACGTGTCACCAAGCATGGCCGTTAAACACTTGGGCACGGATGGTGGCACGCAAAGGTATCACTTGGCAGTGGCTCCGGCGACCTCGATTACGTCAGCCGACAACGGCGAATTTTGTTTCTTTAGAGGTGGAGTCACTAGCCCAGGAAATGATTGCCAAGAATGTCATCATCCCGGTCCCCCCAAATTACCCTGTATTCACGTCCAAACTATTTTTGGTTCCCAAAAGGGACAGTGTTCAGATGAGGCCGGTCGTAGACCTGTCTTATCTGAATCTTCACATTCACAACGAATCTTTCAGAATGTTAATAAAATGCCCCAGAACGAGAAGCCCACCACAGAAGCCATGAACGAACACCACACAGAAACACCAAAGGAAAGGTCCACAGAACGAAAGGACCAGCTGACCGAGCCAGCCATTTCAGCCAGGCCCAAGCCCGCAGGGCTAAACAGCTCCAGGACACACCCATTTACCTTTTCTAAAACTGACCATTTTCCACACCTCACGTACACTAACCCCCTCGTGTCCTACACTCCTAACTACAAAGATGATGAATAGGAATATACATTCATATTAAAAACATGCCCTGTCCCGACGTTGAGCCAATGCCAACACATCAGACAGCCATAAATATATCTATGTATGTTCTTACATCCGAGAAGTAGATGTTATATATCTTAGAAGTTCAAACACCCACGCTTGTCCCTAGACCTCTTATATCATTTTCCATGACGAGTATAGATATATGTAACCCGTGCTCAGTCGCCCCTTGCATTGCTCCTCTAGTAACTAAGTATTAATATTAACATTCCCTAACATCTTGTCTTGCCAGACTAAGCTTCTGAAGACCCATCGCCCCATAAATCTATGTATGCAATCCTTAGGTTAAGTATTTTTATCCGCCATTGTGTTCACCTTTTTCCATTTACTTTCCACAATTGTCATACGTCTTCCCCTTGCCTCCTTCGTATCCACAGCCCACACTACGCCAATTTATTCCGTGTCTTACACCTCTTACCCCAACCAGAGATTGTATAAGATAACCTGGTTACCAGTATCTGTCATAAGTACCCCGAAACAATAACTAAGTACCCCTACGAACTGCCGCTGTGGTTGGTATTTATATTTAATAGAAAACGCAGTTCCCAGGGCCAACTAATAGTATCCATAACCCTCTGACTGATCACATAACTCTATCTTTTCCAGACTCTTATACCACCCCATAGTTGCATTCCCCGGTAGCATTTGGCTAACGTATTCTACTGCCTTTTCAAACTTCCATATCAATTGTAGCCTAATGCCACCCCCACGCCCAGGGACCTTAGGGGCAAAATTTCCCTGTAGCCCTTGAACTCCCCCCCCTTCTCATTAAGACACCCGCGCTTCTCGACTCTTGTCCGACCTAGCCTCTCTCTCATACCTCTTGAAGATCCTTGAATTGTCCGTTACTAACGCTCTCCAACCATTTATATATATACTCCTATCCAGCCTACCTTCACTTAGTAGGCCAGAACAACATTAGAACTTTACTAGCCCCTTGCATGCCATCTATTCTCTTACAACACATTCACAACCCTGCACCCAATGGTCGTCGGTGCGAGGCTAGCCGCCCGCCAGTAACTAACTTCTATTGCCATACTTCCAGATAAATGTGGCAGAGTTAGCAACCCAGTCTCCACCATATCCAGCAAACCCTACAATTAACAACCAGCCGAGTAAAACCAGCTAGCTAAGGCACCTTCGGTTTTGGTATTAAAGACACTCACATCTGTCTCATACACAGAGGGTTATTACAAACACTGGTGATATGGCAAGCCCTAGCCACAGCCGCCGGACGACTATATCAGAGAGAGGGCGCCCAGCTCCCCCTTTTTGCCCACCCGAGGAGGGAGACCCCCACGCCCGCGGAGGTATACCTGGCCCCTGTTTTGACTTTCGAGTCATTGCCAGGTAGCACAGGAATTCTTCCTATCAATGAACTAACCATGAATGACTAACACCTTTACTAACCTCTATTAACTCACAATAAACCATTTACCTTTCTTGCATGCTCTGATCACTAAATTAGCACCTCAGCTATACCATAGAATGAAGATTGAACAATCTAGAGAGACGCTCCTATCACAGCTGTCCCCATCCTCCTCGCAAAGTAGATCCAGTCTCTCTCCCCTAAATACGTCCAGTATAGCCAAAATAGTACCTCTTACTAAGGCTCAGTTATATGAAAATATAAAGGCTTCCTATCGCCCTGTGCCACAACAGTAAATACCATCTTACCTAGTCCCCATATCTATTGAGAGCTCAATTAAGTCCATAAGACTCGAGATCCCTACTGTCTACAGGGTCCAGAACCGAGCCTATAAATCTAACTCCCGCCCCCAGTCAAATCAGTTGAAAGCTAGACACCAACCAGGGGTCACTACCCTGCAGTTAATTTCTAGCTCTGCCCTTGTGTTGTTCCGGAGTGAGATCCCAGAACCGGCAGACTCCGTGGCAGATTTGGATAGAAGGACCTGCCCACGTATTGAAGAACTTCACACATATGGCCCCCCTGGACGGCCGCGGAACCAGTCGTTAGCCCCCAACATCATGGACGCAAGATAACCAGGACCAGACCCATCAGATACTACCCAAGATTCCCTTTAGCAGTACTACATATTACTGTGCTGTTTTAGATTCACTAATTAATATTTCTACGAAGTGGCTAAGACCTTGCCCAGTGTAATTCATACTTAACCATTCCATTTGGGACGTACTAAGCGATCAGTGCTCTTTAATTAACAGGCGACCTTGACTCTCGTAATTACTTTATTCAGATATTAAAACTCTAGTGATATCTAACGTTCGCCCACTGATTTGCGTTCTATGTATTTCTGAGACAAGGATATAAAACTTAGATCAGTACCCCCTGAGGTTACTAGATTTCCCGTGCTCTAAAAATATGTGTGTCTAATCTAGTCTGTGAACTACTACTTGTGCACCAGAGCTACCAGTAATAAATCTAACAGTGAATATGAATCTATAAGTAACATTGATGGTCTTCGGTATATAAACCTGTGAAATCAAAGCCAGTGATCAGAAGATTAATACCTGAACGTTGGAAGTGGGAGACTAGGCTCCATCCAGATCCACTTTTGCTAGTGTTGTTCAATTCTATTATATTGTCTTACACAAGTATTCTGCAGTGGTATATCAATAAACGTGATCATGTAACTTGCTACCATGTGTTTCTTTGTGTTCTCTATTCCTCATATCTTGTATTGTGCATGCAGCCTTATATACCCAGTCAATTTAGAACTCACATTACCCAAGTTAAACCTGTAGAAAAACAGGGCATAACAGTTAACAGTACACCAAATCAGGCTAACACTTCCGCCGGGAGGTTGGATGTGTTCACTAGACCTGACAGACGCCTATTGGCACGTATCGGTCAACAAAAGATTTCAAAGGTTTTTGGCCTTACGGATCAGGCACCAAAATTTTGTTTTTCAGAGGATGCCGTTCGGTTTGAACCTAGCACCTCGATTATTCACAAAACTAGTCCGGCAAGCCCTGATGCCATTGTTAAAACAAGGGATCAGAGTGTTGTGGTATCTGGACGACTGGCTGGTGGTGGCAGAGACACAACAATTATGCATAAAACATGTCAATATCATTTTGAATCATGTCAAAACTCTAGGCTTCAAGGTAAATCTGGTAAAGTTAAACCTTGTTCCCTCACGAGTAATTCAGTGGATAGGGCTGGTCTGGGACACCGCCGCTCTCACTCTGAGTCAGAGTGTGGACAATCGCAACAGGTTTCGCAGGAAACTGTTCAGGTTTCTTCACAGTCTGACTACGACACGGAGGGTCTGGGAGTCTCTGGTCGGCTCTCTCAACTGGATTCAACTAACTGTCAAGTTGGGCCGGTTGAAAGTAAAACGATTAATATTGGAAGGCAACAAATATTTCCCGCTCTTACCGGCGGGAAAATTATGGCCCATCCCGAAATTAATCCACACCTTGCTAGCGGTCTGGGCGAAGAGGGAAACATTGCACTCAATAATGTCATGGACCTCTCCTCCACCAACGGTATGGGTAGACACGGATGCGTCAGGCACAATAGGTTGGGGATTTCAGTCAAATCAGGGGCACCAGGGTCAGGGGCTTTGGTCCCACTTAGAAATCTCGCACATCAATGTCAAAGAATTACTAGTCCCCTTATATTTCCTTCAGGCTCACGGCCCGGCGTTACGGGACAAGTCGGTGGCCTTCAGAATGGACAATCTGAATGCAGTCCACTGTATTCAGAAACAAGGGTCAACGAGGTCAAGGAAGTAGCTAAACGTGTCAGAAGAGATTTTTGCTCTAGCCAACAGTCTAGATATTTATCTGCACGCTTCTTATCTCCCAGGCGTAGCGAACGTCTGGGCAGACGCTCTATCCCGGCGACAGAGCACGACAGTAGAATGGGAGCTCAAGCAACCAATTTTCAACCTAATGATTGCAGAGCTCTCCCATCCACAAGTGGATCTTTTTGCGTCCGAGGAGACTCACAAACTCCATCTATACCTCACCCGCCGGGCGAAAACGCCGGCAGGGGGGCCAGACGCCCTAGTGACAGACTGGAACAGATGGAGCTCCATCTATCTGTTTCCGCCGCCAGATGCGTCACTAATGTGCCACGTAGTGAACAAACTACGAGATTATCGAGGCTTAGTCTCGCTAATCGCGCCACTGTGGCCGGCGCAGTTGTGGTACCAGCAATTGAAAATGTGGTGCCCGGACCCGGTATCGCTCCCGGTCGGGTATTTCCACTTAGACGCGATTGGCAACCTCGCGACCTCGCTGACTTTTGCATTATGGACATTCAGGAGGCCATGTGGCTAGCACCATACGGTAGAGATGTGACAAATAAATTACTTAATCAATATACTCAGTCTACAAAACGACAGTATCAATCACATTGGCAAGCCTTTACTTCTTGGATCGTTAGGACAGAACAAACTGTACCCTCAGTGGCATTAGTTTTTAATTATTTAAATTATCTGTTTGAGCAGAAACGTTTATCTGTGGTAACATTAAAAAATCACTTAACTGCGATTAGAGTGCCCTTTTTAGACCTTACAGGTCTCTCCATACCGGTGGCGGAGGAAACAGGTTTTATGAGAGCATGTTTTAAACTCCGCCCACCTCCCCGTCAGCTCATGCCTACTTGGTCTCTGGACAAAGCTTTGTCTTTGCTTCACTCTCGTCTGTACCAAAATACTGCAGACTTTGCATTAATCTTAAAAAAGGCGGTTTTCCTTTTGGCTTTAGCCACCGGAAACAGAGTGTCTGAGCTGGCGGCGATGAGCAACACACCTAATTGTCTTAGGTTTGGTAGACTTAATGAATGTATTTCCATTGCACCCTCCCCAGGTTTTGTAGCCAAGAATGAGCATAGTGCACACGTGTTTTCTGAGTTCACGGTGCCGGCGTTAAAAAGGGGAAAGGTGCATCATAATTTATGTCCAGTACAAGCTCTAACCAAATATTTGAGAGTAGCTCCTCACAACCCCCAAGGTGCTTTATGGGTAGCAAGTACGGGTAAACGCTTACTTAAACGGCGATTAGCCTCTCTGGTAGAAGTCATTAAAGAAAGTAATCCCGGCGTTGTGGGTCGGGCCCACGATTTACGCAAATGGGCAGCCTCTTTACGTTTCCTGAAAAAAATTTCAGTTGAAGACATAGCGTCCACGCAGTTGTGGGCGTCTAATCATACGTTGCTGTCTAGATACTTGTCAGTTGCTCTAGACAAACCTTCCTTACCATGTATAGCTTTAAGGCAGAGGGTCTAGGCGGCCCTGCAGTCACTTTTGTTTACTTTCATGGGAAAGGGGGGGGGGGGGTGCAGTCAGTGACACAGGACACCCTAGACCCCGCCGGAGTATGAGAGCTGTGATACAATTTAAGGTTAAAATGTGTTATGAAAATTTCTCAGTGAGAAATTGTGCTAGTACAATGTTAAGTACAAAACAACGGTGTTGTTAGAGTAGTTTAGCTGCGAAAGCAATTTAGTTTTAGATTATTGGAGTTCCTTTGCTAATTATCTCCAAGTTAATGTTGGGGTTTTTATGTGCACATGTAAACTTATAACTTGTTATTTTTTGTCACCACTCGTTGAGTGGGGTGCCTTTGTAACTACAGATCTGTGTTCAGAATCTTCAGGGTTACCAATTTTTGTCAGGCAGGCTTCTTTGAAGCACGCACCTGCCTGAACCCCCTTTTTCTTGTATTTGTTCGGCTACGCCGTTAATTAAATATATTTTCAAAGTAAGAATACTATGTGGTTGTTTTTATTATCTGCTTTTCTAGAGTTATGATATGATTACGAATGTCCCCCTCCAGTCTTAGAAATCAGGCATGTTCGTCAATGATGGAGGGGCCACTAATAATTTATAGGTTTGACTCCTGAAAGGAAAAAAAGAAAACCTAATATTTAGTAGTGCCCCCGTAATCATTGACGACTGGGGCCCTCCCGACCGTCCCCTTCCCATTCGTTGATTAAGGATTTGGTTTACTTGATATGTCAGTGAAGGAAGAATGACGCCTGAATCAGCGTCTGGTCAGAAATCCACACAAGTACATCCACGATATGATGGAAAGCTTATTGGATAGTTATTCTTATTTTGTTTTTATTTTTTACGAAGTTTTTTCGTAGTGAGAACCAATTCATAATGACTGAAGCCATGAGTGAGAGGTCGCGTCGCTCATGATGAAGGCTCCTCAGTTTTTAAATGCTCTGCGCGGTAGATTCAAAACTACGGCGGATTAGTGTTTGAAGAGGATGCCTTATGTAATAGGCATGTTCGTCAATGATTACGGGGCCACTACTAAATATTAGGTTTTCTTTATCTCCTTACAGGAGTCAAACCTATAATCTTTTCCAGACTCATATACCACCCCGTATTTGCATCCCCCGGTAGCATTTGACTAACGTACTTTCACTGTCTTTTCAAACTCCAATATCAATTGTATCCTAATGCCACCCCCACGCTCAGGGACCTTAGGGGCAAAGTTCCCTGTAGCCCCTGAGCTTCCCCCCCCCCCCCTCTCATTAAGATACCCGCGCTTCTCGACTCTTGTCCGACCTAGCCTCTCTCTCATACCTCTTGAAGATCCTTGATTTTTCCGTTGCTAATGCTCTCCAACCTTTTATATATATACTCCTATCCAGCCTACCTTCACTTAGTAGGCCAGAACAACATTAGAACTTTACTAACCCCTTGCATGCCATCTATTCTCTTACAACCCATTCACAACCCTGCACCCCATGGTCGTCGGTGCGAGGCTCGCCGCCTCGCCAGTAACTAATTTCTATTGCCATACTTCCAGATAAATGTGGCAGAGTTAGCAACCAGTCTCCACCACATCCAGCAAGCCATGCAATTAACAGCCAACCGAGTACACCCAGCTAGCCAAGGCACCTTCGGTTTTGATATTAAGAACACCCACATCTGTCTCATAAACAGAGGGTTATTACAAACACTGGTGATATGGCAAGCCCCTAGCCACAGCCGCCGCGACCATCCCAGAGGGAGAGCGCCGGCTACCCCTTTTTACCCACCCGAGGAGGGAGACCCCCACCCCCGCGGAGGTATACCTGACCCCTGTTTTGACTTCCGGGTCATTGCCAGGTAGCCTAGGAATTCTTCCTATCAATGAACTAACCATGCATGTCTAAACCCCTTACTCACTTCTCTATACCCACAATAACCCATCCACCTGTTTTGCATACTCGGATAGTCAAATTAGCACCTCAGCTATGCAATAGAACAAAGACTGAGCAATATAAGAGAGACGCCCCTATCACAGCTGTCCCAGTCCTCCCCGCAAAGTAGATCCAATCTCCCTTCCATAAATACTTCCAGTATAGCCAAAATAGTACCTTTTACTAAGGCTCGGTTATATCACAAATTGAAGGCTTCCTATAGCCATGTGCCACAACAGTAATCACCATCTTACCCAGTCCCCATATCTATTGAGAGCTCAAATAAGTCCATAAGACTCGAGATCCCTATTGTCTACAGGGTCCAGAACCGAGCCTATAAACCTAGCTCCCGCCCCCAGTCAAATCAGTTGAAATTTAGACACCAACCAGTGGTCACTACCCTGAAGTTAACCTCTAGCTCTGCCCTTGTGTTGTTCCTGAGTTGAGATTCCCGAGCCGGCAGACTCCATGGCAGAAGTTAAATAGAAGAGCTGTCCATGTACAAGTCCTAACGTGCACCTTATAACCTTCACACAAATTCGTGGGTATATAAGTGTGTAGCCAGCACCGATCGTCAAGAGATCCGACTTGAGAACTTCCTACATTTTGGACCACCTGGACGGCCGAGGAACCAGTCGTTAGCCCCCAACATCACCGGAAGCAAGATAACCAGGACCAGACCTACAAATACTATTCAAGATTCATGTTACTAGTACTAAGTGTTATAGTACCAGTTGACACTCACTTATTAACTTTCTATGAAGTGGCTATAACCTTGCCCAGTGTAACTCATATCTAACCATTCCATTTGGGACGTACTAAGCGTATCAGTGTTCATTAATTAACAGGCGACATTGACTCTCGTAATTACCTTATTCAGATATTAAAACCCTAGTGATATCTAACGTTCGCCCACTGATTTGTGTTCTACGTATTTCTGCCATAAGAATATAAACCTTAGATCAGTACCCCCATGAGGTTACTAGAGATTCCGTGTTCTAAAATAGACGCGTGTCTAATCCTAACTGTGAGCTGCTACTTGGGCACGCGACCAGCCAGTAAGAGATCAAATCAGTGAAATTGAATACATAAATATATTGAGGTCTTCCAGTATAATAAAACTTGCTAACTAAACCTGTGATCAGAAGAGTATACCTGAACGTTGGAAGTGGGAGACTAGGCTCCATCCAGATCCGCTAATGCTAGCAGTTCCCTTCTATTATTTGTTTTGTACGAGAATTACCAGTTGTCTATGCTCTTTATTCATCTACTTAAATAAAAGTGATCGTGTGTCGTGTTATCGTGTGTTTATTTTGTGTTCTCTATTCCTCATACCTTGTATTGTGCATGCAGCCTTATATACCCAGTCAGATAGAACCCACATTACCCAAGTTAACCTCTGAAGTGCGCATGGGGGTAATTGGAAACGTCCCCCTGTGCTGACGTATTTGAGGTGTTTCCGTCACTAAAACATTCATTGTGCCATTAATAGCATTAATATTTATCCATATGCGCCTATTATGGGTTGATTATAAAGGTATTAACCTGAAACAACAATAAAACGAGTGAAAACAGCGTTTGGATGGTCAAAATCGGAGATATAGCCCGCGAGTTGTATAATGTATGGGTGAGGCAATCTGCTTTCCCGCCAATTTCCCCCAAGGCCACTGAGACACAGTCGATCGATACTCTCTCTCTCTCTCTCTTGCACTCGCTTGCTATCAGTGATGACCACACCCTCCAATCGGATTTCTAATGTTAGCACGAAAATATACCTCAGAATAAGGGAATAACAGGGAAAATAGGTGATAACTGAAGGAGAGGAGGAAAGTGGGGAAGGAGGGGAGGTAGAGGACTGAGATTTTGCATGGCCCAGGGGCCAAAAAAAATAAAAATTTTTTTTTTTTTTTTTTTTTTTTTTCGATGTCAAAAGTTGATTTTTTTTTTCTCTGACTCTTAAGAGTCTCCCCGCAGTGCGCCGGGGGAACTCTTAAGAGTCTCCCCGCAGCTCCCGGGTTAATCCTGTAGAAAAACAGGGCATAACACATCATAACATCGATGTACCAGGGAACAAAGGCGAAGTACGCGCTAGGAAGTATAGAAACGGGATGGGTAGAAAGCAAGAGGGGAGTAAGGCAGGGGTGCGTATTATCGCCGTTATTATTTGCGTTATATATGGAAGAAATGACAGAGGATAAAAAGAGTGGGGGAGGGGATCCAGATAAACAAGGAAAGACTGGGGGTACTTCTGTTTTCTGACGACGTAGTTCTGATAGCAGAAACTGGAGGAGGGTTGCAGAGACTACTAGAGGAAGCAACGAGATTCGGAGAGGAACTAGAAGTAAGATTTAGTAAAGAAAAGAGCCAAGTGATGAAAATGAATGGACAGCTTCAAGAGGACGAGGAATGGACACTGGAAGGAAGCAGAATGAAGAAGACAAGAGAGTATAAATATCTGGGGGTAACAATTACGGAGAAAGGGTTTGAGAAGGCGAAAAGTGAAAAGATTGGACAAATGCAACAATGGAATGGGATATTATGGAGCGCGACAAGGTTAAGAGCGAATAGCTACGAAATAGTGCGCGGGCTGTGGAAAGGACTAGGAGTACCTGCAATAATGTACGGCTTAGAGGCGGTAGAAACAACAGAGGCAGAAACGAAGAAATTAGAAACGGTACAGAATAAAATCGGGAGGACAGGATTGGGGCAAATAAATACGTAGCACAAGAATCAATCCGAGGGCAGATGGGGTGGAGTATGTTTGAAGAAAGGATAGGGAAAGCGAAAGGGAAGTACAAAGTGAGGCTAGAGGGGATGGAGGAAGGTAGGTGGCCAAAGAAGGTATACAGATGGGCGAGCGAGGAAAGTAAATGGAACAGAGAGTGCAAAAGAAGGTTGGGGAGGATAAATATAAAACAGGACAGAGTGGGAGGGGAATTTATAAAACGAAATGGGAGAGAGGAGTGGGTCATACTGGAAAATGGGTGGGGATGTATCAGAGAGATAGAGAAAGGGACAAAAGAGGAGGGGAGAAGAAAGTGGAGGGAAGGGGTAGAAAATAAAGCCACGCTGTCATACTACAGAGCGAAAGAAAAACCAGCTAGAGAGCTGTTTTATGATGGAGGATGGGGATCTAAAATACTGTTTAAGGCAAGGACAGGATCGCTAGAGACGAATGAGAGAACAAGGAGATGGAATGGAATGGGACCGCACTGCAATCAATGCGAAATGGGAGGAGACCCAATAGTAGAGGACGTAGAACATATAATAACGGAATGTACAAGATATGATGAGGAGAGAGACGAGTTGGAGGGATACATGAGGAATAGAGAGGGGGTGGGAGGAGGTAAAGCAGAGGGACGATAGAGGGGTGGGGGCACTGTTGGGGTTAACAAAAGAGATGGAAACAAGACATGGAGATAATGAATTAAGAAGATACTGGAAAAAATGTGGAGGAAGAGAAATGGGTAAGGGGGGAGGGGGGGGGGGGAGGAAGTGAGGAGTGGGTCTTTAACAAAAACAAAACTGTCCCTTAAACTATCCTTCTACTCTAAACTTTCCCTCCTACTAACGTTTCTGAGTCAGTACCGATTCAAAGGTCAGCCCTGTGGATCTGCACGGTCTGCGGGCGGGTTCAAAAGAAGAAGAAGAAGAAAAAAGAAGGCTACTCTTGGTATCACTCTTCTTGTATTGCTCAGTTACCTCTAATGGTATCCTCGTTAGATGTGCTCAAAATTAAGTTGAGCCAAAAGCAAGCCAAATTTGCCAAAAGTCAACATTGTCAACTTTACTTTGAATAGAAGAGGACCTGCCTCGAAGTTGTTACTAGCAACTTAAGTAGCCTACACCAGTGACCAATAAGAAGAAGAATCAGCTGATCATCATGGCTGTTGCTAAATATATTGCATTTGCTGCCCTTATTATATTTGCCGTAAGTTTGTTGATAACTACTCTAGGCTAGGCCTATAGCCTATTATCATCAACATTTATAGCAGGGTAAATTTTAAGGAGATGGACGCTCATAGGCCTAAATCAATATTTTTCATAAACCAAGCTAGGGTAACCAGGCGCAGACCTCCTCTGGGCTACCCAATGATGTAGCCTAAGCCTAGGCTACAGAATGGCAATAGCCTATACAGTAGGCTACTAAAATAGTGTAAAAAAATGGACAGACAAGTGAGACAACCCAGACATGTGGGTTATGTAATAGGCTAGGCTATTTATTTACAAACTTTGGCCTTCCGCTTAGGCTCTTTGATGTAGGCGCTGCCTTACGCCTAGGCCTAGCTCTAATCCCCTATGTAGCGGGGAGAATTTAGGCTATGGTAAGAGTTGTGTTAGCGGGCATACCGTCCCCTATCCGCGGTCCGCCCGCTAGACATGGGCATGATTATGATAGCCTTATTGGGCTATCCTTAGTTGGAATTATGCAAGGCTGGTACATGTCATATTTGTAACATACTATGTGGTACCAACTCTGTAAATTGCTAACTGAATAGGCCTAGCCTAAATATTATTATTATTAGGCCTAGCCTAGGCCTATTATTATTATAATAACAAAAATCATAATCAAAGGCTGTGATTAGGCCTACATAATCATAATCCAATCATAGGCTAATCAAAAGTTAAGCAACAGGTATAGGGCCTAATCATAATCAAATCATAATCAAAAGTTAAGCAACAGGTATAGGGCCTAATCATAATCAAATCATAGGCCTAATCAAAAGTTAAGCAACAGGTATAGGGCCTAATCATAATCAAATTTGAAGCTGCAGCTTTAATCATAATCAAAATATCAAATCATAGGCCTAGGCCTAATCATATTTTTCTTCATAATAGCCTAGGCTAATCAATTATTAAAATGTGATTATTGTGATTAGGCCTAGGCCTAGGCCTATTTCATTGTATTTTCCATGTAGCAATTCTATTTCTCCTAACCTAAATAAATTTGCCAATTTCATATAGGCTATAGCTATAGGCCTATATGTTCCAGGTCCAAGCATGTTTGCAAAGCATGACACTTACACTACTAACATGTTTGTCTCCTTTGATATATAGGCAGTGTGCCAAAAGAAGAAAAATTTATATCTTTAGTAATTAAGGAAATTTGCCAATTTTAGAGTTTAGTACGTGGCGTTTAATGGGGGGTCCGGGGGGCGGAGCCCCCCGGTATTCCGGGGGGGGTTCGGGGTCCGATTTTTTTTTAGCAATCAAGGGTGTTAGCAACCTGTTTTTGTGTATTCTGCAGATGATTGCAAGTAGTAAATGCAAGTTATTATTTTCATTTAAATGTGAAATATTAGTCCTCCCTCACAGATAATTACATACTGGTTAATTGTTTTTAAATTCAATGTAAGTAGTTTAAGCACCTTACCTGGGAATGCTACGAATGTTCAGTGATGATATTGGTTAATTCCCCATAAAATGATGTTGAGTGCCTGTATCAACATGCAGTACCGGTATATCCTGCAAAATGTAAATAGTAATTAGATATACAGTATGCACAATTGGATTAAGATGCCCTTTCCGTTAGCCAGACTCAAGAGATTATAAAATAAATTAATAACTCAAATTTATTTTGTAAAGTAGTCTGTTGCCCCCTGCTCACCACGGGGAGGTGGAAATAGGACTCATGAGCAGGACAAAATTTGATGGATGCACTTGCTATGTGCTGTCTCATCTGGACGGATGCTATCACGTCATGGTTGTTGTTGTTATTGCTGTTCCCCAGGCTGCCTGGGCGAACAGCCCCAAGGCCCCGAGCAAGGCCATAACCGAGCGCCCCCAAAGAACCCTTCCTGCATACCACAATAAAGCCTGGGTGACCGAAGCCACTCCAAGGCGGGGAGCTGAGGAGGGTGCGGAAACGCCCGGGAAACCAAAGCCCCACCCAGGGCCCTGTGCCCCTCAGCAATTATGAAGAGAAAGTTGAGGGGCAATGAGGAAGTTAATAAGTGAGGTAGACGAGAGGGTAATAGAGTTGAGAGAAGTAGTGATTTAGCTCATGGTATGAGTGTAAGTACTGGTGACTGTCAAGTACAGTATAATTGTTATTTGAGATGGTTAATAATAATTTTGAATAATCAGCTAGAATTCAAAATATAATTATGATTACTCCTTACTAACTACTGTATTGCAATTTATTGGACAACTTTGAAGTAAGTTGTGTTAAGTTTAATAGTTGCATTAAAGTTTGAGTGTTGTATGACAGAACTTAAGATATAGTACTGTACTGTGACTATGGACATAATGTTAAGAAAAAGATGATTGAGAGATGTGAACTTGTGGCGAGCCGGCATAAATGACATGCACAAAGAAAGGTTGTGATAAGTGTAAATGAAATAATGTTAAAAGAAAAATCATTGTGAGATGTGAACTTGTGGCGAGCCGGCATAATTCACATGCACAAAGAAAGGTTGTGATAAGTGTAAATGAGATAATGTTAAAAGAAAAATCATTGTGAGATGTGAACTTGTGGCGAGCCGGCATAATTCACATGCACAAAGTGAGGTTGGTGTGTAACTGTAGGATGTTATGAGGTTAACATTGTGTAGTGTACTGTATAGAGTTAAGCAACAAAGGTAACTCAGGCAGAGATAGAAGGAAGAATTGTGGCAGACGCTCCCACTCCCGTGAGGCCCTGGCAAACCTAGATAGAATGGTGCCAAGAAAACATAAACAATAATTAATCATTGGCACTTAAATGACATTAATACTCTTTTTGAGGTTAGAAAAAAACTAAAGAAACAATCTGTTGCAAAAAAAAAATCTTAAATATTGTTCATGGTATATATACGGTACGGTACCGTATATCACAATCTGAAGTATTGTTCAAGGTTTATATATATATCACTTAAGCTACGGTACTGTACAAGGTTTGTATATAATCACTTATCCAAGCTAACTTTACAAAGTACATATATATATATATAATGTATATCACTCAAGCTACTTACAAGGTTTGTATACAGTATATTCATTCCTAAAAGCTAACTTTACAAAATATATATATATCATACTAGGCCTTAATCCAGACTAACAAAAAATTATTTACAGTAAGACTATGACTGACTATACAAGTATTTCTCACCTCTACAAAGGTATATATATATACAGTATATCATACTAGGCCTTAATCAAGACTAACAATGTTTATTAACAGTAAGACTATGACTGACTATACAAGTATTTCTCACCTCTACAAAGGTATATATATATCATACTAGGCCTTTATCAAGACAAAATGTTTATGTACAGTAAATGGTATACTATGACTGACTATACAGGTATTCCTCACTTGAAGTTGACTAATTTTCAATAATTTCATTATAACACTGTTCATTAATTTAAGAACAAAATTCACTTTTGAATTGTTATGCTTCATTATTAATAATTGTAAATCAGATAAAATTGTTCCAAAATTGCAATTAAAATTATATATCGATGTTTTCAGGAATGATATTAATGTACAACTTTAACAGAGGAATTACTGCATAGGTTTGAAATATATTGTAGTTCATTACTTATGGATTGTAGCATTCAAGAATACTCTCCCAATAACGACCCCACAAAATTTTCAGACCTTCGTCAGTCAAGTGTACACCGTCATATCGTAAGTGATCCTCGTTGATGATGTTTCCCCCGAAAGTGATGACGCGGACAGATTTATTTATTTTCATTCTTTTATTTATTGCACTTTTGATTTTACTGTAATGCGACTGGGAGCATCCGAATCTATTTCCTTGTCTGTATACACGGGTCTCGAGCTGAGCCCAATAAACAGTTGCTCCTGTTTCACGAAATTTTGAGCATATATCTAAGAGGGAATGGTATAGTTCTGGCACGGAGCAGTTATCGTTTGCATCATTCCCTCCAAAGTGAATAATAACTACATCGGCTGCATAATCTAAAGCTTGTTGAAACTTAACACTGCAGTCTTTCATGAAATGTACTGCATGGGCGCCAGGGACATAGAAACACTCAACCTGAATGTCATCATGGCCTGCGGTGTTTACATAGTTCACTATGTCCCTGACATATGAATGGCCCAAAATGGCAACTTTCATGATTATGGTACATATTTTGTACCAGTATAAACTTAATGCTCGGTTTAACTTTAAATTTGCAGTACATTTATAAATAAACTCAATATAATCTTTAAGCGACTCCATGTTTTTCTAAAGACACTTCAACTCCTCATTCCTGAAATAAATAAATTAAGTTACGACACATTGCTGTAAGTTCCTGTAACATTATACTGTAGTTTATATCATATTCCATCAAAGATAATGGGAATACAAAATACATTACCTTCAAAATCCAGCATGTGAGCAGCACTACAGTATTGGGCTGTGCCTACAAATCAAAAAGTGCAATATTGTACTATTCCAGTGTATACAGTGGCAGTGCATTTAACTAAAAATAATAGTAATAATGATGTAAGTAATAAGGACTAGGCTAGTCATTAAAGAGCTATTAAATCATATAGAAGAATTAATATCTATGATGTACAGTAGAAAAGTAGTCTGGTCATTAAGAAGCTATTAAATCATATAGAATAATTAATGTTATGATGTACATAACTAGCCTACAGTACCGGTATTTTTTTGAAAGATGAACTCCAGGGGTGAAATTTCTTCAAAGTACAATGTCCATTGGGATCTGCTTGGTTTTAGGGATGTGATACTGAAGAATTGTCATCAGTGTGTTTTAACTACAGTACCGTACATAGAAATGTAGCTTATCTAACTTATATTATGTGGCGAGAACTGGCATGTTTACCATGAATTCACAGGCGTCAATGGTGGGAATACTCGACATGGGAAGTAGATGAATCTGTGGTGTTTTCGATACGAGAAACTTTTAAATTGTATGCATGTGTACAATTCAACATTTGGCTTCACCTCTCTCTGGTCAAGGGACTGCGATATATAAATTTAACAGAAAACGATAACTTCACCCTTCCTACCCGGTCTGCCTTAGGTAAGGACAGCTCGAAAGAAGGGCCGCTACCCGGTATGCCTTACCTAAGGCAGCAGCTTAATAGCCTAATTAAGCTTGGTCTGAACGCCGTGCGTACGACGTATGTCAACAAACCCAAGCGTTGCGTCACCGCACCTCCGAAAACTAGAAGGAGAAGACTCTTCAATGTTATTGTTCTGACGTCAGACGAAATTAGTGTCTGAAAAGCCCCCATATTGGCAACATCTCTGCAATATTGGCTCCACTGAAATCGTCATCACAACTGAACCAGTTGACTTACAGAGCTCTACTCAACGCCAAAATACAGATTGAAAACCGCACTACGATTATAGATGAGTGGGAAAGTTCTAGCAGTGAAAATAAACATAAATACGGTAGCCTAGGCCTAGACGTTTCTCAGCCATTTCGCCCGGGTAGGGGCGCCCATCATTGGGTAAGACAGCCCGGGTAGGAAGGGTTAAGAAATAAGCTGAACTGCTGAAGGCCGAGAATGCCAACGATGTTTTAAATTACTATTTTTCTCTGGAGTTTTATGCAATTGATCGATACTGCCCATATGCATATTACAGTACCGTATATTCATAAGTTTTGACCGCAGCTGCATTAAACTGTTTTTTCTTTCACCCCTGGAATTCACGTTTAATGGAAAGTGCAACATTATATTTTTTCAGTCCATAGAGTGCATAACTATAAACATATTGATAATTATGATTTTTAAGTAATAAAGACTAAGGAGCTATATAATGCTATATACGTACAGTAATCATATATGTAAAAGGATTAATATATATGACCTACACAGGTTACACAAATAGCCTACAGTTATTTTTTTTTTTTTTTTTTTTAGAAAGTGCAATATTGTACTGTACTATGTGCATACGCTTCATTTAACTATACAACTTAAAAATAATTATTTAAGTAATAAGGACTAAGGTAATATATAATCTTATAGAAAAATTAATACCAATCACATAGCCTACACAAGTAACACGAGTACAATATTGTACTGCTCCAGTGTCTAAGGTGTATCAAGTAATATAATAATTAATATCCATGACATACACAAGTAGCCTATAGTTTATTTACTTGTTAATAAAATGTGCAAATACTCTACTATTCTACTGAATATGGTGCATATAATTATATACAGTATACTAGACTAAGACTAAGGAGCTACAGCCTAAGATCATTATACAAGAGAAGATTCCAGCAAATCTGAATTGGCCAGGAAGTGGTGTTGGGTGGTAAATCTTGAAATCGTTCAATTTTAAATTTGGGTCCAGCAAAGGGTAAACATATTTATGCAGTAGAATAAGTTGTCATAAATTAGGTGCATAATTTGTAGTTGTCTAGGTTAGCCTATAGATAATTGTGGGATGTGAACCTGTGGCAAGCTGGGATAATTCACATGCAGAAAGTAAGGTTGTGATAAGAATGTAAATAAGACACTGTTCAGAAAAAGATAGGCCTAATTGCGAGATGTGAACTTGTGGCGAGCCGGCATAATTCACATGCACAAATGTACAGTAGTTGGTGTATAGTGTGGGAAGTTGTAAGGTACTGTTAACATTGTATAGGCTACTGTAGGTTAGTTGAAGGGGAATTGTGAGATGTGATACTGTTGAGTCGGCAGGATACACATGCACAAAAGGAGGTTGTATTAAGTGTAAGTGGTGGAAGGTTGAAGAACTGGGGCAAAAGCAAGTGACTAGTTGTGGAGTAGACAAGGTGTTGATAATTTTGGATGGTAAATTCTAATACTGCTGTCTCATATCTACCTTATTTACCTTGAGCTCTTTTCTTACATAAATAAACAGTCCTCTTCCAGCCTCTGCTCTAATAGCATTCCTCTCATACAACTCAAAACCCTCCAAACTATACTCCACCAGTTCCCTTTCAATTCTAGCATTTTTGGTCTTACTTCCTGTAAGGCTATGACATCAGGTTTTTCCTCTTCATCCTGCAACCTACATATCAGTTCTCTTTTCTTGTCCTGGGTAAACACATCAACATTGCTAAACATAATCCTTAATCTTTCTACCATTCCTTCAGCAGCTACATCATCCCGCTCCTCCTGTCCGTGCCCTACTCCCCCCTCACACTACCGGTACTGTGTCTGCAGCTTCTTCTTCTCCTGTCTCTCTCCTGAGACGCTTCCACCCTGCTCTCCACCTCTGCCACAACTTCTATCACATTCTCTTCCCTCCCAGATTTTCTCCCTTCTATTCGTATAAACCACTTCTTCAATTTCCTGTCTCTCACTCTCCAGGAAAAAACTTCTTAGCCTCCTCACCCAACTTTCCATTTTCCTCATCAGCCTTTTCCTGTAGTTCCTTTATTTTGTGTTCTTTGTTCTATGCTCAAATCCTTCTTTAATCTTATATGTGTCAGTTCTTCATTTGTGTTTAGTCTCCAACTAAAATTTGTCACTGTTTCTGCCACTGCCCTGGTTTTAAACTGTACCCTTATAGGTCTCATCTCCCCCCTTCTATATCTACCAATCCTACTGACTTCCTCCACCTGCCCATCCCATCCATCTACATCAACAGCTGTCATGACCTCCTTCAATTTCTCCTCTTATACCAAATGAAATGAGTAACTATTCTACACTGTAGCTAAAAATTTAATAAAACAGTACACCTAAGCTCATACCTGTACACAACAATCTTTACAAGAATTCAAAGGCAGAGGTCCTGAAAAGTTATAGGCCTTAAGGCAAACAGGATACGGTACAAATTTAGTGTCATTCGAAACTATCGGACTGTAGTGAACTTTCTGAGCCTCCCACAATAACATATGATAATCCCCTGATATATCTACGGTATGTGAAATCATATCCCTACATCTATATGAAACTGTTCTTTCTAAAACATATCCCTGAACAACACCATCCACATCTGTACATTCACGGACAAGCCATACATTTCTTTGATTCATCAGAGCATGTAGATGCAACTCTAACAAACCTCCCAACTTGTCTCTGCCCCGATCACGACCACAGTGAGGTGTTCTCTTACGTTCAATGAAAGTGTTCAATTGCTCCAGTGTAATTTCTGAGCTTTCACTTTCAGAATTTATTTCAAACGGAAATTGAGTAACTACTTTATATACAAAATAAGCCTCGTTATCATTTAACTCTTCCCCTTTTGGACAAGTGTCTTTAGACCACCTACCTTCAAATTTGTGAGACAGATCTTCCAGTTTCTCATACATGTTCTTTCTTACAATTGCATGACATTCTTGATTTCCGAACATCATGCATGAAAACGATCTAAACATGCAGTTCCCATCCCCTGCTACTTTAACAACTTTCCTATTTTCTTTCTGTAGTTGTTTCTTTAGGTAACTGAATGGGCTACCAACCTTTTTCTTAGCTACTTCTGGTTGTTGCTCCCTCATACAAAGAGAGCAGACCCAAATTTCATCTTCCTTAGGTATCTTTTTGACATTAACACAACAGGCGTGGAACCAATCTCCACCCTCTTGTCCAGTCATATTCTTACGAATTTTGTAGGATTTGCATTCTGCATGATATTCACACCCTAACAAATCAGCACTCTCACCTTTCTCACATTCATCGAAGCACAATTTTGACATACAGTCAGATTTAGAGCTATCCTCACTTTTTACCCCTCTGTCTACGTCAATTACTACCGGTACATTACCACAGTCAGATTTAGAATTTGACTGTAGCTCCTCACCCTTTTCATCTCTGTCTATTTCTACCGCTACCGGTACATCAAATGTGACTGACGTTGGCTCACAATCTTGGGACTCTTGTCTTTGATTAATGACATTCACCTCTACTGGATCATCTGGATCTCTTTCAATTTCACTATTTGTATGTATATCGAAAGTTTCAAGTTTGGCACGCTTGGTTTTAACATTTGAGCTTCTGCTGGTCATTCTTTTCAAAGTATGGCTTAAAGTGTGTAATGGCTTTGTTTTTTGAAGGGCATCCTGATGATTCAAATTGAGAAAATTCTCACGAGCAAGTTTAGGATTCATGTTTGTTACATGTGAATTCATGTTTAAGAAAACAAGAACATTCACCATGTCAATCTTCTTGACAACCCCAAACCGATAGACATTTTCATACCTACCCGTGACAGTTCTCTTAATTTGAGATACTACTCGCTCAGTTCCTGACTGTGATGCTTTCATGAGCAGCTGAACAATCTCAAGAAGCCGAACGACATTGCAAATATCCAGCTCTTTCACTTCCCTAACATTATCTTCACTTAAATAGAAGCTAAACAACTTCATGAAATCAACTGAATTTCCTACCATACACTCATCAATCCTTTTCGAAGTATCCTTCAAAAATCTCCTGTACTGAATTTCAGCACACTCACAGGTAATGCCAAAACATTCCTCACCCTTCTCACAGATTTCATAATCAGTGTTTACCTTTTCAAACAACTTCCTGAATTGGCAAACCTTTCTCTTAATTTCACTATCAAGTTCATCAACCGTCTCCTCTGAAACTGAAAACACCTGGACTGCAAGACTAATAACTTCAGGAACAGACAAATAGTCATCAAACCTGTCTAGCAAATTCTGGATCCAACGTCGATACTCATTCCAACATTGAATGCCACTCATTTGCGTACTGCGGGATGGCCTACACACTGCCTCTAAGTTGTTCAAGTTTAAGCTAACTGAGTGCTTACTCTTCTTGTGTGTATATGAATACTCAAATACACCAGTGTCGACTATCTGCTTTACGGCACGTAGACTCCGTTTCCTCAATCCTTCTAGACACTGCTTTAACTTTTCCCTAGCCCTGACAAATTCAAACGGTCCAAACCGCTCTTTTTGTGCCTCCTTCTCAAGCGTTGAGACTGCCACAAAGACATTGTCAATCAAAAATATCCTAGCTATGAACACTTGATCTGCGATCAAGTGCAGCAACCCCTTGGCAGTCTCTCGGGTTAAGCCATCAAATCCTGACTCGATGTTAACAATAGTAGGAAGGACTTTGTACAGGATCTCCAAATTTTTGAGTATACTACTCAAGCTATGATGGCCGTACTCTGTGAACCTAGTTTTAAAAGTTTTTTGGAAAGCGTGGAAATGAACATTCTCAATCTTTTGCAATTCATAGTCTTTCAAGATCTTAGATATACTAGTGTGAGACAGCACACTATTAACCAAGTTATTGCATTTCCTAATTGTCTCTACTACCCAGCTTTCACTCTCGTCTGGATTACTGGGAAACATAAATCTTTCAGCATTGTGACACATGTCCTCCAGACGAATTACTTTTGGCGAATACTTTTCATGTGTCTTCATCCTCTCTGCCACTCCTGAAATTGAGCCAGCATAAACAGCTTCATTATCGCTACAAAGTAATGCGATGTTTTCAGTTGATATTATCTTGGATGCTTCATCAGTGATGTGCTTGCATGCACCATACGAAGTTGCATCTTTGATGACTGCTGCGGAGATGAGAGATTCTTCTGGGAGACCCTTCTTTCCTATCTTTGTCATCACTATCGCTTGCCTCTGCGCATCTTTATACACTGTTCCTTTGTCAAAAGCTACCATATATCTAGGCAATTGACCAGTGGAAGACAACACCTCTTTATTTTCTTTGGCCATTTCATCACGTTTGGCATAGAAACAAGCAATCTGTGCTTCCTTAATGGACATTTTACTTTGATGTCGATTACCAAACGGGTGAACTTGATTCTCACTGGTATGAACATTGTGATTAACAATTTTAATAAACTGGCACATTTGAGGGTAAAATCTTTGTGACAAATTGTGGGATGCAATGAACTGTCCTGCAGTGCATAAATTTTCTGTACACTTTTCAGCTAATGTTGCACGACTATCTTCAGGACCCTTTCTACTTGTTCTAGCAGATGAAATGACATGCTCGTTGGATTGAAGATGTTTTTTCATGCCATCATGCAGTTTGGAAGTGGTGGTGAAGACTACTCCTCTGTAGCCCCAATCCTGACGATCACTGCGACTAGGCTTCGCAGAATGTTTATGGCAACTGAAGCAAAAATATTTCAGTTTACCCTCAATTTCCTTTGAGAAAAACTCTTCCAGAAAAGGTGTGTGCTCTTCACTCTTTTCTTGAGGCAAGCTAGCAATTTGAGTGGCCAATAGGTGGTCATATTTCTCATCACAGCAACACTTACTTTTCTTTTTCAAACATCGACAATCTACTCTAATAATACGTTGGTAATGTTTGATTAAATTATCTAAATTGAAAGAATTGATAGCTTTAATTTTTTCACATGCTTGGCAACACAAAGTAGCTTGTCTCTGCGGTTTAATTTTTCTATTTGTCTTATCACTAGTGCTGCTGCTGGCATTAACGTTAGTGGTGAAAGTAGTGTTTGGATTAATGTTAGTGGACTCACTGGAGTTCATGCCCCTATTGGCATGAATGTAAGACTCAGTAACTGTGGGGGTATCACTGGCATCAGTGACAATGTCAGCATTCTCAGGTACTGGTACTGAGACTGTAGGGGTTGGCACAGTAACTGTGGGGGCATCAGAGACAATGTCAGCATTGTGACCATTGTCAGGTACCGGTACTGACTCTACTGAGACTGTAGGGGTAGGCACATCACAATTATTTACTTTACGAAAACTTGGGTAATTTTTGTTGGCAACTGTGGGGGTATCAATGACAATGTCACCATTGTCAGTTACTTTAGGTTCATTGTTGTTAACTGTGGGAGTATCAGTGTCAGTTGTAGCACTTGTGGCAGCAGCACCAATGTCAGCAGACTCAGCAACATCGTTGGTCATGGCACCATCAGCATTGCTGACTCTACTGAGTCTAGAGACAACAGGAAATGGCAACTGAGCCCCAAATTTAATTTCTCTATATTTTCTCATAATATGTTCGGGGATGTGCAAGTTCTTGATAAAGTGGCAATCCAATGCCTGTTTCATTACATAGCTGGAACCTACTGCATCCACTTTCATCCACACATTTAGAAACTCTTGATGAGTTTTTTCTAAATGTGCCTTCAAGTTTCTGGCCAGAGATAGTGTCTTCTTGCATACTAGGCAGACCACTGCCTCAGTACATGCAATACTCCTCCTATTCTTTCTGATCTTAGACATTGTGAACGTTAGGTTTAGCTAGAGGTTAATAATAAACTAGTAGGGGTTAATGATATACTACGGTATGTAACTACAGCTGCAGCAACAATGTTAGTACTATAGTAAATCTACAAGCCCAATTATCCTTATGTTGCTGAATAGTTACCTAGAAATAAAACAAAACTAAATCAATTACTGTAATTAGCAAAGAGTAGGCCTAAGTATAGGAAAATACCTGTATTTAAGAGTGCAACTAACTCAAATATTCCTATATAAGAATTCGGCAAGAATGTACTGTAGTTACCGGGTGTACTGCCCACCTTGTTTACACTAAGCGGATGCCTTTGGATATAAAAAATACATTAGCCTAACCTAACCTAGTATTCAAATTGATGCAGTAATGACAGGGGGCAAATAGCAGAAAATATAGCGTCGGAATAGTTCAATAGACGGGAACGTAAGTGCGAGCGCACGCCGCACAACATGACAACCGTACACCCAGAAACTACATCCTTCCCAAGAATTCTACACTTCTAAATTTTAATTATAAATGCATAAATAACAAATTACCTTACAAACTAAAGTAGGAAATGGATAATGGAATTCTTGAGATTGAAATTGAATAAATATCAAGCTATTCCGTGCAGCAGGAGCATGCAGCTTTGCCAACTTGCTAAAAGGTAACCTAATGTGGTTGGTGCAACCATGCCCTTATATAATTAGTAAACTATATTAAAAAAATATGTTACATAACAAATGAAGCATCTTCAATGATCATGCCAAAATATTTTTTGTAGACTGAAAAAATAACACTAATAGTAGGCTATAGGAATAATAGACCACTTCACCAGAGATGATTATCATGTTTGAGCCTTTGAGTTTGAGGTGATGTTTTTAGAAAAAAAAAGTAGCCTAGTGTTTTATTAAAAAATATATAAGAATATTAGGTAAGGATGTATTATTCGGCGTAGCCGTATCGCGGCTCGCCGGCTCTGATTACATTATTTGCATGCTTGCGATAACGTTCCCATCTATTTTGACTCAAAATAAATGGGAACGTTATCGCTGCTCGCAAGCCGGGGGCCAAAGGCCGTAAACTTGGCAAAGCACCCCCTCAAGTTATCCATCGTGTATCCCACATTGGAATTATAACTAAGACCATGAAAACACTCATTTCTCAAAATCTGGAGGAAAAAACCCTGAAACTAAGAGTGCGAGCCTATTGCCTATAATTACCGGCCTATGCTTTCATTAGTTTAATAATTTCATTGGAGGAAATAATTACCGGCCTATGCTTTCATTAGTTTAATAATTTCATTGGAGGTGTTTGGTGTTGTGGTGAAATTAATAAAAATATAGATAGGCCTAGCCTAGGCCTAATACAGAAATGTATGGTTCCATATTATGGCACAACAGTAGATAACATCATAACACTAATAAATTTGTACAAAACCCATAAGTAAGTAGGCCTAGTTTTGAAGATCAGGGATAATGATTCATGAAGGTTCAACCCTTTCACGAATTACGCACGGCACGTGTGAACGGTGTGATGTGATCGCGTACTTAACTTTCCTTAAGGCCAGGCCTAGCCTAGGCCTATGCCTTCATTTCAGAAAAAGTCAAATTAGGCATAGGCCTAATTAAGATAATTAACCTAGCCTACATCGAATGATGATCGACGTGACAACAGTAACATCGTCGACGAGGTATTCCTGGCTAGCTGAAGTCGAACTCCCAAAATTGGCGCGCTTCAATAAATTCAGTAGGCCTAGGGTAACTAGCGTATACAATAATAGAATTTTTTTACAAATTACAATTGTTTTTATAGCCTAGGCCTACCTGGCCCTACCACAAATTTTCAGTGTTTTTTATAAAAAAAAAAAATAATAATTTGCATCAATAGGCCTATATGTATATAGTGTTTGTAATTAATTAGAAATCTCGGGAAAACCTATTTTTCCCATTAACACGAAAATAATACACGAATAATAACACGAAAATAATGTTCGGAACGTAAACAAAGCATTGCACCCAATGAATCCTTCGACCTGGGTCCTGTTCTTCTTGTTTTGAAAGATGCGGTGAGTGCGATTCACCCAATAAATGGCTTGAACGTTAAGCTACTCACAAAAACGATATTATATTATATTATAGTTAGGTTAGGTTAATCTAATCTAATATATTTGTACATTTTGGAAGCGTGCATGTCCTCCCCAAAATTTTCCTTACCTACTGTAAAAGCGCGATTCACCCAATAAATGGCACCATTTGACGGAGTATCTTCAGATTAATGAATAATGGGTAAGTTAATGCAAATCCTCCACTCAAACCATGATAAACAACAATTAAACACTATATTCCCTGGAAAAAATATAAAGAAACTTGGTAAATAAGGCGGCTCGCCTCTAGCTGTCTTGAATGTTACCAAAAGAAATTTCAGTACCATAGGCCTACTTTTGTATTAGGTTTTACCGAGGGTTAAAACACATTTTCTTATGATCTTTAGAGCATAGGCTATAGATTCAATATTTATCTTCAAATATATCCACAAAATTTGTGGTAGGCCTATTAAAATAACATTGAACCCAATTTACTTACGCTGCAACAGGTAACATAACAGGTTAATTAATGGTTATCCCTCTGTCCTCTGAGGCTGACTCTCTGAGAGATGACTCTGAGACTCAATTATGGACATTCCTGCAGTGCAGAGCGCTGATTGGCCCAACCCGGCTGATCCCCCTTCACACCCAACCCTTCTCGTCCATATGCTTATCCAATTTTATCTTAAAGCTCCCTACCATTTTTAATCCCACTATAGCACTTGGTAGTCCATTCCACCCATCTACAACTCTGTTACCAAACCAATATTTGCCTATATCTTTTCTGAAACAAAATTTATCTAATTTGAAACCATTGGTACGAGTTCTTTCGCTATCACTGAGCTTTAGTACATTTGTCATGTCCCCTTTGTTAATCCCACTAACCCACTTGAACACCTCTATCATATCCCCTCTAACTCTGCGTCTCTCTAACGAATGTAAACCTAATTTCTTCAACCTTTCTTCATACGGAAGATTTCTAATATTATGGATCATTTTTGTCATTCTACGCTGAACTCTCTCCAATGAATCTATGTCCATTCTGTAATAAGGACACCAAAATTGGACAGCATAATCCATATGGGGTCTCACTAATGACAAGTAAAGTTTTAAGATAACATCAGCAGTTCTGTTACTCACACTCCTAGAGATGAACCCGAGAATCCTGTTTGCCTTATTACGAACGCTTATACACTGTTTTCTAGGCTTCAAATCATTGCTAACAAACACACCTAGATCTTTCTCGCAGTCTGAATTTTCTAATTCTAAATTAGCTAGTTTATATTTAACATTTGTTTGCATCTTCCCTATCTTTAATACCTTGCATTTGTCAATGTTAAACTTCATCTGCCAATCTACTGACCATTCATGTAAGGTATCTAGATCCCTTTGGAGGCACTCTATATCGCTATCTGAATCAATTGATCTCCCCATTTTAGTATCGTCTGCGAATTTACTTATCCTACTAGTTATACCTAAATCTAGGTCATTTATGTATATAAGAAACAACAGGGGACCTAATACCGATCCCTGGGGGACACCACTTTTGACTGCTCCCACTCTGACTTGGTACCATTTATGCTGACTCTGTTTCCTACCAATTAGCCATGACCTAATCCATCACAACAACGACCCTCCTATTCCATGTGCCTCAACCTTTCTCATCAATCTCTCATGAGGGACTCTGTCGAAAGCTTTACTGAAATCTAAATATATAATATCATATGACTTGTCACTATCTACTGCTTCATATACCTCTGAGAAAAAGCTAAGCAAATTAGTAAGGCAAGAACGTCCCTGAGTGAATCCATGCTGAAAAGAATTCATTAAGTGGCTTCTAATTTTCCTAGCAATAATAGACTCTAGCAACTTTCCTATGATTGATGTGAGACTAATGGGACGGTAATTGGATGCTATCGATTTATCACCTTTTTTGAAGATCGGAACTACATTTGCAAGCTTCCAAGCTTCTGGAACTAAACCTGTTTCTAATAAAAATTAAATAATTGTTAAATAAAAATGCTAATGGACTACTTAACTCATCTCTGCATTCTTTTAATACTCTAGCATATACCTCGTCAGGACCAGGCGATTTTTGAGGTTTCAGTCTGTCAATTTCCTTAAGCACATCATTTCTACTTATACTAACTGTACTTTACATATTTTCTATACTATCACTATATACCATATTGACTTCTGGAATATGTGCCAAATTTTCATTAGTGAAAACGGAAAGAAACTGACTATTTAATGTACTGCACATTTCTAAATAATTTTCTGTTATTTCTCCTATTGAAGTTTTTAGGATTACATTTTAGGATTTTACATTTTAGGATTTTCCTATTACATCTCTAACTTTAGATTTATATACATAGTTGGTAAAAAGCTTTAGGGTTATTTTTTGAGTCACTGGCTATCCTTATTTCATAATTTCTTTTTGCTTTCCTGGTTTCCTTTTTGACCTGTCTTGATAGAGTCTGATAGTACTGTATACTGTATATGTAAATTATTTTCGCCTTTCTTTATTTTTCGATATATTCCTTTATTTTTCCTATAAGATCTATTAGCTTATTAGTCATCCATTTTGGTTGGTTCTGCGTCGATCTAAATCTTCTTTTAGGGATATATTTATTTTGAGCATTGTGGAGTGAAGCAATAAACTGGTTATATGTAGGTGGCAAGTTTAACTCTGGCATATCCAGACTTAATTGCTTAACAATAGGGTCCACCCTTAAGTCTCTTCTTAGCCCACCATAATCGGCTTTTCTGAAATCTGGGATAAGTGTCGTATTCTCTTTAGCATTCCCTGTCCATTGTATATTAAAATAAATAGATTTATGATCGCTATTTCCTAGGTGGTCACCAATCTCTACATTATTTATCATATGTTCATTGTTATACAACTTTTACCAAATTTATATAGGCCTATCAAGAATTTGGCCTTGTCACAGTAGCCTAGGCTATAATTGTTTTTTTTGGTAATAGGCCTAATAGGGAAAAGGCTCGCACGGTCGCACCCATATTTTTCATGTATTTTCCTCAATAGGCTAATTTGAGAATTAGTGTTTTCATGGAATCCTGGTGGAAATGAGTTACTTGAGAAGTGCGTGCGGAGTTACATGGAGGGATAGACAGACGAATGAGGAAGTAAGGAGGAGGTGTGGTACAAAGGAAATCAAGCAACAACATCTAGTGACCCTTCTAGGCTGCTTGTCCTCCAAAACACTGAGGATCAAGTGTCCAAACAGTGATTTAGAGTGGGTAAGGGAACATTGGAAAGGGAATTACTGCCCTGGAACTAAAGTCCGTGACAGGATTAGGAAGTTCGTAGGGACAGATGGGTTAGTAACTGAGGGGGGGATAAAATAAAGTTATTCATTTACAAACGCAGTCAGTCGTGGGTTTGATGCGAGATATTTGTCTAGGCGGAGTTTAAATGAATCAACGGTGCTGCAATCTATAACGTCTCGGGGAAGCCCATTCCACATGTTGGCAACTCGATTGAAGAAGAAATTCTTAGATTCGTGTGAGTTAAAAGATTTACCAATAATTTTGCAACCGTTTCCCCGCGTGTAATTAGATTGGTCGATAGTGAAGTACTTACTACAGTTCATATTGTCGATGCCTTTGATGATTTTGAACACTTGAATTAAGTCACCTCTTAATCTGCGCTGGGTTAAAGGAAATAGATTTAATTCTCTAAGACGCTCTTCGTATGGTTGTTCTTTAGGCTAGGTATCATTTTGGTAACTCTACGTTGAACTCGTTCTAGCTTGTTTATATCTTTTTGGTAATAAGGGCACCAGGATTGAACGCAGTATTCCAGAAGAGGGCGGACTAAGGAATTGTAAAGGGTTAGGATAACTTCTTTGGATTTATGCTCAAATGACCTGCCTATAAAGCCAATTATTTTGTTTGCCTTCTTAACAACTTCTGAACATTGTTGACTCGGTTTTAGGTTACTCGATATTGTTACTGGTGTGGAGGTAGATGTGCTGGAAAGTGTGGAAAGGAACAACTTGAGATGGTTCGGCCATATGGAACGTATGGGAAGCGAGAGAATGACTAAGAGGGTGTACGAGAGCGAGGTGGAAGGACAGAGAGGGATAGGTGGAAGGATGGAAGTATATGAATGAAGGTGGTGCTGGTTGAGAGGAGGGGCGTCGACTGACTGGGGACAGAGGTGCTTGGCGGCGGTTCGTTCGTGGCCACCCCTTCGGGGATCATGGCGTCAGGCAATAGATAGATAGATAGATGGTTTTATTACAATTCCAATGTAGGATACAAGATGGGTTGAGGGCCCCCCATGACTTATTGAAATCATCATCTATGTTGCCAGCAGGGAGTATATATCTATTATACGGGGGGTGAGGGGGGGTATAGCCCCCCTCAACCCATCCTGTATCCAAAGGCAAAACAAAATGTATATTTACTCTGAAAATGACTTCCATCTGAGTGTTTTAAGATCGTTGGATAATGGGAGAAATACAGTTTTCCGGGGATTGTAACTAATTTCAACTACTGTATAATGATGCAAACTGCCTAAAACCAAAAAGAAAAACCATGGGAAAATTAGTGGTACGGTAGTTTCGGTTATATTTTCCCTATTATACTCCATAATGAAGACGTTTGTAAACAGTGAGCCATACAGTACTCCATAATGAAGACGTTTGTAAACAGTGAGCCTCCGTCTCCGAAGGAGTTCTGAGAGTGATTAGACTATGCGGTTTTCTATTAATATCGGGTTTTATAAATGTGATAAAAATTATTGGTCAATATGTAGGAGACGCAACAATATAGGTAAAACATTTCTAATACCAGTTTTGGGTTCTTATCATATGTTTCATGGCTATATCATTTTTATCCTCGGGAAAAAAACAAATCTTGGGATTTTTCAGTTTTTTTTTGGGATTTTTTATTTTTTTTTAGTCATTAATCCGGCAGCTGCGGGAAGACTCATAAGATCATAGGCCTAAAAAAAAAAATGAAAATATTACCAAAACTACGACTAATTTTCCATGGTTTTTATTTTTGGTTTTAGCCTAGGTAGTTTGCATCATTATACAGTACCAGTAGTTGAAATTAGTTACGATCCTCGGAAAATTTTATTTCTCCCATTATCCAACGATCTTAAAACACTCGGATGTAAGTAATTTTCAGAGTAAATATAACATTTGTTTTGCCTTTGGATACAAGATGGGTTGAGAACTTTAGGGGGGCTTTGCCCCCCTCCCCCCCCCCCCATGACTTATTAAAATCAGCTTCTATTTTAACAGTAAGGGGCTTAATAAGAGTTTCACTGTTGTCAATAGGGAGAATTATAGGGATAGTTTTTTGTTTTTACAGTACCGGTACTTTATATAGTGCACCTAAAATGTATCTCTGGAGATTGAAACACATTTTAATATGATCTTTGCAACATCCTTATTCTATAATAGCCTTCAAATATTTAGAAATAATTAGTGGTAGTTTCGGTAATAAGTACCAAAAAAAAAAACATTTAAAACACCCCAGTGGTACTAAAAAAAAAACAATTTGTGTTTAGGTGAGATAATTTCCCTCCATTACTTGCTACCACTCCTACACATGAGTCCCCCCCCCCCTCCTTTTTCCCCCCTCCTCAATTATCAGGTATTTTCTCTTATTATTCCCGATATTTATCGAGTATTTTCGTAGGAGGACGGGTAGGAGAGAGAGAGAGGCGGGTGGAGGAGTGTAAATCCGACCCTCCAACCCTCCCCTGGCCTCTCAGTTCTATGCAAGAGACGAGAGAGAGAGGGTGTCTCTCCCTCTCTCGCCGGTCTGGGCCAGATTTCGGCCGCGGGGCTAAAATATACAATTTTCACCAGCCAATTGCTGTTACCACTTGTTTTAACCCTTCCTACCCGGGCTGCCTTACAAAAGGACGGAGGTCGTATCCGGGCGATTTGGCCGAAAAACGTCTAGGCCTAGGCTACCGTATCTTTGTTATTTTAACTGCTAGAAATTTCCAACGCATCACTAAACGTAGTGCGGTTTCCAATCTGTAGACTGGTGTTGAGTAGAACTCTCTTAAGTCAACTGGTTCAGTTGTGATAACGATTTCCGTGGAGCGAATTTTTTCCGCGATATTGACAATATCGGAGCTTTTCAGACACTAATTTCGTCATATCATACAACAACAACATTGATCCGACGTCTCCTTGTTTTCGGAGGTGCGGTGATGCAATGAACGGCTTTGTTTACATGCGTCGGATGCACGGCGTTCAGACCAAGCTGAATAGGCTTTCAAGCTTACTGTCTGTTAAAAGGACACCCGGGTACCGGCCCATCTGCCGCGGTGTCCTTATAAAAGGACACCCGGGCTGGAAGGGTTAATGCTTTCCCATGTTCATTTTTTTTTTTTTTTTTTTTTCTATATTCCAACTTACTTCCTCTCGGGCATAGGCTGAGAGCCTTAACATTCACCGCTTTACAATGAACAGTGAAGCCTGTGAGGTCTTGTTCCAGTCTAGGGAGTGAGACATGAGAAGCACGTAGAGTACAACGAGCACCTGCCATCTTGCCTTCACATGAGGCACGGTGCTCACTCATGGCCCGAAACGACCTCATCTCTGAAGCCACCTCGTTCCCGTGCTTCACTGTCTCACCCCCTACACTCGGACTCTCACACTTACACACTGTGTGTGTTCATATTACGGTAACCCTTTCACGCATTTATGACACAGAGGTTGCCAGATTAGCAATAAGAAATAGAGTTCTCTCACTCTTATAAATACCTCTCCAAAATTAGTTTTCTGCCCACAGCTAACTCAAAGACAACTGCAGAGGTTGAAGTAACTAAACTAAAGGTTTCTAAATACTCCTGATGGTAACAAAGGCTTTAAAGTATCCCCAATAGGCTCAAAATTGCGTCGTATGTCGGAGAGGGTTTAAAGTAAAATACCTGTTGGTGCATATGGATAAGCATTAACCTCTGGACTGCGGATCTACTTATATAAGGCCTACCGCTGCGCTGCGGAACTCCTTATATAATCCCAGGCCTAAAAAAAAACATTTAACCCTTCCTACCCGGTCTGCCTTAGGTAAGGACAGCTCGAAAGAAGGGCCGCTACCCGGTATGCCTTACCTAAGGCAGCAGCTTAATAGCCTAATTAAGCTTGGTCTGAACGCCGTGCGTACGACGTATAGCGTAAGAGCACTGAATCTGTACTCACTGGAACGTAGAAGAGAACGTTACCTAATAATATACACGTGGAAAATCGCAGAGGGTTTAGTACCAAACCTACATACTCCGATAGTCATGAAATTCAGTGATAGGAGAGGCTGGGAATGCGAAATCCCCCGGATGAATAACAGGGGTGCTATGGGCTCTCTGCGAGAGGGCTGGTTATCACACAGAGGCCCACGTCTCTTCAACAAACTCCCACGGCGAGTAAGAGACATGAGGGACATCTCGTTAGACAACTTCAAGAGAGCCCTAGATGTCGAACTGCAAAAAGTGCCAGACGAGCCCATCCTCGCAAGGGAGCGAGCTGTCGCTTCAAATAGTCTACTGCACCAAATCACCACCCATAACGAGGGGCGTCGCGCTCCTTGGTGCCGCTAGAGGAGCGGCGAACACATCCAAAGGTATCCATCCAAAGGTATGTCAACAAACCCAAGCGTTGCGTCACCGCACCTCCGAAAACAAGAAGGAGAAGACTCTTCAATGTTATTGTTCTGACGTCAGACGAAATTAGTGTCTGAAAAGCCCCCATATTGGCAACATCTCTGCAATATTGGCTCCACTGAAATCGTCATCACAACTGAACCAGTTGACTTACAGAGCTCTACTCAACGCCAAAATACAGATTGAAAACCACACTACGATTATAGATGAGTGGGAAAGTTCTAGCAGTGAAATAAACATAAATACGGTATCCTAGGCCTAGACGTTTTTCAGCCATTTCGCCCGGGTATGGGCGACCGTCATTGGGTAAGACAGCCCGGGTAGGAAGGGTTAAACCAGCCCAGTATAATTTTTTTTTTTTTGTTTTTTTTTTTTTTTTTATTGCCCCTTGGCCATGGCAAATATCACTCCTCCACATCCCCTCCTCCCCCCCCCCCTTCAATTATCACCTATTCTCCCTCTTATTCCCTTATTTCATCGATATATTTTCGTGCTATCAATAGCGAGTCATAAGAGGGGTGTGTTTACCTAATTGTATTTACCTAATTGTAGTTTACAGGAGTTGAGCTAAGCTCGTGTTGTCCCGTCTCTCAGTCTACTTTCATCCAATTTTGTCTCTCCAGACGTCATGATAGGTGGTAGGCTGGCAGGCTGGCTCAGCCTTTGGTTATGTAACTCCCGATCTAATTTGCCGATTTTGACCATCCAAACTCTGTTTCCACTTGTTTTATTGTTGTAACAGGTTAATACCTTTAAAATCAACGTAAAATAGATGCATATGGATAAGTATTAATGATATTTATGGTGCGATGACGATTTGAGTGAAGGAAACAGTCGAAATACCTCCGCACAAGGAGGGGTGGCCACTACCCTACCTCAGCACTTCTTAGGTTAATTATATACTATCTATCTATCTATCTATCTATCTATTGCCTGACGCCGTGATCCCCGAAGGGGTGGCCACGAACGAACCGCCCCCATGCACCTCTGTCCCCAGTCAGTCGACGCCCCTCCCCCCAACCAGCACCACCTTCGTTCATGTACTTCCTCACTCCATCCTTCCACCTCATATTCGGTCTACCTCTCCCCCTCTGTCCCTCCACCTCGCTCTCATACACCCTCTTAGTCATTCTCTCGCTTTCCATACGTTCCATATGGCCGAACCATCTCAAGTTGTTCCTTTTCACACTTTCCAGCACATCTACCTCCACACCACACCTCCTTCTTACTTCCTCATTAGTCTGTCTATCCCTCCATGTAACTCCGCACGCACTCCTTAAGTAATTCATTTCCACTGCTCTCACTCTTGGTCTGAGTCTCTCAACCAACGTCCATGCTTCGCTTCCGTAAGTCAGTGTCGGGATTACCACACTGTCATGCAAGGACTTCTTCACTTCCATACTGACCACCCTATTTCTTGTTACTGCTTTTAGCGTTCCTACAACCCTCTTCCCCTGTTGTACCCTCTCCCGCACCTCTTCATCCATAGTCCCATCTTTACTCAACACACTGCCCAGATACTTAAAAGAGTTGACGATCTCCATAGCCTGACCGTTCAGCTTCACCTCACACTCTGTGACTTCACCCCTTTCGAAGACCATAACCTTGCTCTTCCCGGTATTTACCTTCAAATTCCGTTTTTCGCACACTGTTCCAAACTCATTTACCAGACCCTGCAACTCCCATTCATTATCACTCATCAGAACTGTATCATCCGCAAACAGCAGTATAGGCAGCTTCCACTCAATTCCCTCCCTTTTCAGCGATACACCAACATCCACTGCTCTTGATAGTATTTCTTTCATAACTCCATCCATATATACAGTAAACAACCACGGGGACATCACACACCCCTGTTTCAAACCAACATTCAGGTCAAAGAACTCGCTCTGCTCACTCTCCACACGTACTGCCGCCTTTGCACCCTCATACATGCTCTTCACTGCTTTCAGCAACTTGCCCTCTACTCCGTATATTCTAATTACTTTCCACAAACCTTCTCTATCCACTCTGTCATAGGCCTTCTCCAAGTCCATAAAGGCAACATACACCTTTTGTTTCTTCTCCAGATACTTCTCCACAACACAATTCAGGGTAAAAATCTGATCTACACATCCTCTTCCCTTCCTAAAACCTCCCTGCTCGTCGCCTATCCATTTCTCCGTTCTCACTCTCACTCTCTCAATCACTACCCTACTGTATACCTTCCCTACTACGCTTAGAAGACATATTCCTCGGTGGTTACCACACACTCCTCTTTCCCCTTTGCCCTTATATAGGGGGACTATTATGCCAGTCTTCCAGTCATCGGGTGCACTCCCCTTCTCCCATGCTAGTTTGCACATTTTCCATACCCATTCTATCACTATCTCACCACCATACCTCAACATTTCCCCACACACTCCATCTGTTCCTGGTGCTTTCCCCAACTTCACTCTTTTCATGGCTTCCCACACTTCTGACCTCCTGATCCCCACCTCCTCCTCCACTACTTCTCTTCTTCTCCCTCCCATACCATATCCAGCTATGTTTGCTGGCTCTTCATTCCTTTCATTTAGCAACTCACTGAAGTACTCCCTCCATCTTTCGACTCTCTCTTGCTTCTCGGCTAGCATTCTCCCATTCTTATCTTTCACACCCTTACTGTTTCCCTTGCTACCTTCCCTAACTTTCTTGACTTCTTTCCAGAACAGTTTCTTACTCTCCCTCCATTTTACACTCAGATTCCTTCCAAATTCCTCATCTACTCTTCTCTTACTTTCCTTCACTACTCTCTTCACCACCCTCTTACTCTCCACGTACCTCGCTCGTTTCTGTCTCTCGGAATCTTCATTCCCTCTGCTACCCAACCACTCTCTATATGCTTTCTTCTTTTCTTCCACAGCTATTCGTACCTCTTCTGTCCACCATGCTGTACCTTTCACTCCCCTCCCTCTTCTCCTCACTCCACACACCTCCTCACATGCTGCACAGATCTCATCCTTAAACACCTTGCTCATCTCCTCCACTTCCTCCATAACTTCCAGGTCGAACCCACCTAGTCGTCTTTCCACTGCTCTCCTGTACTCCTCCCTGATTTCCTCCTCCTGCAACCTCTCCACCCTCCTCACCATTCCACCCTCCTCTCGCCTCCCTCCCGCTCTCCTCACCCACTTCTTTTGTATCCTAACCTTAGCTACCACTACATAATGATCAGACAGACCCCCTCCAATACCCCTATACACCCTAGCATCCATCACAGATTTCTTCATTCGTTCATCCACACATACATAATCAATCAATGACTTTCGTTCCACCACTGTCTTATCCTTCATCGTCAACATCCGTTTCCACGTGTACCTGTGGATCATTCTGTGTCGGAAGAAGGTGTTGGCTATCCACAGCCTCCTCCCCACACATACGTCCACAAGTGCACTACCATTCCCATTCACCTCTGATGGTACCCCCCACCCTCCCACCACTCCCTCAACTTTCCTATCACCCACCTTACCATTCATATCCCCAATCAGAAATATTCTTTCGTTCTTGTCAAACTTCTCCAGGCACGCCTCCACATTCATCCAGAACTCTTCTTTCTTTCTTTCAAGTATATCCTCTGTCGGGGCATACACGCATACAATCACCCACGTTTGTATTCCTACTTTCATTCTCACCCACACAATCCTTGAACCCACAGACCCATACTCTCTTACACATTCCTTCCATTTGCTACTTACAAACAAACATGCACCTTCTCTCGCTGTTCCTTCACTCACTCCAGCACACACACCCATTCCACACTCCCACTCTCTCACATCTGAACCTTTCCATTTGGTCTCTGTCATTCCACATACATCCAGCCTGGCATTCACTAACACTTCCAGAACCTCTCTCTCTTTTGTGCCATCATTCATGCCACTAACATTCCACGTAGCCATTCTCAGAATGTCCGAAGGCATGTCCTTAGTCGGTCGTGGTTCGTCAACGTTGGTTCCGTCCGCATCCGAGGCTGTTCGTTCGTTTTTCCTTACTTCGATATTTTTTCCGGGTGGGGGTCGCAAGCCCACCGACCCAACCTCTTTAGTCGCCTCTTACGACACGCAGAAGGCACGTGGGGCATATTCTATTCCCTAACCCCCAGGGGGGGGTATATGGTAAATTGACGATTTTAGTGAGGAATGAATCAGAATTCCTTCGCACCGCGGGCACTTTCAAATACCATATCTGCGCAGCTTAGAGGTTAACCTATCCAAAAAACCTAATAGCCCCCAAATACATTTAGGTTAGGTTAGGTCAGGTTTTTTGGTTAGGTTAATGAAAAATTAAAAACCCCAAGATTTTTTTTTTTTTCCCGGGGGTAAAAATGATAGGCTATAGCAATGAAGCATATGATGATAGGAACCCAAGACTACCATTAGAAATTTGTTACCTGCATTTTTTCACCCAATTTTGTTCATCCATTCTCTCCACATGTCCATACCATCCCAGTCTACTTGTACGCATCACCTCGCTAATACTCTTTATACCTAAACGTCTCCTCAACTCATCATTTGTTATTCTATCCTGCAGCCTGGCCCCACACATCCATCTCACCATTCTCATCTCATTACGTTCCATTCTGTTGACATCCTCTACTTTTCAAGTGCCCATTTCATTGCACTTCCAACACATGAGGCATACGGTACACCTTTCCCTTCAGGGGGAGAGGCATTCTTTTCATGGTCAGAATTGGCAGCAGTTCTCTGAACTTCCCCCAGCCACATCTAATTCTAGTGACAGTGGCAGCCTCGGCCCCACCACCGGCAGAGATGGTATCTCCTAGGTAACAAAACTTGTCCACCAGCTCCAATGACTCATTTCCTAAGTTCACAGCCACAGGATCATCACTTAACACAAGCTCGCCTTTGCACGCTACGCACTCAAATCTCTCTATTTCTGACTTATCCTTCGGCAGGGGTCCTTTTATTCTACTACAGCGCTTACTCCCATGGTGTACCCAACATCGACAGATGCTACATTGAATCGAGTTAGCTCCCACACCCTTTCCACACACTCCACATGGGTATTCACCGCTCTTTTCCACATTGCCTCGTCTCAATCTACAATGCATAACCTTGGTTTTGTTAATATTGACCCTTAAACCCTTGCTCGCCATGCCCTCTCTCCATCTTCTGAATTTGGCCTCAGCATCTTACATATTGTCAGCTATTAGGACTAAATCGTCTGCATAAAACAGTTCCCACGGGAGTCCGCCTCTAAAAACTCTAGACAGTGCCTCCAGGACCATAATAAAAAGGAGGGGGCTTAACACTGAACCCTGATGAACTCCAACACGGACTGTGAACTCAACACTCAGTACACCTTTCACCCTCACCGTAGTTCTCGAATCCTCATACATCTTCATTATCACACGCACCAGCCACTCTTCCACATCAAGTTTCCTCATAGCCCACTGCACAACATCTCTAGGCACCCTGTCAAAGGCCTTCTCCAGGTCTACAAACACAAAGTAAAGATCCCTGCCTTTTAGTAAGTATCTTTCCTGTATCTGCCTGACTATGAAGATAGCATCGGTTGTACCACGTCCTGGCATAAAACCAAACTGCATATAATCAATGGAGATGCTTTGCCTGATCAAACCCTCAAAGACACTCTCACAGACCTTCATGATATGGTCAAGCATTTTCAGGCCCCTATAATTACCTCTATCTAGCGCATCCCCTTTTCCTTTGTATATATTTACTATTACACTTTTTTGCCAATCCTCAGGGATTTTCTCATCTTCAATAATGGTGTTTATCAACTCAGTGTCTAAATTGACACCAGTCACCCCTGAGGCTTTTATCATCTCAGCGACAATGTTAGAGCACCCTGGAGCTTTACCGTCCTTCATTTTATTGATTGCGTCGCTCACTACAGCTGGAGGGGGTCCAGATACTGTATTGGTTTTTCGATACCGGTACTAAGCTGTTCCTTATCCCATTCAAACTCTACATTTAGCAATCGTTCATAGTGTGCCTTCCATGCTTCTCTTATTTCATTTTCTGTATACACAATCTTCCCATTATCGTTTCTAACACACTGTTCACCTATAATATCCCTACTGTCATTTTTAACTCGTCTAGCTAGGTTGAAGATCCCATTGGGATTGTCAGTGTTACACACTTGTTCGAGGACCAGGTCCTTAATGCCTTTTTTAGCATTGTAAATAACTCTTTTGGCCGTTCGTTTAGCTGCCTGGTATTCCTCTTTGCTGCCTCCCTTCTTCCGTGCTTTGAAGCATCACCTTTTCTCTTTCACAACATGTTCTACCTCATCGTTCCACCACCAGGAGGTCTTATTTCTGGGGTGACCCTTTGTTTTCCCACACACTTTGTCAGTGGCAGCGAGAAGGCTATCTATCTATCTATCTATTGCCTGACGCCATGATCCCCGAAGGGGTGGCCACGAACGAACCGCCCCCATGCACCTCTGTCCCCAGTCAATCGACGCCCCTCCTCCCAACCAGCACCACCTTCATCCATATACTTCCTCACTCCATCCTTCCACCTCCTTCGGTGCACCTCTGGGACAACTTCTACAACCAGCCTACTCTGTTCCGCAAGGATGGCACTCATCTAAACCCTGTGGGTTCAGCACGCATGGGTCGTCTCCTACACGAAGCAGTCCGCAGCCATGGATCAAAAAACGCCATCCGAGAAGAAGCAGCAGTGACATAAATCATCCAACGCCAAGAAAAAAACAGAGGCAACCGAGGACCACTGCGATAAGGACCGAAGACAGCGAGGACCGAGGATAGCCATGAACATAAATGTAGATCCGACAAGAACCAAAAATATTATTAAAGAGCGTTCCGCGAGTTCTAAAATAACAAATTTAAAGGTTTTCTATGCAAACGCTCGTAGCATACGCAATAAATTTTCAGATTTAGAGGAGCTGGTGTTTACAGAAAATTATGATGTGATTGGCATAACAGAATCTTGGCTCAATACAGAAGATAGAGACTTTTTAGCAGAGTATTCACTTCCCGGTTATGTAATGTTTGAGAAAAGCCGAATAAATCAAAATGGAGGTGGCGTTTTACTTGATATCAAAGAAAGTCTTAACCCTACCCTCTTGTCAAAACCTCAAATTGTGAACGTCGACGCATCTTTTGTGCTAATAAAGAATAATAAAGGTACAAAAATAATACTTGCATTAATATACAGACCTCCAGCTCAATCAGTGCAAACTGACCGAGAAATTTACGAACAAATTGCAGATGTAAGTAACTCGTAAGATACCGTAATTTTTGGCGACTTTAATTTACCTGTGACCAAGTGGGGCGATACTCTTACTTCACACTCCGGACATGACTTGTATACGAACTTGCAAGAGAGTTCGCTTTATCAATTTGTTCGAATGCCAACCCGTGATAATAACGTTCTTGACATTGTACTTGCAACAAAAGAAGAATTAATAGAGAATTTGAATGTTGGTGATGAATTCAGTAACAGCGACCATCGTACGATAACTTTCACTTTAAAGTTTACTAGTAACGAACCAAATAGTAGCATCGAAAAAGTCCCTAATTTCAAGAAAGCAAACTTCCATAAACTTAGAGCTATTTTTAAAGAAACTGACTGGAGCTTTTTAATTAACAATAACGACATAAATGCATCTTGGAAGTTATTCGAAACCACTTACCTAAAAGCAGTGCAAGACTGCATACCATCGAAAATACGGCGTCCAGGCCATAATAATAAGCCCAAATGGTGGAATAAAGATATTTCAAACTGCCTGCTTGCTAAAAAATTTGCTAATGATAGATTAAAATCCTCACAAAATGACGAAGAACGGGTGAAATTTGTAGAGCTACGACGCAAAGCCAAAAAGTTAATTAAGCAAAGTAAAAAGACCTTAGAGTTACATATTGCGAATCAAAGTAAAACAAACCCGAAAGAATTCTATAGTTATATCAGAAAGAAAAAAGTAGTTACTTCAACTGTTGGACCGTTAGTCGATGAAAATGGAGAATACACCAAAGACGAAGTACAAATGAGTAATGCCCTGAATACCTTTTTTGCATCAGTTTTTACAACAGAAGACCTCAGTGATATCCCTACACCATCGCCGATTCAGATTGATAATTCAGATGTTTTAAGCAATATCACCGTTACAGAGAGAGAAGTATTGAATTGTTTAGATAAACTCAAGGTAAATAAAACGCCTGGACCTGATACAATCTCGCCTAGAGTTCTAAAGGAAGCTAAGGATGAGCTCTCCAAACCACTGACATTACTATTCAATAAATCCTTGCAGTCTGGAACTATGCCTGATCAGTGGAAGCTAGCCAACGTAACACCGATATTAAAAAAAGGCAGCAAATCCCTACCCAGCAACTATCGTCCAATTAGCTTAACCTCAGTTGTATGTAAAATGCTAGAAACGGTCATACGAGACAGACTCATAAATCACTTAGAGGAAAATAACATACTTAAAGATACTCAACACGGCTTTCGTAAAAAACGTTCCTGTTTAACAAACCTCTTAGACTTCTTCCACGATATCCTCAACCTCTACCATGAGAGTAAAGCTGTAGATATTATATACCTTGATTTTCAAAAGGCCTTTGACAAAGTTCCCCACAAACGTTTAGTGTTAAAACTAAAAGCGCATGGAATACAAGACGGTGTGTTGAAATGGATAGAAAATTGGCTCAGCGACAGAAAGCAAAGAGTAGTCATAAACGGTAAGGCATCTAAATGGACCAATGTAAGTAGCGGGGTACCCCAGGGATCGGTACTACGACCAATTCTCTTTCTAATTTACATCAACGACATAGATGAGGGTCTCACCTGTACAATCTCAAAATTTGCTGACTATACAAAAATTGCAAATAGCGTACTCTCAAAAGAATAAGTTGACTATATGCAACACAATCTAGATAAATTGTCATGTTGGGCCCAAATTTGGCAAATGAGTTTCAATGCGGATAAATGTAAAGTACTACATATCGGATACCTAAATGAGAAAGCAAACTATTCGATGAATGGCACTCAGCTTAACCCTCTCACCACGGAAGGGCTCTTGAACGCCCATAAAAAAGCATATAACAGGTACCCGGAAGGCCTCTTGAACGCCCAGTGGTTGAAAGCCTGTGAGCTTCGTGTGCGAGGCGTCGGTCCGACGCATGTAAACAACAGCCGGCTGGACCGACGCCCCGCATCTCCGGCCACAAGAAGGAGAGCGTCGCTTGTTCGTGTGTGCCTGTATGTTGTTGTTAAGTATCGAAAAGTGGTGTAAAGTGGCTGTTTTGGCCATAAAGTTATCTCCAATGAAATCATCATCACAGCTCAACCAGTTGACTTAGCGAGCTCTACTTAATGCCATTCTACAGGTAAATAACACAGCTACGCTTGGGGATGCGCGGGAATGCGGGAAGCAGTCTGATTAACGAATATACGGTAGCCTAGCCTAGACGTTTTTCGGCCAAAACACCCGGGTTTCGAGGAATATATATATAATACATAGCCGGGGCTGGAGGGTTAAGAATGTAAACAGAGAAACCGATCTGGGAGTAACAATATCGAGTAACCTAAAACCGAGTCAACAATGTTCAGAAGTTGTTAAGAAGGCAAACAAAATAATTGGCTTTATAGGCAGGTCATTTGAGCATAAATCCAAAGAAGTTATCCTAACCCTTTACAATTCCTTAGTCCGCCCTCTTCTGGAATACTGCGTTCAATCCTGGTGCCCTTATTACCAAAAAGATATAAACAAGCTAGAACGAGTTCAACGTAGAGTTACCAAAATGATACCTAGCCTAAAGAACAAACCATACGAAGAGCGTCTTAGAGAATTAAATCTATTTCCTTTAACCCAGCGCAGATTAAGAGGTGACCTAATTCAAGTGTTCAAAATCATCAAAGGCATCGACAATATGAACTGTAGTAAGTACTTCACTATCGACCAATCTAATTACACGCGGGGAAACGGTTGAAAAATTATTGGTAAATCTTTTAACTCACACGAATCTAAGAATTTCTTCTTCAATTGAGTTGTCAACTTGTGGAATGGGCTTCCCCGAAACGTTATAGACTGCATCACCGTTGATTCATTTAAACTCCGTGTAGACAAATATCTCGCATCAAACCCGCGACTGACTGCGTTTGTAAATGAATAACTTTATTTTATCCCCCCCTCAGTTACTAACCCATCTGTCCCCTACTAACTTCCTAATCCTGCCACGGACATTAGTTCCAGGGCAGTAATTCCCTTTCCAATGTTCCCTTACCCACTCTAAACCACTGTTTGGACACTTGATCCTCAGTGTTTTGGAGGACAAGCAACCTAGAAGGGTCACTAGATCTGTTGTTGCTTGATTTCCTTTGTACTCCTTTGTACTCTCCCTCTCCATCCTTCCACCTCGCTCTCGTATACCCTCTTAGTCATTCTCTCGCTTTCCATACGTTCCATATGGCCGAACCATCTCAAGTTGTTTCTTTTCACACTTTCCAGCACATCTACCTCCACACCACACCTCCTTACTTCCTCATTCGTCTGTCTATCCCTCCATGTAACTCTGCATGCAATTCTCAAGTAACTAATTTCCACCGCTCTCACTCTTGGTCTGAGTCTCTTCCCGAACGTCCATGCTTCACTTCCGTAGGTTAGTGTCGGGATTACCACACTGTCATGCAAGGACTTCTTCACTTCCATACTGACCACCCTATTTCTTGTTACTGCTTTCAACGTTCCTACAACCCTCTTCCCCTGTTGCACCCTCTCCCGCACTTCTTCATCCATAGACCCATCTTTACTCAACACACTGCCCAGATATATACCTAAAAGAGCTGACGATCTCCATAGCCTGACCGTTCAACTTCACCTCACACTCTGTGACTTCGCCCCTTTCAAAGACCATAACCTTGCTCTTCCCCGCATTTACCTTCAAATTTCGTTTTTCGCACACTGTTCCAAACTCATTTACCAGACCCTGCAACTCCCATCCATTATCGCTCATCAGAACTGTATCATCCGCAAACAGCAGTATAGTATAGGCAGCTTCCACTCATTTATATTATATATTGCTATGCTTAAACCCCTCATACCCGGTTGGGCTCTGAGGCATCCATAAAAAACACCCCCGCGGAACCCGGAAGGGCTCTGAGGCTCTGGCAGCTTGAAAGCCTGTAAGCTTGGTGTGCGAGGCGTCTGTCCGACTCATGTAAACAACAGCCGGTTGGACCGACGCCGTGCATCTCCGACCACAAGAAGGAGAGGCGTCATTGTTCGTGTGTGCCTGTATGTTATTGTTAAGTAGTGAAAAGTAGTGTAAAGTGGCTGATATTGCCACAAAGTTATCTCCACGGAAATCGTCATCACAACTGAACCAGTTGTTGTTGTTCCCTAAGCTGCCTGGCCGAACAGCCCCGAGTCCCTGAGAAAGGCCATGGCCACAATCGGGCTTTCCCACAGAGCTCTCATTGAGTGTAGATTGTGTTGTTGGCGTAAGTGGTTGTGTGAAATGCAGTCTTCTATGATGTGTTTAATGGTATGGGGTGCTGTGTTACATCCCGGGCAGGTGTCGACAACGGAGTCATCCAGTCTCTTCTGATAGCTCAGGAGAGCTGGATGGTGTCCGCATCTCAGCCTGGCCAGGTGGACTCTGTCCTCGCGAGGAAGGGAGGATTCGGAAGGATGGATTTCGGGAGGTCGTGCATGCAGCTGCGTGTTGTCTGTGAGTGAGTGGATGGATCGGTGAGAGATATGAGTATGGATGTGCTTCTGGAAGTTGGTTCGGGGTGGGCAGGGAGGGAGAGAGGACAATAATTGTGTGTGATACCGTGTGTTGGGTGTTGTTTTGATATTTCTTGGTGTCTGTGGGTGTGTTGCCATGTAGTTTAGTGGGTGGTCTTGGTTCGTGGAGGCTGCTGCCAGGAATTGAGTGCCTCTCATGTCCAGATGGTCTTTGACTTTGAGGATTTTGGTTTCTTGATGTAGGTGATCTGTGGGTGCAGTAGCTGTGCAGCCTGTAATGATCTTCAGGGCTTTGTTTTGAATAGTCTGTAAGGTCTTATGATGTGTTTCAGCTAGGTTAGAAGCCCAGGCTGGGCTTGCGTATTCCATCACTGATCTTATGTATTGTTTATATACTGTGGTGGTAGTTTCTTTGTTGTGTCCAAATTTTGTGTGAGCAAGTGACCTGAGGGCGTTAAGTCTGGGTGTCAGTTTCTTTTTAATGTTTGTGGTGTGCTGTTTGAATGTCATATGAGTATCATATGTTACTCCTAGGATTTTGGGTGTGTGTGTATGTGTTAGGGGTGTGTTGTTTATGGTGAGTTGAGGGATGTATTCGTGTTCTCCTGTCCAACTTGTGAGCAGGGTTGCGGTGGATTTGGCTGGGGCTAGATTAAGTCTGTTTGTAGTGCACCAGCCATGTAGTGTGTTGAGATAGGGTTGAAGGAGATCTGTTGCTCTTTTTGGGTCATGGTGTGTGCATGTGAGTGTTATGTCATCTGCATAAGAGGCTAAGTTTATTTGGGGCGTATTGGGTGTAGTTATATCGTGCATGTACAGATTGAAGAGTGCGGGCGATAGGACGGATCCTTGTGGGACTCCGTTTGGAAAGTTTCTGATTTTAGATGACTGACCGGCAAAAGATACGTGTGCACATCTGCCTGCTAGGAAGTTGGCCAGCCACCGTTTTGTGTTGTTGTGCATGTTTGTGTTGTAGATTTTGTTTGTTAGGTTGTGGCGGGGGATGGCATCGAAGGCTTTACTAATGTCGAGTGTGGCTAATAGTGATCTGTGTGGTGGTCTAGCTGAATTGATGCCGTCGAAAGCTCTTTGTGTAAGGTCTGTGAGAAGAGTGTTTGTGGAGTGCAGTGGCCTAAAGCCATGTTGTGTTGGAGCTAGGGGTAGGTCAGGTGTAATTAGTTGTAATACTAGGCGTTCCATGACTTTGGAGGGGGAGCAAAGAAGTGTGATGGGGCGGTGCGAGGAGGGTAGCGTGGGGTCTTTGTTGGGTTTGGGGAATGTGATGATGATACCATGCTTCCAAATGTCTGGTATTGTGTTGTGTGAATAGCTGTAGTTTGATATGTTAGTGAGTGCTTGTATGCCTTGTGGTCCCAGGTGTCTGAGGTGTATGTTGCTTATGTTGTCTAGGCCACAGGCGGGTGAGTGCTTGAGATTGTTGATGATATGCTTTGTCTGGTGATTGGTGAAGGGTCTATAGTCAGGGTCTGTGGGGAATTGTCTCTTACGTCGGATGACACGTCGGTCGTCTTTGTGAGGTTTTAGGTGGCTGACATGTGAAAAGTGATTGATGAGAGTGTTTGCTTGTTGTTTACATGAAGGAGTAGAGTCTGTTGTTGTGATTGCAGCATGTGATTGTGTTGTGTTGCTGTTGGAAAGTGTGATGCTGTTTAGTGTTTTGTATAGTTTTTTTTGGGGTTTGTTTTGTGATCAAGTGTTTGTAGGAAGTTATTCCAATTTAGTTTTTGTTGTTCTTGTATTTTGTTGTTAGTTTGGGTGTTGAGTGCTTGAATTTGTTGTGTGATGTCTTGTGTGTGGGGTGCTGGGGAGTGTTTCAGTATGTCGCGTTGTCTGATGAGGTTTTGAATTTCTGGTGTGAAGTTGGGGTTGTGTCTTTTTCTGTTACCTCTTGGAATGTGTTTCTTGTCAGCGTTTTGGATAGTTTTATTGAGTATGTGTACAGCATTGTTGATGTTAGTGATGGGTGTACTGTTTAGAGTTGTGAAGTGTTGTTCTGTCTCATTTGTGAATGCTTCCCAGTTAGCTCTTTTATAATTGGTGTATGTGTGTTTGTGGCTAGCTGGGGTGAGTCTGGTTTTGGTGGTGATAATGATCGGGAGGTGGTCAGAGCCTAAGGTTCTGACCACCCTCCAGGATGTTGTGGGGGCGAGTTCTGGGGAGCAAAAGGTGATGTCTGGAGATGATGGGTTATAGAACCCATCAGTTGACTTAGAGAGCTCTACTGAATGCCATTCTACAGGTACGAAATACATCTACGCTTGGGGATGCGCGGGAATGCGGAAGCAGTCAAAATAACAAAGATACGGTAGCCTAGGCGTAGACGTTTTTTGGCCAAAACCCCCGGGTTTCGGTATGGAATACATAGCCGGGTCTGATGGGTTAAGAAAATGTTATCGACTATTTACATCGCTTGGCCTGGCTTCCTTATTTCTATTAATTTCCTCCAGTTCACTATGAAACCTATCTCTAACTTCATTGTTCTTCAGCAGCCACACTTTCCTTTTGGGCATGTACCGTATACTTTCTTGCGCTTAGGATCTCTGTATAAGCTCATGTCGCACACCAGTAGCTTATGCTGGGGGATTCATTCTTCGCTCGGGATGACCTTTACATCCCGAACCAGTTTCCAGTCTTTCCTGTTAACCAAGAAGTAATCTATCTGGCTACTGGAGACCCCAGAGTTATATGTGACCAGATGGCTCTGTCTTTTCTTGAACTTCGTGTTACACACAACCATGTTGAGTGCAACGCAGGACTCCAGTATATATTCGCCTTCCAGATTCCTCCTTCTGTAACCATTTCCTCCATGTACTTCCTCGTATCCATCTGCAGATGCTCCCAACGTGACCATTCAGGTTCCCTCCCAGGATTGTTATTTCATTCTCCGAGAGGCCCGAAATTACACTGACGGTGTCATTCCAGAAGTCCTCTTTTATCTCTTTCTGTAGGCCAGCCTGTGGAGCATATGCAAACATCACATTTAGAATTCTTTCACCAACTTTCAACTGGCATAATCTTGTATATTATTCCCGTAATTGGGTATTAAATGATTTATTTTTTAAATTTCTGTAAAAATGGGGTGAATTCGGACAGGATGAAAATTAATAAAATAAATAATATTATTTAATCTATCTTTAGAGCCTGCCCTACAACCTGTCAGATTCGGATATTGAGTGTAATTGGGGTAGAATGTAGAATTCAGGCGTACCGCCAGCCTTGTTTATACTACGCGGAGCGGCGTCGGACGCTTGCCATCATGTTCCAGTCTATTTTGACTGCCTTTGGATACAATAATATGTAAAGGGGGGGGCCTTGCCCCCACTTACCCCCCAATGACATATTGTCATCATCATATACGGTATATTGCCAGCAGGGGGCAAATAACCGAAAAAAATCGCCGTCAAAATAGATGCGAACTTAACCACGGCGATCGACAAATGTAAATATGACGGCGGCGGAGGCGTTGGACGGTTGCCATCATGTTCCTGTCTATTTTGACTGCCTTTGGATATCCTACAATAATATGTTGAGGGGGGGCTTCCACAACCCCCCCATGACATATTGTCATCATCATATATATTGCCAGCAGGGGGTAAATAACCGGAAAAAATCGCCGTCAAAATAGACGCGAAGTTAACCGCGGCGATCGCCCTATGTAAACATGACGACCATACGCCCGAAAACTACATCCATCCTTGTAATTGGCTTTATAGTTGTCATTACATGAGGTATTTCTGAGTTATGTCACAATAATCATTATTTTTACATTTTCAGGGTCCTACTGCTACCCAGAGTATAGGTCAATAAATCCAGATACTGTATGTCCGAAATTGCCCCAAAAGTGTCGTATCTTATGATATGGTCTTTACGTTTTCAGGGAGTGTGATAAGACCCTTTTAAAATGTTCAAAGATGTCCGAATTGACCCCTGAAAGGTCCGAATCTATACTGTGATCACTGGTTAGTCCTATGAATGTATTTTATATCCATGCCCCAAATCCTGTCCAAATTCGGACACCTTTATTATATTTATAATAAATATATGCAATGTATTTTCATTTCTTTAATGCTATGATTGTATACCCCAATGTACCAGCTACACATACAATACTGTACTTATGATCTTACATTGAGATACTGTATAAACAAGACTACATGGTACGAAATACGCAAAAATCGTCCGAATTCGCCCCAGTTGACGGTACATGGTATAAGAAAGCTATAGACCACGATAACATTGACGGAGAGTATTGACAACCTTGTTACGAAAAAGACATTGTAGTACCTTAACGTTTTATTAGGTTTTGCATAGGGATGAAAGTGGAGGAGGTGGTGTTTGTGAGAGTTAGCTAGATTACTCTCTGTGTAGGTGAGGCACAAATAGAAACAGTGGGGGAAGCCAGGCAAATGAACAGGACTTCCAGCAACTCCTTATCATATGCCTATGTGTTGTATATTTTTGTCTAAAATTATAATTTAACAATTTATGATTTTTGCATTAAAGTGCTTTTAATGCATTGCCTTAACTCGCTCAAATCATAACTGAGAAAATGCTTAGCATGTTTATAAAATATTCTCAAGATTTTTACTCAGGTAGCGCAAGTCATAAAATGAGAATTTTTTAGCAAAGTTTTATAAATTTGTTCCCAGGTTTCCAGAAGCCTGAGTTTTACTGGTAATTAACTCTTTCACGCATATGACACGATTTTGAGCCGATTGGGGATACTTAAAGCCTTTGTTACCATCAGGGGTATTTAGAAACCTTTAGTTTAGTTACTTCAACCTCTGCAGTTGTCTTTGAGTTAGCTGTGGGCAGAAAACTAATTTTGGAGAGGTAATTATAAGAGTGAGAGAATTCTATTTCTTATTGCTAGTCTGGCAACCTCTGCGTCATTAATGCGGGAAAGGGTTAAGTCTATGGTAAATTGGTTTAATTGGTAATTAATTGTTTTTGTGCAGGGTACCGGCATAGCAGTGGCATACACCGGGTGCAGCCTGCTAACAGCCTACGTGGCGTACCTGTCCCCCTGGATGCCTGGATGGCTGTGGGTGGTGGTGGGATCACTGGTAGTACTAGGGATTGCCATCACTGCCACCAGTACTGTTGGGGCCATCGCTACATTGGCACCCAAGCCTCACGCCTTCAAGCTGGTACTGTACTCTCAACCATCTCAATTTATCTTATCACTTCACTCTTGTATGGTTTATTAAAATATATTTATATTTGTCAACATTTTGACACAATCCCACCCATTAACATAATCCTCATATGGTACATTTTGTAGGCAAGATACTTCCTCCAAAGAAGAGGACACATGTTAATAGCGTCTCCTTCGTCAGTGACATTCTGCCAATGTTCTTATTTGGCACCATTGCTGAGTAAGCAAGCCCTTCTCAGGGAACATCTCGCTCATCATCAATAGAACTACAGGTACTATCTTGAATTCATAGGCGACACCATTAAAGTACTTAAAGAACGTCATTTGAATTGGATACCACTATGAAGTAATGAATAATAATAATTCAATAAAAAATATATAATAGTAAGCGTCTGTTGGATGCACTTCATATTCCTCACTTGTTCGGAGCTTAAGCGTCCCTCTGAGGCCTCTGATTCTCTCTTCTTGGCGAGTGACCGATGTATACCTGTGTTACCGGTATTCTTGTCACATACGCCCTTCCAGTCTTTCTCCTGGTTGCCCTTTTCGCACTCCACAGTGAGTCTTTGTTATGTTTGGACTGTATTAAGCTGGTTAGGTAGGATTTAAGCTAGTGTAGGGTGTATTTTTAGCTGGTGTTACCTAGTCGATTGCTTGGCAGTTAGATACCCAGTCTGACTCCTGGTGGAGAATATATTGGCCAGACTTGGTTTTTGTGTTTTGTCCTTATATTTCTTTGCCAGCTTTTGCTCGTGGGAGACTTGTGTTAGCTTACTTTCCAGGTTCTTCTACAGGGGTTGCACACCTTGGCCAGTGTGGGTGGTGTGTGGACTGACAGAGGGAGGCTTATTTTGGGGCTCTTGTCTTATGTTATGAGTTTTTTTTTTCATGAACCGTATTTACCTATTTGTAGTTTACAGGAATTGAGCAGCGCTCGTGTTGTCCTGTCTTAGTTACTTTATAATCAATCCATTTTACTTAGACAAGTATCGTAATGGTTATTCCCAATTCCCAGTATTTTGGACTAACATATCATAGCTTATGTTGTCCTATTTCCATATTTACTTTTATCCAACCTAGATTTGAACATGTTAATGTTCTTCGCTCGCACCACCTCCTCCTCCAAGTTGTTCCAAGTCTCTATACTTCTATATGGGAAGCTGAATTTCTTTGTGTCCTTACGACATCTGCCCTTCCTTAGTTTAAACTTGTGTCCTCTTGTCCTTCCATCATCCCTCACGAATAGATCCTCCCTATCTACTCATTCCAAACTTTTTACTCCCTTGAACATCGTTATTAAGTCGCCTCGTTCCCTTCTCTCTTTCAAGGTAGGCAGTTGTAGTGTCTTAAGTCTTTCCTCATATGTCAACTCCTTCAATCTTGGGATCATCTTCGTTGCTATCCTTTGGACTTTCTCTAATTTGTTTGTGTTTTTCAAATGTGGTCCATATCACTGCTGCATATTCTAATCTTGGTCTTATCATAGTCATTATCAGTTTTCTTAACATTTCTTCATCTAAATAGTTAAATGCCACTCTCATATTGGTTATTATTCCATATTTTCCTCCAATGATCATGCTAATATGCTTCTCCGGCGATAGATCATCTTGTATTATCACTCCAAGGTCCTTCTCATGCCGTGTTTTGTCGATTTTTTCAATTCCTAATTTGTACTCCCAGCTTGGCCTGATCTCCCTTGTTCCCACTTCCAAAACATGACACTTTTCTGCATTGAAACTCATTTTCCAGGTTTGGCTCCATCTGTGCAACTTATCTAGGTCCTTTTGAAGATCCTGACAACTTTCTATACAGGTGATATTCTTCATGATCTTAGCGTCATCCGCGAACATATTCATATGACTATTCAAATTTTCTGGCATGTCGTTTACATAAAGTAGGAACATTATCGGACCCAACACTGATCCCTGTGGTACTCCGCTCGTCACACTCCTCCACTGGGAATATTCGTCTCGTATTGTGGTCCTCATTTACATACATTCATACATAACATTTTAAGACTGAGTGTTCCACACATCAGTGCAGTTTCAGTCTCTTGTCCTAATGGCGGCGTTCCAGGCAATCCTGTTAAGGGCTGCTTCACTTGTCAAGTTCTTGGATTTGAGATCGGCGCGTATAGTCCGATCCCAGGTCTTCCTCGGTCCACCCCTTGGTGCAGCTCCCTCCACAATCACAGACCTGCATTTTTTCACCCAATTTTGTTCATCCATTCTCTCCACATGTCCATACCATCCCAGTCTACTTGTACGCATCACCTCGCTAATACTCTTTATACCTAAACGTCTCCTCAGCTCAACATTTGTTATTCTATCCTGTAGCCTGGCCCCACACATCCATCTCACCATTCTCATCTCATTACGCTCCATTCTGTTGACATCCTCTACTTTAACGGCCCATGTTTCTGAGGCATACGTCATTGCACTTCTAACACATGAGGCATACACCTTTCCCTTCAGGGGGAGAGGCATTCTTTTCATGGTCAGGATTGGCATCAATTCTCTAAACTTTCCCCAGCCACACCTAATTCTAGCAACAGTGGCAGCCTCGGCCCCACCACCGGCAGAGATGGTATCTCCTAGGTAACAAAACTTGTTCACCAGCTCCAAAGACTCATTTCCAAAATTCATAGCCACAGGATCATCACTTAACACAAGCTCGCCTTTGCACACTACGCACTCAAATTTCTCTATTTCTGACTTATCCTTCGGCAGGGGCCCCTTTATTCTACTACAGCGCTTACTCCCATGGTGTACCCAACATCGACAGATGCTACATTGAATTGAGTTAACGCCCACTCCCTTTCCACACACTGCACATGGGTATGCACCGCTCTTTTCCACATTGCCTCGTCTCAATCTACAATGCATAACCTTGGTTTTGTTAATGTTGACTCTTAAACCCTTGCTTGCCATGCCCTCTCTCCACTCTCTGAATTTGGCCTCAGCATCCTGCATACTGTCAGCTATTAGGACTAAATCGTCTGCATAAAACAGTTCCAACGGGAGTCCGCCTCTAAAAACTCTAGACAGCGCCTCCAAGACCATAATAAAGAGGAGGGGGCTTAACACTGAACCCTGATGGACTCCAACACGGACTGCGAACTCATCACTCAGTACACCCTTCACCCTCACCGAACTTCGCGAATCCTCATACATCTTCATTATCACACGCACCAACCACTCTTCCACACCAAGTTTCCTCATAGCCCACTGCACAACATCTCTAGGTACCCTATCAAAGGCCTTCTCCAGGTCCACAAACACAAAGTAAAGATCCCTGCCTTTTAGTAAGTATCTTTCCTGTATCTGCCTGACTATGAAGATAGCATCGGTTGTACCACGTCCTGGCATAAAACCAAACTGCATATCATCAATAGAGATGCTTTGCCTGATCAAACCCTCAAGGACTCTCTCACAGTCCTTCATGATTTGGTCAAGCATTTTCAGGCCCCTATAATTTCCTCTATCTAGCGCATCCCCTTTTCCTTTGTATATATTTACTATTACACTTTTGAGCCAATCCTCTGGGATTTTCTCATCTTTAATAATGGTGTTTATCAACTCAGTGACTAAGTTTACACCAATCTCCCCTGAGGCTTTTATCATCTCAGCGACAATGTCGGAGCAACCTGGAGCTTTACCGTCCTTCATTTTATTGATTGCGTCGCTCACTACAGCTGGTGCTATCAAAGGAGGGGGCCCAGATATTGGTTTTTCGATACTAAGCTGTTCCTTCCCATTCATACTCTACATTTAGCAATCCTTCATAGTGTACCTTCCATGCTTCTCTGATTTCATTTTCTGCATACACAATCTTCCCATTATCATCTCTAACACACTGTTCACCTATAATATCCCTACTGTCATTTTTAACTCGCCTAGCTAGGTTGAAGATCCCATTGGGATTGTCAGTGTTACACACTTGTTCGAGGACCAGGTCCTTAATGCGATTTTTAGCATTGTAAATAACTCTTTTGGCAGTTCGTTTAGCTGCCTGGTATTCCTCCCTGCTGCCTCCTTTCTTCCATGCTTTGAAGCATCTCCTTTTCTCTTTCACAGCATGTTCTACCTCATCATTCCACATTACATTTCTCTTCCTATTAAAAAGTTTTCCATCCATTTCAACATCCTACCATGTACACCTCCAACAACCTGCAATTTTCACAATAACCTTTTGTGAGGCACCCTGTCAAAGGCCTTTTTCAGGTCCAGGTAAACACAGTCAACCCATCCCTCTCTCTCCTGTGTAACATCTACCACTCTGCTATAAAAGCTTAATAAATTAGATACACAAGATCTCCCTTCCCTGAATCCAAACTGTTTCTCACTAAGCACCCCCTGTCCCTCTATAAAGTGTGTTCACTTTTTTCTTATAATTTTCTCACAAATTTTGCAAACAATGCTGGTGAGGGACACCGGTCTGTAGTTAAGAGGATTTTCTCTGTCTCCTCCTTTGTAAATAGGTACTACAGTATGTTAGCTCTCTTCCATTCCACTGGCAGGTCTCCTTCATTCAGTGAAGATTTGATGATGTCATAGATTAGTTCCACTAGCTCTTCCGCACATTCTTTGAGGATCCATCCAGCTACTCCATCTGGTCCCATTGATTTCCTCACGTCCAAATCCTGCATCAATTTCAGCACTTCACTTTTTGTCACTTTCATTTCAGGCATCTGTGGTGTTCTCATTTCTCTATCAGGTTCTATAAACTACTCCTCTTTTACAAACACTGACTGAAGCTTTTCATTCATAACTTCACACAAGTCTTTATCTTTCTTATATCTGTTCGTTCCAACTCTTAGTCTGACAATACCTTCTTTTGTTTTTATTTTTCCATTTACAAATCTATAAAATAGTTTTGTCTCATTTTTGCACTTATCTACAATATTCCTTTCATATTTATATTGTTCCTCGCGTCGTATCTTTACGTATTCATTTTTTTTCTCCTTGTAAACCTATTCCAGTTATTTTCACTATGTCTCTTCCGTTCTATATTCCAGGCTCGATTTCTTCTATCCTTTGCCTTACTACATCTTATATTGAATAATTCTTTTTCCTTCTTTACCCCTGGTGAGAACCTTGGGACATATTTATGTATCCCTTCTTCATATACTTTCAAGAAAAGTCTATATTTGTCTTGAACCATTTCCAGGCTTTCTAGTTCCTTCCAATTTATACTTTGGAAAAGATGTTTCAATGATTTAAAATCAGTTTTAGCATAGTTGTATCTATTTATTTTATGTCCTTCATTTCTCTCCTCATTTTTCCCCAAATCCATCTCCATTTCTAAAATCTTGTGATCACTTTTTCCCAAGGGACAACGATAATTTATCTTTTTAACGTCATGCGGATCACTGGTGAAGACTAGGTCTAGCCTGGATGGTTCATCCATCCCTCTGATTTGTGTGTTTTCTCTAACATGTTATGTTAACATGTTTTCTGTTACTAGATTCAGTAATTTACTGCCTCAAGATTCATTATTATTTCCCGCATCTAACCCTTCCCAATTGACTTCCTTACAGTTGAAATCACCTGTTAATATTAATTTATTTCTCCTATTAAAAAATATTTTTAGTGCATCTAGAGATTCCGTGATTAGTTGATCATATTCTTCCCGCTTCCATGCTCTAGTTTGTGGTGGTATATAAGCCACTGCTATATCAGTTGCTTTGTTGTCCTTGTCTTTTATTGTCACTGCTATAATTTCTGATCTATTATTGCCTAGGTTAATCTCACTTGCTTCTATATTTTTGTCAGTCATTATTAACACGCCACCCCCCACTTTTCCTTCTCTATCTTTTCTCCACACATTGTACCCTTCCCATCCCAACACTCCCAATTCAGCACCACCTCTCAACTTTGTTTCTGCTAAGCACATAATATGTGGTTTATATTTCTCAATATAGTAATTCAATTCTAATTTCTTAGACAGCAAGCCATCCACATTACTATACATCAGCTTCATCTCCCCCTTTCTTACACCTTTCTTTTTTTCTCTTTCCCTAATATTCCCAGACTCTACTCCCCCCTCGATTCCACTCCACCTTCTCTCCCTTGCTCCCCCGTGCTCTCCTCCCGCCCTGTTTCTCTCACTTGTTCCTGGGTTACACCAGTCTCTCCCTCCTGTCCTTCGGTACTGGTACTCGCTTCCTCTGTCTGACCGTTCGTCCCGAAGTTCTCTGTTTGCCCCTCCGTCTTTCTCTGTGGTCCTTTGATGAACCATTTCTTCTTCTTTGTTCCTACCAGTCGCCAATAAAAAAAATCCACTTCTTGGTCTGTTCTTTTGGCATTCAATTCCTTCACCTCTTCCCTCAAACTTTTCATTTTGTTTCTTTCATCTAAGTCCATGTCTTTTTCGATGTAGATATGCTTCATACAATCCCTATCTTTCAACCTCCATTTATTCTTCATGATTTCCTCTACTATTCCTACTGTGCAAAACTGCACTTTCATTGGCCTAGACTCTTATTTATATTTTCCAATTCTATGCATGTCTTCGATTTCATTCTCCCATTCTCTCACACCTTCGTCCACTACCTGTAGAATCTCCCTCACTCGGTTTCTCTCTATCCTACTTCTCTCCTCTTTCTTTACATTGTGTTTCTCCTTATCTCCTCTTATCACAATACATTTTTTTCTTCCAGCAGTCTCCCTCACTAGATTTTCCTTCTGTCTAATTACCTTAACTACATCCTTTTCAAAGTTACCTCCATGCCTATGTATCTTTAATTTTTCCTCAGCTAACTGTTGTTCCTTTACTATCTCCGAAAATTTCAAATTCTTTACCTCCTCGTTCTTTTCAAATTCATCCTTCTTTAATTTAACATCCTTCATATCTTTCTTCGTCCTGTCCATTTCTTCCTGCATTTCGTTAATACAGACCCTTAATACGTAGTTTTCATCTTTCAGAATACTAATTTGGTTTGCCATTCGTTTTTCTCTCTGTTCACAGTCTAAGCTTTTTGTCTCCTGTTCCTCTAACTTCTGTTCTAGTTTATACAACCTTACCGCAAATGCAGATATTGCTGCTCCCTCCTCTGAGAACCCTGAAATATCGAATACATCATGATCATAAGGGTCTCGATTGGTTATCACCCCGCTCGGAGGCAGGCTAAGCCGGTTCCTTCCACCACTGGCCATACTGCCAGCTGGTCTTTGTTTACACCTGTTCGGCGCCAAAAGTTTTGTCGGGAATATCCATTACTTCTTATTTCGAATTAAATTAATTGCAACTCTCACCTTTTTAAACAAGGGAGTAGCCTATATTGACTAATTGTATTCAATTGATAATTATTAAACAAAAGGACAACACATATGAACGCTCCAAAATATGAAACCACCAAAATAGGCGCTGGCTGAATCAGCTGGTCGCTCGCATGTCCGTCCTCCACCACGGTCTGACTGTGTATCATCTTCGAGATGTCTACTTTTATGAGTGATGTGCTGATGTCCATGTTGGGAGTACAGTAGGTAGATATAGAAAAGGGGAGATGAGATCTATAAGAGTACAGTTCAGAACCAGGGCAGTGGCAGAGACAGTGACCAATTTTAGTTGGAGGCTAAACACGAATGAAGGATTGAAACACAAAGAATAAGGAAGGATCTGAGCATAGAACAAAGACAAACAAAGATAAAGGAATTGCAGGAAAAGGGTGATGAAGAGAATAGAAAGTTGGATGAAGAGGAAAAGAAGAAGTTTTTCTGGAGAGTGAGGGACGGGAAATTGAGGAAGTGGTTTATATGAATAGAAGAGAGAAGGAGATTAGGGAAAGAAGAAAAGGTGATGGGCGGTATGGTAGAGAGGGAGAACAGGTTGGGGATGTCTTTGGAAGAGACAGGAGATGAATCTGTAGACCCAGTAGCGCAAAGGAAAGAGCAGGGTACGGACATGAGGAGCGGGATGGTGTAGTTGCTGAGAGAATGGTAGAAAGACTAAAGATTATGTTTAGTAATGTTGATGTGTTTACCCAGGACAAGAAAAGATAACTGATATGTAGGTTGCAAGATGAAGAAGATAAACCTGATGTCATAGCCCTACAGGAAGTAAGACCAAAAAATGCTAGAATTGAAAGGGAACTGGTGGAGTATAGTTTGGAATGTTTTGAGTTGTATGAAAAAAATGCTATTAGGGCAGAGGTTGGAAGAGTACTGTTTATTTATGTAAGAAAAGAGCTTAAGGTTACTGAGGTGGATTTGAGACAGCAGTATTGTGAGTATTTGTGTATTAAAGTAAAATGTGCAAGAGGGTCCATTTTAATTGCCTCAATATACAGAAGGCCAAATAATAGTAGGGAAGAGGATGATAACCTAATGAAAGTAATGGAGGAAATAGATAATAGAGAGACCAAATATAAGGTTTTGCTGGGAGATTTCAATTTGCCAAGGATCAACTGGGCATATTACAGTATACTACTCCAGTGGGACAATGTAGCCTGGAAAGCAAGTTCATAGAGAAAGGGAGAGATTGTTTCTTAACACAACATATTACAAAGATAACGAGATATAGAGATGGGATGCAGGGGAGTGTACTTGATTTGATATTTAGTAATGAGGAGGATATAGTGGATGATGTCAATGTGGATAGCCCTATAGGTCGCAGTGACCATTCTTGTATAAGTTTTAGTTGCAATATTTAAACAGAGGGATAAAAGAAGCACAAAAATATACATGTATGATAGAGCAGATTATGAGTTGCTAAGACTGTGTTTGGACATTGACTGGAAGGAGTACTTGAACGGTGAAGATGCTGAGGGAATGTGGAGGAAGATTAGAGTCAAACTGGAGGATGCGATATCCGAATGTGTACCAGTAAGAGAATATAAGGATAAAACAAAATTGAGGAAGAGAACTAACCCAGAATTACCAATGAATGAACAAAAAACTTTGGACATTGATAAGAAGAAACGTTTGTGGGGAAGACTAAAATTGTTAAAAAAGAACAATGGGTCTAATATAGAAATTCAAGAAGTGGATTTGGATCGCAGACAAATAAACAATAATATAAGGTGGGAGACAAGGAGGGGGATGAAGGAGAGGGAAAGAGAGATTGCAAGAAATGTGAAGGAGAATCCAAATATATTCTCTAAGTATATTCAAGAAAAGTTGACAAGAAGAGTGGGTATCCCAGAACTGTTAGGAGACTCGGATGACATGACTAGAGCAGAAACTGACAAAGAGAAGGCAGAGGTGCTAGGGAGATACTTTGGGGAGGTATTTACAGTGGAGTCGGATGAAGATGTGCCCAGTATTCCCATCAAACAGGCACCATCACTGGAACCGATAGAGTTCTCCCAGGATAAAATAAGGAGTGCTATAAAAAAGATGAATAGAAGTAAGTCCCCGGGACCAGATGGGATACATCCAAGAATTATCAAAGAAGGAGGTGAGTTGTTAGTTGAGCCTTTACAAATGTTATTTGAGGAATAATTTAATACAGGACAAATCCCGATGGACTGGAAAGTGACAAATATAACCGCTATATATATGGAGGGAAAGAGAAATTACCCAGGAAATTATAGACCAGTCGGTTTGACAAGTGTAGTATGCAAATTAATGGAAACTGTAGCCTAATCAGAGAAGGAATAATGGAACATATGAAGTCAAACCAACTTTTCAGTGGGAGACAGTTTGGATTCTTGCCGGGGAGGTCGACGATGCTTCAGCTCATTAGGGTGGTCGACGATTGGATGCGAATTCTGGAGGATGGGGATGTTATAGACGTGGTATATTGCGATTTTATGAATGCCTTTGACAAGGTCCCACACAAAAGGCTATTAGAGAAGGTCAGAAGTTATAATATAAGAGAGAAATGTGTGAAGTGGATAGAGGCCTTCCTGAAAGATCAAAGACAGAGGGTACTGGTGAATGGAATAGGCTCGGGGTGAAGGGACGTTACAATTGGGGTGCCTCCGGGATCTGTGTTGGGACCACTACTGTTTGTTATTGTTGTTGTTATCGTTCCCTAAGCTGCCTGGCCGAACAGCCCTGAGTCCCTAAGGAAGGCCATGGCCATGGTCGGGCTTTCCCACAGAGCTCTTAAGGAGTGTAGATTGTGTTGATGGCATAAGTGATTGTGTGAAATGCAGTCTTCTATGATGTGGTTAATGGTATGGGGTGCTGTGTTACATCCCGGGCAGGTGTCGACGACGGAGTCATTCAGTCTCTTCTGATAGCTCAGAAGAGCTGGATGGTGTCCGCATCTCAGCCTGGACAGGTGGACTCTGTCCTCGCGAGGAAGGGAGGATTCAGAAGGATGGATTTCGGGAGGTCGTGCATGCAGCTGCGTGTTGTCTATGAGTGATTGGATGGAACGGCGAGATATATGAGTATGGATGTGCTTCTGGAAGCTGGTTTGGGGTGGGCAGGGAGGGAGAGAAGACAGTATTTGTGTGTGATACCGTGTGCTGGGTGTTGTTTTGATATTTCTTGGTGTCTGTGCGTGTTGCCATGTAGTGTAGTGGGTGGTGTTGGTTCGTGGAGGCTGCTGCTGTTTGTCATGTTCATTAACGACTTACGGTACCTGAAGGTATAACAAATGGAGTGAGATATATTTGTATGCAGATGACACCAAGCTATATAGAAGAGTGGGAAGTAAGGAAGACATGGGTTTGCTTCAAGGAGATGTGGAGTGCATGAAGGGATGGTCTGAACATTGGTTAATGCCTTTTCATCCAAATACAGTCAGGACCCCCAATTCGCGAGAATAGGGGTGACAGGAGGCATCGCGTATTGTGAATTCGTGTATTGTGGAACTAACTTTAAATGGGAATAATTAGATTGGGTGACATCTCTCAATTATGGCCTATTTTCGACATTTTTGGCCCTATTTTCGAAATTTTTGGCTCTACAGTACAGTCTATATCTTATATATAAGAAGAACAATGAATAAAAATATGAAACCTTACCTTAAAATTAGTAGTAGATAGGCTAGGACTAGGACTAGGACCGTAGGATTTCACGATTTTCTCCAACTTCTCCCTCCCTGACCAAATCGTACGAACAGTTTACTCTGACAAGCCTATTGCAAGTTTCCTTCTCCTTTTTTCTTGCGATCCAACACTTCCACCTTCATTTTGTGTGTTATCTTCTTATATTGGCGTGGCATGGCGAAAAAAGTGGCAGGCACTACAAACGTTTGGTCACTCCGCACGGCTATGAGCGCTTGAGCGGGACTGTGGGAGGGAGGGTAAGCGGGAGGGAAGGCAGGCATATGCCCGTCTTCTTCTCATTTCGGAGCTACTCCTGGGCCTCGCGAAACGTAGACGTGCTCGCGTATCAAGCGGGAATAGCGGATTTGGCCCTTCTTAGCTCTCGATTCGTGTATTGTGGTACCACCTCGCGTAATTAATGTTTAATTAATTAATGTTATTTTTGAGGGGTAACTCGTGTATTAGGGTTTTCGCGCATTGTGGAATCGTGTATTGGGGGTCCTGACTGTATATGCAAGTACTTGCGGATTGGGACAAACAAGACAGACAAGGTAGGATACAGTATGTATGAAACAATGGAGGAAGTGAGTGCAGAAAAGGATATAGGGGTAGTGATAGACAATAAGTTAAATTTCTCAGAACATTTAGCGGAGAAGATAAATACAGTAAAGCCAATAATATTGTAGGGCTGACAAGGAGGACATTTGTGTCACTGGATGAAGAAATCTTTAGGAATCTATACAGCGCTGGTTAGGCCGCACCTGGAATATGCGAACCAGGTGTGGGCTCCATATATGATGAAAGATATAGAAACGGTGGAGAAAGTGCAGAGGACAGCTAGAAAGCTGGTACCAACTTTGAAGAACCTGGGCTATGAGCAGAGGTTGAGGACACTGGGACTCCCGACACTGGCATATAGGAGGAAGAGAGGGGATATGATCGAGACATTAAAGATAGTGTAAGGAAAGTATGATGAAGCTATGTGTGAAGGTACCTTCTTGGTGCGGGAGGGAACAAGAACGAGAGGACACTCTAAGAAAATTTACAAGGAAAGAACTAGGCTTGAAAAGACAAAAACAAATTTGTAATAAGAGTGGTAAACGAGTGGAACGCACTGCCCCAGTATGTAGTCGATTCCGAATCAGTAAAGAAGTTTGAAAGTAATCTTGATAAAGCATGGGGAAGACGAGTTGAAGTTTGATTACAAAGCGAAAATATAGATTAGTAAAAATGTTGCGTCTGCTTCCGCCGCCGCCAACACCGTGAACATCCGCAGCAGTGCAAGTACTGGTACTGAGCTGGATACATAGGCCTAGTTTGCCTTTTTTCCAGAGGATCTACTGTAAGATACCTAACCTTCTCTTTAGCTCCTCACTTGAATATCCTATCTTGCAATTTGGCACCACACATCCATCTCACCATTCTCATCTCATTGCGTTCCATTCTGTTGATATCATCCGCTTTGACAGGCCACGTTTCTGAAGCATATCTCATTGCGCTTCTAGTGCAAGAAGGGTACATTTTTCCCTTCAAGGTGAGAGGGAGTTTTCTCATGGTGAGTAGTGGCAAAAGTTCTCTAAACTTTCCCCAGCCGCATCTTATTCTGGCGATAGTGGAGGCCTCAGCCCCATCACCGGCAGAGATGGTATCACCCAAGTAGCAAAACTTGTCCACCTTCTCCAGTGCCTCATTGCCTAAGTTAACACTCTAGAGCCGGTCATTGAATACAAGCTCCCCTTTGCATACTATGCACACAAATTTCTCAATTTTTTACTTCTTCCTTGGTAGAGTTCCCTTTATTCTAGTGCAGCGCTTCTTCCCGTGATGTACCCAGCTGTGGTAGATGCTACACTGTATTGAGTTCGTGCCCACCCCTTTTCTGGATACTGCGCATGGGTATGCACCACTTTTTCTACCTTTCCTAGCCATAATCTACTGTGTAAAACCTTGGATTTATTATATTAAGTATTAACCATTTACTTGTCATGCCCTCTCTCCATCTTCTGAACTTGGCTTCGGCATCCCGTGCACTATCTGCGATAAGTACAGCCTCAGGGGAGACTGGTGTCAACTTAGTCACTGAGTTGATAAACGCCATTATTAAAGATGAGAAAATCCCAGAGGATTGGCACAAAAGTGTAATAGTAAATATATTCAAAGGAAAAGGGGATGCGCTAGATAGAGGTAATTATAGGGGCCTGAAAATGCTTGACCAATTCATGAAGGTCTGTGAGAGAGTCTTTGAGGGTTTGATCAGGCAAAGCATCTCCATTGATGATATGCAGTTTGGTTTTATGCCAGGACGTGGTACAACCGATGCTATCTTCATAGTCAGGCAGATACAGGAAAGATACTTACTAAAAGGCAGGGATCTTTACTTTGTGTTTGTAGACCTGGAGAAGGCCTTTGATATAGGGTGCCTAGAGATGTTGTGCAGTGGGCTATGAGGAAACTTGGAGTGGAAGAGTGGCTGGTTCGTGTGATAATGAAGATGTATGAGGATTCGCGAAGTGCTGTGAGGGTGTACTGAGTGATGAGTGATGAGTTCGCAGTCCGTGTTGGAGTCCTGGAGGCACTGTCTAGAGTTTTTAGAGGCGGACTCCTGTTGGAACTGTTTTATGCAGACGATTTAGTCCTAATAGCTGACAATATGCAAGATGCTGAGGCCAAATTCAGAAGATGGAGAGAGGGCATGGCGAGCAAAGGTTTAAGGGTCAATATTAACAAAACCAAGGTTATGCATTGTAGATTGAGACGAGGCAATGTGGAAAAGAGCTGTGCATACCCATGTGCAGTGTGTGGAAAGGGTGTGGGCGTAAACGCGATTCAATGTAGCTTCTGTCGACGCTGGGTCCACCATGGGAGTAAGCGCTGTAGTAGAATAAAGGGACCCCTGCCGAAGGATAAGTCAGAAATAGAGAAATTTAAGTGCGTAGTGTGCAAAGGCGAGCTTGTGTTAAGTGATGATCCTGTGGCTGTGAATTTTGGAAATGAGTCATTGGAGCTGGTGGACAAGTTTTGTTACCTAGGAGATACCACCTCTGCGGTGGTGGGGCTGAGGCTGCCACTGTCGCTAGAATTAGATGTGGCTGGGGGAAGTTCAGAGAACTGCTGCCAATTCTGACCATGAAAAGAATGCCTCTCCCCCTGAAGGGAAAGGTGTATGCCTCATGTGTTAGAAGGCAATGACTTATGCCTCAGAAACATGGGCCGTTAAAGTAGAGGATGTCAGCAGAATGGAACGTAATGAGAGGAGAATGGTGAGATCGATGTGTGGGGCCAGGCTGCAGGATAGAATAACAAATGTTGAGCTGAGGAGACGTTTAGGTATGAAGAGTATTAGCGAAGTAATGCGTACAAGTAGACTGGGATGGTATGGACATGTGGAGAGAATGGATGAACAAAATTGGGTGAAAAAATGCAGGTCTGTGATTGTGGAGGGAGCTGCACCAAAGGGTGGACGGAGGAAGACCTGGGATTGGACTATACGTGACGATCTCAAATCCAAAAACTTTACAAGTGAAGCAGCCCTTAACCCCTCAGACCCGGCTATGTATTCCATACCGAAACCCGGGGGTTTTGGCCGAAAAACGTCTACGCCTAGGCTACCGTATCTTTGTTATTTTGACTGCTTCCGCATTCCAGCGCATCCCCAAGCGTAGATGTGTTTCGTACCTGTAGAATGGCATCGAGTAAAGCTCTCTAAGTCAACTGGTTCAGTTGTGATGACGATTTCCATGGAGTTAACTTTGTGGCGATATCAGCCTCTTTACACTACTTTTCACTACTTAACAATAACATACAGGCACACACGAACAAGGACGCCTCTCCTTCTTGTGGTCGGAGATGCGCGGCGTCGGTCCAACCGGCTGTTGTTTACAAGCGTCGGACGGACGGCTTTCAAAACAAGCTTACAGGCTTTCAAGCTGCCGGAGCCTCAGAGCCCTTCCGGGTTCTGCGGGGGTGTTTTTTATGGATGCCTCAAGAGCCCAACCGGGTCTGAGGGGTTAACAGGGTTGCCTGGAATGCCGCCATTAGGACAAGAGACAGAAACTGCACGTATGTGTGGAGCACTCAGTCTTAAAATTTTATGTATGTATGTATGTATGTATCTGCGTATAGCAGTTCCCAGGGAAGCCCAACTCTGAAATCACCAGATAGTGACTCCAGAACCGTAACAAAGAGGAGAGGGCTTAACACAGAGCCCTGGTGGACTCCGACGCGAACTGTAAACTCCTCACTCAGAACACCTTTCTTCCTCACTGTCGTTCGTGGGTCCTCGTACATCTTCATTGTCACACGCACCAGCCACTCCTCTATGCCAAGTTTTCTCATAGCCCATTGCATATCTTCTTTGGGCACCCTATCAAAGGCCTTCTCCAGGTCTACAAACACAAGATACAGATCCCTATCTTAAAGTAGATGTCTATCCTGCAGCTGCCTGACTATGAAGATAGCATCAATTGTGCAACATCCTGGCATGAAACTGAACTGCATATCGTAGAGAAAAATGTTTTCCCTTATTATACTGTACCTTCAAAGACTCCCTCACAGACCTTCATGGTCAAGCATTTTCAGGGCCCTATAATTTCCCTTATCCAATGTGTCCTCCTTGCCCTTATATATGTTTACTATTACACTTTTGTGCCATTCATCACGGATTACTTCCTTCCTAATGATAGAGTTAATTAGCTCTGTGACCAAACTCACAGTGTGGTGTAGTGGTTAGCACGAGTGCCTGTTGATCACAAGGTCCAGGGTTCGAATCCCGGGTGGGTTGTATGAGGTCACTCATATATGACCTGAGGCTTTAATCATCTTGGCTACAATGCCAGAGCATCCTGCAGCTGTTATGTCCTTCATTTTATTTATTGCATTGCTACAACAGCTGGCACTATCAAAAAGGGGGGGGGGGGATTGGCTTTTTGTTACTAAGCTGCTCTTTATTCCACTCAAATTCCATGTTGAGTAATATTTCGTAGCACTTGTACCTTCCAATTATCTCTAATTTCTTTGTCAGCGTATACAATTGTCCCATTATCATTCCTGACACACTGTTCTCCTACAACATCTGTATTGTCATCCTTAACTCGCCTAGCTAAATTGAAGATCCCATTGGGATTTTCTGCATTACTCACTTGGTCTATGACCAGGTCCTGTTTACAACGTGTACCGGTAATTGGAGAGATGTGATGATGAATGATGATGCAGATGAAGCGGCAGAACAACTGGAGCGACTACTGATGCAACAATACTGATTTCCTGAAAGAACACAGCGTATATGGCGGGACAACAAGCCTTGGATTACAACTAGAATTTGAAATTAATGGAAGACAGGTGTCGAGCATATAACAGAGGAAGAGTGACGAGTGGAGACATTAACAACAACGGACAAAACAAGAAATAAAGTGTGCGAAGCAGCACACATAATGTAAATTCAAATAATTTTTCTAAAGAGCTTCAATGTGTAATAGGTAGTAAGAAGAAGGATGTTAGAATACCATTTTTAGACCACCTGAGTGATGACAGTGCAAGCGAAGAAATTATATATAATTTTACAAAGAGAAGTACAGTAGTGGAGGAGGAGGTGGGGATCAGAAGGTCAGATGTGTGGGAAGCCATGCAAAGAGTGAAGTTGGGGAGAGCACCAGGAACAGATGGAGTGTGTGGAGAAATGTTGAGGTATGGTAGTGAGATAGTGATCGAATGGGTATGGAAAATATGTAAACTAGCATGGGAGAAGGGAAGTGCACCTGATGACTGGAAGACAGGCATAATAGTCCCCCCTATATAAGGGTAAAGGGGAAAGAGGAGTACAGTATGTGGTAACCACCGAGGAATATGTCTTTTAAGCATAGTAGGGAAGGTGTACAGTAGGGTAGTGATTGAGAGAGTGAGAGTGAGAACGGAGAAATGGATAGGTGACGAGCAGGGCGGTTTTAGGAAGGGAAGAGGATGTGTATGTCAGATTTTTACCCTGAATTGTGTTGTGGAGAAATATCTGGAGAAGCAACAAAAGGTGTATGTTGCCTTTATGGACTTGGAGAAGGCCTATGACAGAGTTGATAGAGAAGGTATGTGGAAAGTACAGTACTTAAAATATACGGAGTAGATGGCGAGTTGCTGAAAGCAGTGAAGAGCATGTAAAAGGGTGCAACGGCGGAAGTACGTGTGGAGAATGAGCAGAGCGAGTTCTTTGACCTGAATGTTGGGTTGAAACGGGTGTGTGTGATGTCCCAGTGGTTGTTTACTGTATACAGTAAGGTCAAAACCTGTGAGCACAATAATAACCCATAACAGACTGCATTATTATGCTATATATTGCGTTTAATACATCATATGCGACGAGCAGGGAGGTTTTAGGAAGGGAAGAGGATGTGTAGATCAGATTTTTACCCTGAATTGTGTTGTGGAGAAATATCTGGAGAAGAAACAAAAGTGTATTATATGTTGCCTTTATGGACTTGGAGAAGGCCTATGACAGAGTGGATAGAGAAGGTTTGTGGAAAGTACTTAGAATATACGGAGTAGATGGCAAGTTGCTGAAAGCAGTGAAGAGCATGTATGAGGGTGCAAAGGCGGAAGTACGTGTGGAGAGTGAGCAGAGCGAGTTCTTTGACCTGAATGTTGGTTTGAAACAGGGGTGTGTGATGTCCCCGTGGTTGTTTACTGTATATATGGATGGAGTCATGAAAGAAATACTATCAAGAGCAGTGGATGTTGGTGTATCGCTGAAAAGGGAGGGAATTGAGTGGAAGCTACCTATACTGTTGTTTGCGGATGATACAGTTCTGATGAGTGATAATGAATGGGAGGTGCAGGGTCTGGTAAATGAGTTTGGAACAGTGTGCGAAAAACAGAATTTGAAGGTAAATGCGGGGAAGAGCAAGGTTATGGTCTTCGAAAGGGGTGAAGTCACAGAGTGTGAGGTGAAGCTGAATGATCAGGCTATGGAGATCGTCAACTCTTTTAAGTATCTGGGCAGTGTGTTGAGTAAAGATGGGACTATGGATGAAGAAGTGTGGGAGAGGGTACAACAGGGGAAGAGGGTTGTAGGAACGCTGAAAGCAGTAACAAGAAATAGGGTGGTCAGTATGGAAGTGAAGAAGTCCTTGCATGACAGTGTGGTAATCCCGACACTGACTTACGGAAGCGATGCATGGACGTTGGTTGAGAGACTCAGACAAAGAGTGAGAGCAGTGGAAATGAATTACTTAAGAAGTGCGTGCGGAGTTACATGGAGGGATAGACAGACTAATGAGGAAGTAAGAAGGAGGTGTGGTGTGGAGGTAGATGTGCTGGAAAGTGTGAAAAGGAACAACTTGAGATGGTTCGGCCATATGGAACGTATGGAAAGCGAGAGAATGACTAAGAGGGTGTACGAGAGCGAGGTGGAGGGACAGAGAGGGAGAGGTAGACCGAATGAGAGGTGGAAGGATGGAGTGAGGAAGTACATGAACGAAGGCGGTGCTGGTTGGGGGGAGGGGCGTCGACTGACTGGGGACAGAGGTGCGTGGGGGCGGTTCGTTCGTGGCCACCCCTTCGGGGATCACGGCGTCAGGCAATAGATAGATAGATAGAATACATCATTAAAAGTAGTTTCATGTCGGACATAATTATTGTTCTGTTTATTTAGATTAGTTTATGGAAATATGATGTATGAACACTCCTCAGCTGAACACTGGCACAAATCCACAAGTTACACCGATCTGTGGATTAAAAAAAAAATAAAGTATTAGGTAAACATGGATAATGTTAATACAGAGCAGTGAGATATAAGAAAAATTAATGATGAGATATACGTCACCCTGAGTATTTCACGATTAGCCTAATATTTACATTGCCTGCCTTCAACTAAATCTACCTTTCACTTGCTGTAGGGAAACTATAATTATTGGGTCGTTTCTTTCCTCATATACCGGGTATACATCTAAGAGAGGGCCTTGCTTTTCGGTGAGACAAGGACCAGCATTAATCCATCTTTCAGGCGAGATTTAGAAAATATTAACTTATTATCAACATCAGCCTTATCTCTGTTGTCGAATATGTGTTTTTCACTCTTTATATTATATTTAATCCAATGATATAATCAATGTTGTGATGTTAATTTAGTTGGCCAAGAGGTTATATGAGTGAATACACAATTCGAGTTTAAGCAATCCCAAGATTATTAAAGGATCTCATGAATTACTTTATATATATATAAATTGATAATCATACTCCAAACTCTGTAGATAGATAAGCATATCTGTCGTATATTTAAGTCTCGTATTTTACTCGAGTTGTAGTTTATAATGTTATACTGTACTTGTAACCAAGTAAGAACCATGATATTTTATTACACTGTTGGAGTATAATTACAAAGTCACAGAAATAATTATCGGATATAAAAACGCAGTTAGGAGTTTTGTGATTTATACAATTTTTATAAAGGTTTAATTTAATTCACTTACACGTTATAACAAGTTGTATTAATTTACAGGGTTGTATATGAATGAATAATTTATCAAGACCGACTTGGTTTAACTAGCACTTATTGTATGAGACTGAATAATGTTTTAACTAACACATATTGTATAAGATTGAATAATACTGTTTCACTATGTTTCCAACCAAAACTAAGACTTCAATTATTTATATTTAAATTGTACTTACAATGATTTTGAGTGGTGTGTGGTTATGGACTAGCTCAACTCTAGGTTTCTGGTTCCCCATGGTGTAGGTTTGCTTCTGCTGGACTTATATATTAGTGCCAGGCTTAAAGGGGATGGAGGAGGTGTTGGAGAGGTGTGCTCTCTTCTTGAAGTCAGGACTCGATCTGCCTCTATTTCTCCGTGGAGATTGGACAACAAGTATATATTTTTAGACATGGTAGCTTTCACTACCATATTTGGTATTGCTTTTGAACCCACTCACTCCTTGTAAATCGATGTATTGCTAGGCCTAGGTCTTGGTTGTGTCTGTTTTCCCCATATCGAGGTAGAGAGTGATTAATGACTTGTCAGCTGGTTACCTTGTTTATATACTAGGGTAGGTTGGTTTAACCCTCCAGCCCCGGCTATGTATTATATATATATTCCTCGAAACCCGGGTGTTTTGGCCGAAAAACGTCTAGGCTAGGCTACCGTATATTCGTTAATCAGACTGCTTCCCGCATTCCCGCGCATCCCCAAGCGTAGCTGTGTTATTTACCTGTAGAATGGCATTAAGTAGAGCTCTCTAAGTCAACTGGTTGAGCTGTGATGATGATTTCATTGGAGATAACTTATGGCCAAAACAGCCACTTTACACCACTTTTCGATACTTAACAACAACATACAGGCACACACGAACAAGCGATGCTCTCCTTCTTGTGGCCGGAGATGCGGGGCGTCGGTCCAGCCGGCTGTTGTTTACATGCGTCGGACCGACGCCTCGCACACGAAGCTCACAGGCTTTCAACCACTGGGCGTTCAAGAGGCCTTCCGGGAACCTGTTATATGCTTTTTTATGGGCGTTCAAGAGCCCTTCCGTGGTGAGAGGGTTAACGTACATACACAATAAATATACCTAATTACATCTTAACACTAGATTAGTAAACTACTATGTTACCTATTGTACATTAAGTTAACTGTTATAAGTTACTGAGTATTGTATTACCATTATATCTCAAAACCATTACTCACAGCATTGTTTACACTGTCAAAATACCTGAGGGGTGAGCAAGGGGGAGAAGAAGAAGGGGCTGTGGTTTTGTGGTTTCCTCTGTCAAATACCAGAATGGAGAGCAAAGGGAAGAAAGGGGACCTAGTTTCTCTCTTCCCTTCTTTACTGTCTTTCACTTATTCTCTCCTTCATACCCTCTATTCCCTTCTTCACTGTCTTATACTTATTATGTCTTTATTTATAATACACTTATATGTTTTTATACAATATACATTTCTTAAGTTATTCACTAGATGACTCCTTATTTATTATGTCGATATCAGTTCTCGACATTACTCCCCGGGGTGAATGAAGCCTGCGTCCTCGCTGGCCAATTCTTGTGGTTAAGTGGGGATGTTCGGTTGCTGCTAGGGGCGATGGTGGAGATGACGTATTCTTGTTCAGGGTGATAAATGGTGATTTCATCGTTGTTGCTGAGTTCGTCTGCATCTTGATCTCCTTTGCTCGACGTGTATGGGCCAACATGACGGTGTAGATTACATAGGCTGCTCCTACCAAGATGACATAACACTCACATGCACACACCATGACCCAAAAAGAGCAACAGATCTCCTTCAACCCTATCTCAACACACTACATGGCTGGTGCACTACAAACAGACTTAATCTAGCCCCAGCCAAATCCACCGCAACCCTCCTCACAAGTTGGACAGGAGAACACGAATACATCCCTCAACTCACCATAAACAACACCCCCCTAACACATACACACACACCCAAAATCCTAGGAGTAACATATGATACTCATATGACATTCAAACAGCACACCACAAACATTAAAAAGAAACTGACACCCAGACTTAACGCCCTCAGGTCACTTGCTCACACAAAATTTGGACACAACAAAGAAACTACCACCACAGTATATAAACAATACATAAGATCAGTGATGGAATACGCAAGCCCAGCCTGGGCTTCTAACCTAGCTGAAACACATCATAAGACCTTACAGACTATTCAAAACAAAGCCCTGAAGATCATTACAGGCTGCACAGCTACTGCACCCACAGATCACCTACATCAAGAAACCAAAATCCTCAAAGTCAAAGACCATCTGGACATGAGAGGCACTCAATTCCTGGCAGCAGCCTCCACAAACCAAGACCACCCACTAAACTACATGGCAACACACCCACAGACACCAAGAAATATCAAAACAACACCCAGCACACGGTATCACACACAATTATTGTCCTCTCTCCCTCCCTGCCCACCCCGAACCAACTTCCAGAAGCACATCCATACTCATATCTCTCACCGATCCATCCACTCACTCACAGACAACACGCAGCTGCATGCACGACCTCCCGAAATCCATCCTTCCGAATCCTCCCTTCCTCGCGAGGACAGAGTCCACCTGGCCAGGCTGAGATGCGGACACCATCCAGCTCTCCTGAGCTATCAGAAGAGACTGGATGACTCTGTTGTCGACGCCTGCCCGGGATGTAACACAGCACCCCATACCATTCAACACATCATAGAAGACTGCATTTCACACAACCACTTACACCAACAACACAATCTACACTCAATGGGAGCTCTGTGGGAAAGCCCGATCATGGCCATGGCCTTTCTCAGGGACTCGGGGCTGTTCGGCCAGGCAGCTTAGGGAACAACAACAACAACAACCAAGATCAGGATCACAACTATCGCCAGGGTCCCATGCTGGATCACGTCATTATGTAGAGGATGATGCATCTCGATTCGTTTGTCTACTAGGGCCAGTTGAAGTAGATCTGTTGTTGATAAGTTTGGAGTTGGCAGATCTCGTACTTGAAGAATCGTGTCGTTTATGGCACGCAGTAAGTCGTGTGTGTGCTGAGGGACAGGAAGGGACACATCGATTGGTGTCGCCCTTAGATATGTCGCTTCTCTCCGTCTCTTCCCCATAGCCGGTAATTGGAGAACCGGGCTATGAGCACCACATCCTTCATTCAGGGTGAGAAGTCCAAGTTTATTTATTATCTGTTTTTGTATTGCAAGTGTAGTCTGAGGACAAGCAAGTGTAAAAGTAATTGGTATAGGGGTTGAATATATCCATCCTTCATTTAGTTTGATAAAAATAGGAGTGAAACTATGAATTATAGTTGTTGCTGTTCCCCAAGCTGCCTGGCCGAACAGCCCCAAGGCCCCGAGCAAGGCCAAGGCCATAACCGAGCGCCCCCACAGAACCCTCCCTGCCGACCACAATAAAGCCTGGGTGACCGAAGCCACTCCATGGCGGGGAGCTGGGGAGGGTGAGGGAACGCCCAGGAAACCAAAGCCCCATCCAGGGCCCTGTGCCCCTCAGCAATTATGAAGAGAAAGCTGAGGGGCAAAGGAAAAATGTGACGCTTTGGCTTCCAATCTTGGTAGATTGGGAGGTCAATCCACGGAAGAGACGCCGTCACTTGAGATCTAGAAAATATATAAGTAAAAGGAACAGTCAGAGTAAGCTATGGGTATGGCAGAGATCGCTCAGTTCTCACTCTGATAGACCAGCCCATCACCAAATGACTAGAACCCAATCCTCTCAGCAACAGCTAGGAAAGGCTCTAGAAAGCCACCTTTGGCGGGGGGATAGCTCCCCTATTTCAACCCCTTTCGGGGTTGGGCACCTATGAATTATAGTAGTATGACATAGTGTCGGGTGTACTTTTCCATCAAGAAATGTAGCAACTTCACAATTAGGGGTGTGAATACTATAAAGAGGACCGGTTGGAGGGCATATAAGAAATTTGTTATGTGCCTTGCAATGGGAAAAATCATTATACATTGCATAAGTATTCCGGTCGTCAGATATGGCTAAAAATTTATTATTTTATGTCAACTTGTAAGTATAATTGTGTCTTGGGTGCTGGAAAAGGTAAAGTATCTATTTTAAATAGATCAAAGGTATGTGCAGGTATTCCACGAAGAGGTACAATTAAATAAAAATAAAAGACATGTTTAGCTATGGTTGGTTTGGAAACAACGATTATTGTATCTCTACAGTATATAAACTTAAATATTCTGGCCTTGCTTGGTACAATAATCCAGGTGAATTTAATGAAGCTTCTGATAACATTTCAAGTAATTTATCTGCTGGCATCAAATATGGAGAAATCTGAGATTCTAACATCTGATCCAATCCAATTTTAACGTTATTTATGCTCCAGCCCCGGCTATGTATTCCATATATATTCCCCGAAATCCGGGGGTTTTGGCCGAAAAACGTCTACGCCTAGGCTACCGCATCTTTTAATATTTGGCTTGCTTCCGCATTCCCGCGCATCCCCAAGCGTAGATGTGTTTCGTACCTGTAGAATGGCGTTAAGTAGAGCTCTCTAAGTCAACTGGTTCAGTTGTGATGATGATTTCATTGGAGATAACTTTATGGCAAAAACACCAACTTTACACTACTTTTCGATACTTAATAATAACATACAGGCACACACGAACAAGCGACGCACTCCTTCTTGTGGCCGGAGATGCGGGGCGTCGGTCCAGCCGGCTGATGTTTACATGCGTCGGACGTACGCCTCGCACACCAAGCTTACAGGCTTTGAGCTACCCTTCCGGGTAGCTCGGGTGTGTTTTTTATGGGTGTTTAACCCTTCCTACCCGGGCTGTCTCAGCCAATGACGGTCGCCCCTACCCGGGCGATATGGCCGAAAAACGTCTAGGCCTAGGCTACCGTATTTATGTTTATTTTCACTGCTAGAACTTTCCCACTCATCTATAATCGTAGTGCGGTTTTCAATCTGTATTTTGGCATTGAGTAGAGCTCTGTAAGTCAACTGGTTCAGTTGTGATGACTATTTCAGTGGAGCCAATATTGCAGAGATGTTGCCAATATGGGGGCTTTTCAGACACTAATTTCGTCATGACGTCATAACAATAACATTGAGGAGTCTTCTCCTTCTTGTTTTCGGAGGTGCGGTGACGAACGCTTGGGTTTGTTGACATACGTCGTACGCACGGCGTTCGGACCAAGCTTAATTAGGCTATTAAGCTCATGCCTTAGATAAGGCATACCGGGTATTGGCCCTTCTTTCGTGCTGTCATTACCTAAGGCAGCCCGGGTAGGAAGGGTTAAGAGCCCTTCCGGGTCTGATGGGTTAATATCAGACAATACTATTTGTAACGATAATAAATTACCAAAATCTGATTGATCTTCCAATGTCTGTAATTTATCGCCAACTTGTACTATAATGGTTAAAAGATTTAGAGTGCTATTTTTTAGTCTATTGACAGCATAATCTAAAGACTCCATGCGTCGAGTAGTAATATTTAAAATTCGAGTACAGTGGGGCCCCCATTTTCGCTACACCGGTCTTTCGCTGATTCAATTCTCGCACCACACACCAAATATTCCCAATTTCAATTCTCACGCCAAAAGCCTCAATTCTCGCATCAAAATCCCAGCCGAAACCCGAAAAATAGCAAAAATAACGAAAAACTCAACATAAAACTAGAAAACAAACAAAAACAATAATTTTGTTTTAACATAACGAAAGGATCTGCCAGGTGCTTGCCGTTTAGAGACGAAATCCGAGTGAATCCGAGATCCGATCGTCAAATGCACAAGATGCCGTCATCTTTGTATGACGTCATCATCGCTTGCAGTTTAGCTAGTATCTGTGTTGACAAAACAACCGTTTGCAAGCTTTTTTGTGCCTGAACCCCTTATCTCTCGCGTTTATTATAACCTCTAGTACATCTAGTGATAGGGATGGTTGGCCTGGTGGTAGCAATGAAGGAATTTCACGCTCAAAACACAGAGCAAAGACCAGTCCATGTCGGACGAAAGCGATTGAAATGCCTAGCCTAGACGATGTTAGCCTAGGCTAGGCTAAATATGACAATGATTTATAATAAAATCTGTGTGGTAAGTAATCTTCTCATAATTGTATTTATACGTCTTTTCCTCATAATATGTATTTATTGGATGTATTTGGGGCGAAATGGGTACTTGAGGGGTGGCTGGACGAATTTAGAACCTAGGCCTAGGCTAGGCCTAAAAAATTTCGCATGATAGAAAAAATGCCCCAATCTACAGTATTTATGGTTAGGACTGTCATTTAGCCATGTCTACATTATTATTTACAATGCATAAGATTTAGGCCTAGGCTACTTGATGTAGCCTACACAAATAACATGTTTTCATAGCCTAACACTGGGAAAAAGTGCGGTAATTGTTTAGATATTGGGCCTTTTTTTTTCTAGTTATTAAAAACTTATTCTATGGTATATTATATGGTACAGTATAATGCATAAAATTTAATTTGTGTACAATAAAACATGTTTTCATAGGCAAAAAATAGAAAAAGACGCAAATTTTGGCATGAGCACGGAACCGATTGAATTTTCCCCATAAGAACAGTGCCCCGATCTTGGCTGTTTCAATCCTAGCTCTATTTCTGCGGAACCGATTAGCAGCTAGGATGGGGGCTCCACTGTATGTACATTTAATTGTTTACATTCCTGTTCAGTAAGGGTTTGTAAGTTTCCCAATTTTTCGTGAACTGCATCAATTTGGTCTTGTGTTGCAATTCCGAAAAGAAAATTAGCTAGAGATCCCACAAAATCTATCGCTCCACCTTTATTTCGCTTAGATGTCGATGATATACTCTTTACCGGACTTTCGGACATGACGTATTCTATGTAATTATGAAAATCTTGTTCAATCCTATATACCTGTAGTTAATTTTGTATTGAGTTTATCCAGTTATCCCATCGTTCATTTCTTTCCGCTAATTTATAATCTTGAGAAAATTGGATAAGTCCATTAACCATTTCCTGAACTAATCGTAGTGGGCGTAACACACTTGTAGTGTCAATTTGGTAGGGAATGACATAAGTATTTCCCGTAACCACCAATCTCGCCTCTTCGGTAAAGATTACTGGATTACTGATTGTTGATCCATTCGTAATCACTGCGGGACGGACGATCGCCAAGAAAACCAGGATTACCTACAAGATAAACAATATCTCTCTATTGTTTTCTATATTCAATGGGACGGAGCATTATATAAGGCAAAGGTTGTACTCTACTACGTGATCGTAGAGCATATCTAGGTATATTATGTCCAGTATTGCATTGTAGATTGAGACGAGGCAATGTGGAAAAGAGCGGTGCATACCCATCTGCAGTGTGTGGAAAGGGAGTGGGCGTTAACTCAATTCAATGTAGCATCTGTCGATGTTGGGTACACCATGGGAGTAAGCGCTGTAGTAGAATAAAGGGGCCCCTGCCGAAGGATAAGTCAGAAATAGAGAAATTTGAGTGCGTAGTGTGCAAAGGCGAGCTTGTGTTAAGTGATGATCCTGTGGCTGTGAATTTTGGAAATGCGTCTTTGGAGCTGGTGAACTGCACCAAGGGTGAACTGCACCAAGGGGTGGACCGAGGAAGACCTGGGATCGGACTATACGCGCCGATCTCAAATCCAAGAACTTGACAAGTGAAGCAGCCCTTAACAGGGTTGCCTGGAACGCCGCCATTAGGACAAGAGACTGAAACTGCACTTATGTGTGGAACACTCAGTCTTAAAATTTTATGTACTGTATGTATTCTCATCATTATTATTTCTTGCAATATATCCATTATCTTTATCACCATCATTATTTCCTATACTACCACTCTCACTATCACTCTCACTGTCATCAAGAATTAAGTTAGGATTATTCATGCTGTTCGAGCTTTCAGCTTCTGGAGTATCTGAGTGTATTGGATAAACACTTCGTACATTTAAATTGTCGCGGGCTAATAATGCTTCTTTCTGGCACTACCCGAACACGGTCAGTGTGAATTGTCACTGAGCGATTATCTTTAATGCGACGCAATTTAATTACTACATCACTTGTGATGGGCTGGTCTATCAGAGTGAGAACTGAGCGATCTCTGCCATACCCATAGCTTACTCTGACTGTTCCTTTTACTTATATATTTTCTAGATCTCAAGTGACGGCGTCTCTTCCGTGGATTGACCTCCCAATCTACCAAGATTGGAAGCCAAAGCGTCACATTTTTCCTTTGCCCCTCAACTTTCTCTTCATAATTGCTGAGGGGCACAGGGCCCTGGGTGGGGCTTTGGTTTCCCGGGCGGGGCTTTGGTTTCCCGGGCGTTTCCTCGCCCTCCTCGGCTCCCCGCCATGGAGTGGCTTCGGTCACTCAGGCTTTATTGTGGTCGGCAGGGAGGGTTCTGTGGGGGGCGCTCGGTTATGGCCTTGGCCTTGCTCGGGGCCTTGGGGCTGTTCGGCCAGGCAGCTTGGGGAACAGCAACAACAACAAACAACTACATCACTTACTTTCTCCACCAATCTATACGGACCATTGTATTTCGGTTGTAGTTTTTGTCGTTTATTTTTCCGTGGAACAACTTTCACATATACTCTGTCTCCTTCCTTTATTGGTTTTACTTTGTTTCTTTTCTGATTCTTTTCGTTTTCGATTTGACCCTCTTCTAGGTACTTTTTACATCTTTCGTATGTTCTGTTCATCTTGATTGCTACTTCATGCTTGTAATCGTCTAGGTTGTAACTGAAAGTCTGATTTGACAATATCGTTTGATATGGCATTTGTGGATCACGATGATACAATAAGAAAAATGGTGAGTCTTTGATCACTCGATTATACCCAGAATTATAGGCAAAAACTGCGTATGGCAACATTGAAGCCCATATGCCTGAGTTATCATCTACGAGTGTTCTCAGAATTCTCACAACAGTTTGATTTACTCGTTCAACCACGCCGTTTATGCTTGGTCTGTAAGCTGTAGTACAGGTATGCTTCACATTTAAGAGCGTTGCAACTTGATCAAAAGTAGCCTACTTGTGAATTCTTTTCCTTGATCAGATACAATCCACGTAGGGGTACCATGTTTTAATATGACATTTTCCACAAATGCTTGTGCAGTGGATTGTGCAGTCTTGTTTCGCAAAGGTACTGCTATAAGATAACGTGTAAATATGTCTATAATAATCATAATATATTTATATCCTCCATAAATATGTGATTCATCTGGTGAATCGGCATGTGAGTCAGGCAGGGGCCCAATGAAGTCTATATGAACTCTCTGAAACGGTGCATCGGGTAATGGGTATCTTTTATAGGGACCTTGTGCGTCCACTGGGGCCTTATAAAGGATACAATTTCGACATGCGCTAACGTATGCTGTGACACTCATGCGCATACTTGGCCAATAACAAAATTGGTTAAGTCGATGCATCGTTGCTCTAACCCCACCATGTCCTGCTGTGGGATGGTCATGGGCTAGATATATGGCCGCTAAAATATGTGTAACAGGACAAATAACTCGATTATGTGAGCTGCCTTTCTCGTTCCCTTTAAACGGACGAAGATATAAGAGATTAGTCTCATCTTGAAAATTATGTCATCGAGATTGGCCTTGAGATTTGACTCAAAATATTTTCGTTCCTTTGCTTGCACACTGGCCAGTGGTTTACTTTGTAGTAGGGAAATAACTTTGCCATACAGTATATAGGGTGAAGCTTCTGTTCACGTGCGATATCAATCAAATTCCACTCAATTCTGTGGTTATCTACTGTAGTCTCATCGCTAGGTGTATTATTATGTTGTTGTTCCCCAGACTGCCTGGCCGAACAGCCCCAAGGCCCTGAGCAAGGCCAAGGCCATAACCGAGCGCCCCCACAGAACCCTCCCTGCCTACCACAATAAAGCCTGGGTAACCGAAGCCACTCCATGGCGGGGAGCTGAGGAGGGCGCGGAAACGCCCGGGACACCAAAGCCCCACCCAGGGCCCTGTGCCCCTCAGCAATTATGAAGAGAAAGTTGAGGGGCAAAGGAAAAATGTGACGCTTTGGCTTCCAATCTTGGTAGATTGGGATCCACGGAAGAGATCTTGAGATCTAGAAAATATATTTCTTACAGTTTCTTACAGTAGATCCTCTGGAAAAAGGCAAACTATGCCTGTGTATCCAGCTCAGTACCAGTACTTGCACTGCTGCGGTCGTTCACGGTGTTGGCGGCGGCGGTAGCAGACGCAACATTTTTACTATTCTGTATTTTTGTTTTATAATCAAACTTCAAATCTTGTCTTCCCCATGCTTTATCAAGATTACTTTCAAACTCCCTTATTGATTCGGAATCGACTACATACTGGGGCAGTGCGTTCCACTCATTTACCACTCTATCACAAAATGAGTTCTTCGCCTTCTCAAGCCTATTTCTTTCTTTGTAAATTGTCTTACAGTGTCCTCTCGTTCTTGTTCCCTCCCGCATCAAGAAGATACCTTCACACACATCCTCATCGTACTTTCCTGACACTATCTTAAAAGTCTCTATCATATCCCCTCTCTTTCTCCTACGCCCACCGAAACGTCAATAAAATACCCTCATTGTTCCCTGATTAAATAGCACTGTATGAATATTCCCATATTCAAAATATGCTATAGGGGTGCAATGCCTGGTGAGTTATCTGCTCAACAGGTGGCGTTGTGTGTGTGTAAGTGTGAGAGTCCGAGTGTAGGGGGTGAGACAGTGAAGCACGGGAACGAAGTGGCTTCAGAGATGGGGTCGTTTTGGGCCATGAGTGAGCACCGTGCCTTATGTGAAGGCAAGATGGCAGGTGCTCGTTGTACTCTACGTGCTTCACATGTCTCACTCCCTAGACTGGAACAAGACCTCACAGGCTTCACTGTTCATTGTAAAGCGGTGAATGTTAAGGCACTCAGCCTATGCCCGAGAGGAAGTAAGTTGGAATATAGAAAAAAAAAAAAAAAAAAAAAAAAATATGCCAGTGTCGGAAGTCCCAGTGTCCTCAACCTCTGCTCATAGCCCGCGTTCTTCAACGTTGGTACCAGCTTGCTAGCTCTTCTCTGCACTTTCTCCACTGCTTCTATATCCTTTACGATATATGGAGCCCACACCTGGTTTGCATATTCCAGGTGTGGCCTAACCAGCGCTGTATATAGATTCCTGAAGATTTCTTCGTCAAGTGACACAAATGTCCTCCTTATCAGCCCTACAATTCTATTGGCTTTGTTTATCTTTTCCGCTAAATGTTCTGAGAAATTTAACTTATTATCTATCACTACTCCTATATCCTTTTCTGCACTCACTTCCTCCATCGCTTCATACATACTGTATCCTACCTTGTCTATCTTGCTGGTCCCAATCCGCATGTACTTGCATTTTTTGGATGAAAAGGCATTAACCAATGCTCAGACCATCCCTTCATGCCCTCCACATCTCCTTGAAGCAAACCCATATCTTCCTTACTCCTCACTCTTCTATACAGTTTAGTGTCATCCGCATACAGGTATACCTCACTTCCATTAGTTATAACTTCAGGCAAGTCGTTGATAAATATAACGAACAGCAGTGGTCCCAACACAGATCCCTGAGGTACCCCACTTGTAATTTCCCTCCACCCCGAGCCTATTCCATTCACCAATACCCTCTGTCTCCGATCTTTCAGGAAGGCTTCTATCCATTTCACATATTTCTCCCCTATATTATAGCTTCTAACTTTCTCTATTAACCTTTTATGTGGGACCTTATCGAAGGCCTTCATAAAATCGCAATATACCACGTCTATTACATCACCATCTTCTAGAATTTGCATCCAATCATCTACCACCTTAATTAGCTGTAGTACCGTCGACCTCCCCGGCAAGAATCCGAACTGTCTCCCACTGAAAAGTTGGTTTGACTTCATATGATCCATTATTCCTTCTCTAATTACCGTTTCCATTAGTTTACACACAACACTTGTCAAACTGACTGGTCTATAATTCCCTGGGTCATTTATCTTTCCCTTCTTAAATATAGCTGTTATGTTCGCCTCTCTCCAGTCCATCGGGATTTGTCCTGTATTAAACGATACCTCAAATAACATTTTCAATGGCTCTACTAACATCTCCCCTCCTTCCTTTATGATTCTTGGGTGTATCCCATCCGGTCCCGGTGACTTACTTCTGTTCATTTTTTCTATAGCCCTTCTTATTCTAGCATGGGAAAACTCTACTAGTTCTAGTGCCGGTGCCTGTTTGATGGGAATAGTAGGCACTGCATCCTCCGACTCCACTGTTAGTACCCCCCCAAAGTATTTCCCCAGCACCTCTGCTTTCTCCTTATCAGTCTCCACTCTACTCCCATCATTCAACCCCCCCACCAGCTCTGGGATCCCTACTCTTCTTGTTAATTTTTCCTGAATGTACTTCCAGAATATTTTTGGATTATCCTTCACATTTCTAGCTATCTCTCTCTCCCTCTCCTTCACCCCCCTCCTTGTTTCCCACCTTATTTTATTGTTTATTTGTCTACATTCCAGATCCACTTCCTTAGCCTCTATACTAGACCCCCTGTTCTTTTTTAACAATTTTAATCTTTCCCACAATCGTTTCTTTCTTCTAATCAATATCCAAAGCTTTCTTTTCATTGGCAATTCTGGGTTAGTTCTTTTCCTCAATTTTGTTTTATCCTTATATTCCCTTACTGGTACACTTTTGGATACAGCATTCTCCAGTTTGACTCTAATTTTCCTCCACATTCCTTCAGCGTCTTCACCGTTCAAATATTCCCCCCAGTCAATGTCCAAACACCGTCTCAGCAGCTCATAATCTGCTCTATCATACATGTATATTTTTCTATTGCTTTTATTATCCCTCTCCGATTTAATGTTACAACTAAAGCTTATACAGGCATGGTCACTACGACCTATAGGGCTATCCACATTAACATGTTCCACTATATCCTCTTCATTGCTAAAAATCAAATCAAGTACACTCCCCTGCGTCCCATCTCTATATCTTGTCATCTCTACAATATGTTGCGTTAAAAAACAATCTCTCACTTTCTCTATAAACATATTTTCCATGCTACCCTGTCCCGCTGGAGTAGTACAATTTGCCCAGTTGATCCTTGGCAAATTGAAATCTCCAATCAAAATTTTATATTTGTTCTCTATTATCTATCTCCTCCATTGCTTTCAGTAGGTTATCAAAGGAAAAATGTGATGCTTTGGCTTCCAATCTTGGTAGATTGGGAGGTCAATCCACGGAAGAGATCTTGAGATCTAGAAAATATATACCGTAAGTAAAAGGAACAGTCAGGGTAAGCTATGGGTATGGCAGATCTCTCTCAGTTCTCACTCTGATAGACTAGCCCATCACCACATGACTAGAACCCAATCCTCTCAGCATCAGCTAGGAAAGGCCCTAGAAAGCCGCCTTTGGCGGAGGGATAGCTCCCCTATTTCAATCCCTTTCGGGGTTGGGCACCCACCCATTATTGTTATGTACCTTAGTCTCATTGCTAGGTGTATAACTCGGGTTTAACTGGTTTGCATTTTGTATAGCCGCGATTGTGGGCTGTGTGCGTTGCGTAACACGATCTCTCGTACCTGTAATCGCTAGAACTCTGTCTTCCATTTCTGTATCGACTCTTAAACGACTTAGTGCATCTGCAACAACATCTCTTTGCCAGGTAAATATCTTCGCTGTATATCATATTCAATTACTAGGAGTTGCCATCGTGCCACTCTGCCACTAGGACTAGACGTAGTTAGAAGCCAAATTAAAGGTCTGTGATCCTTATTTACTATAATCTCATATCCTAGTATTAAACTACGATTGTATTTTAATCCATAGACAATAGCTAATGCTTGTTTCTCCACCGTAGAATATTGCTTTTCAGCAGGGGTTAATTTATGGCTGAAATAAGTTAAAGGTCTAAGCCGGTTATGCTCATCTTCCTGCTGAAGTACTCCACCAATTGCTATATCTGAAGCATCAGTGGTAAGAACAAATGGCTTTGTGAAATCTGGATATGCTAATTCCAGATCTTCTGATAAAATATGTTTTAGCTCTTAAAAGCTTCATTTTCTCTTTCCGTGAAGTTAACGACTGTTTTCTCTTTTCTCTTATTTGTTCTACCCCCCGTTAATTTCGTAAGAGGAGCGGCTTTCTTTTGAGTATTTCCATATAAATTTCCTATAGTAATTACACATCCCTAGGAAACTTTGTAGTTCATACATGGGCCGTGGAGGAGTTAGTTGTTTTATAGCCTGAATTTTAGCAGGTTGAGGCTTTATCCCGTCGGTACCTACGACATGACCTAAATAATGTACTTGTTCTGCGAAAAAGCTACATTTATCTAACCGGAGCTTGAGAGAGGACTCTCGTAGTCTCTCTAGTACAGTGGTTAGATTGTCTATATGTTGTTCCCAGGTCCTCCCAGGTACAACTATGTCATCCAGATAGATGTGTGCCTTATTACCTACCCGACCGACCATCCCCTGACGACGCCACAAAATTACCTGGACCACGGCCTGTTACTCGTTCTATTGATTTCTGCAACATTCGTGGACTTTCCTCTAACTTTCACTCTGTTGAACACCATCTCTCCTCCTACAAACCTGATCTTCTCTTCCTCACCGAAACTCAAGTATCTGTAGCAACATCCAGCAACCCCTTCTCTGTATCCTCCTACTTTCTCTATCCTAGTTTCAAAGCCAAAGGCGGATGTTGTGCATATGTGCACTGCACAACAAACTCACTTGCTCTCGTGTTCCCGATTTCGACTCCTCTGAATTCTCTTCTTTATGGCTCAAACTTTCCTGTCATTCTCTTAATAAATATTTCTGTGCTGTCTATCTTTCCCCTGGTTCCATGTCATCTCAACCAGTAGACCATTTCAACCAGTAGCTCTCAACCAGTGCCAAATTAACCCAGACCAACCAAACCAGTGCCAAAATATAGTACTAACCTAACCTAACCTAACCGTATTGGTTGATTTGGTACTAGTTGAGAGCTACTGGTTGAAATGGTCTACTGGTTGAGTTGACCGGTCACCCTTTCCCCTAACTCTACCAACTTTTCCAAATTCTTTGACTATCTAAATTCTACAGTGGAACACATTCTATCCATTTCTCCTTTCTCAGAAATCTCCATCTTAGGAGATTTCAACGTTCACCACCACCAATGGCTCTCCTCTCACACTACTGACCCACCTGGTGAACAAGCCTACGTCTTTTTATCATAAATGACTTAGAGCAGTTAGTTCAGCAACCCACCCGTATCCCGGATCGCATCGGCGATCGGCCCAACATTCTTGACTTGTTTCTAACTTCTAACCCTTCTTCTTATACTGTCGATCTTTTCTCTCCTTTGGGCTCCTCCGACCATAAACTTATCTCTGTCAACTGTCCTATCTCTCCAGTACGGCCACCCGATCCTCCTAGCCGGCGGCGCTTGTGGCACTTTGGCGCTGCCGACTGGGAGGCTCTCGGGCAGTACTTCTTTGATTTCCCATGGAATGATTTCTGCTTCCATGGCCGGGGACCCTCGGAGACTGCTGAACGCATTACCGAGCTAATCCTATCGGGCATGGAAGCATACATTCCATTCGCATTCTCTCAGACTAATTCTAAAAAATCTTGGTTTACTCACGCCTGTTCTACTGCTGTCCGCAATAAGGAGGAAGCATTCAAACGGTACAGACGCCTTAAAACTCAAGACTCTCATTCTTCCTATGTTTCTGCCCGGAATCAAGCCAACGTTGCATCCCTTGCATTATTCTACAGATATTTTCACAGCAATTGTTCCGAGGAACTTGCTTCAATTGTGCCGCCTCTCCACATCTTTCCCCGTAGAACTAGGGCAGCTGAGAGCGCCCATGAATTTACACTTTCTCCTCCACAATGCAGAACTTCTGCTTATCAAAATTCATTTATCCCTAGAACTACTACTCTTTGGAATTCACTTCCCTCGAATTGCTTTCCACAAACTTACAATCTACAAATGTTTAAATCAAGTTGTTACAAACATTTTATGAATGGAGGATGCCTTTAGGCACATGGACCTTTTTGTTTTATCTGTGTTTTTCCTTCCTCCGTTCATTGTCTCTTAAAAAAAAAAAAAAAAAAAAAATCTTGTTGTTGTTGTTGTTCCCCAAGCTGCCTGGCCGAACAGCCCAAAGGCCCCGAGCAATTCCAAGGCCATAACCGAGTGCCCCCACAGAACCCTCCCCGCCGACCACAATAAAGCCTGGGTGACCGAAGCCACTCCATGGCGTGACCTGAGGAGGGTACGGAAACGCCCGGGAAACCAAAGCCCCACCCAGGGCCCTGTGCCCCTCAGCAATTATGAAGAGAAAGTTGAAGGGCAAGGGAAAAATGTGACGCTTTGGCTTCCAATCTTGGTAGATTGGAAGGTCAATCCACGGAAGAGACGCCGTCACTTGAGATCTAGAAAATATATAAGTTAAAGGAACAGTCAGAGTAAGCTATGGGTATGGCAGAGATTGCTCAGCTCTCACTCTGATAGACCAGCCCATCACCACATGACTAGAACCCAATCCTCTCAGCATCAGCTAGGAAAGGCCCTAGAAAGCCGCCTTTGGCGGGGGGATAGCTCCCCTAAAAAATCTGTTCTTCGACTTGCCAAACACTCTTTCATCAATAATAAATGCACTGAACTATCCAACTCTAGCTCTTTCCAAGCTTTCTGGCATCTAGCCAAAAACCTCTCCAACAATTTCTCTTCCTCGTCTTTCCCTCCCCTTTCCCATTCTGATGGCACAACCATCACTTCTTCCTCTGACAAAGCTAAACTCTTCGCTCAAACTTTTGCTAGAAACTCCACCTTGGATGATTCCGGTGCTATTCCTCCCTCTCCACCCTCCTCTCTCTTACTTATGCCTAATATCCTAATCTCTTCTAAAGATGTACTTTCTACCCTCTCTGGGCTTAATACTAATAAGGCGTACAGTCCGGACGGTGTTCCTCCTGTTCTCAAAAACTGTGCTTCCGTGCTGACTCCCTGCCTAGGCAAACTCTTTCGTCTCTGTCTATCCTCTAACGTCTTCCCTTCATGCTGGAAGTTTGCTCACATTCAATCTGTCCCAAAGAAGGGTGACCGCTCTCAACCCTCCAATTATCGTCCAATTGCTCTCATCTCATGTCTTTCTAAAGTTTTTGAAACTATTCTTGCTTCCAAATTTCTTAAGCATTTCTCTTCTCATAATCTTCTCTCAGATCGCCAGTATGGCTTCCTTAACCCTCCTGGCCCGGGCTGGTCCTCCAAAGGACAGTGTGGGCTACCCGGGCGATCTGGCCGAAAAACGTCTAGGCCTAGGCTACCGTATTTTTGTTTAGTTTAACTGCTAGAAATTTCCCACGCATCTATAAACGTAGTGCGGTTTCCAATCTGTAGACTGGCGTTGAGTAGAGCTCTCTAAGTCAACTGGTTCAGTTGTGATGACGATTTCCGTGGAGCGAATTTTGCCGCGATGTTGACAATATCGGAGCTTTTCAGACACTAATTTCGTCTGACGTCACAACAATAACATTGATCCGACGTCTCCTTATTGTTTTCGGAGGTGCGGTGACGCAACGATCGGCTTTGTTTACATGCGTCGGACACACAGCGTTCAGACCAAGCTGAATAGGCTTTCAAGCTTACTATCTCCTGAAAGGACACCCGGGCTCCTGCCCTTCTTTCGTGGTGTCCTTTGGAGGACCTGCCCGGGCCAGGAGGGTTAAGGGTCGCTCTACTGGTGATCTTCTTTCATATCTTACTAACTCTTGGTCATTCTCCTTTCGGGACTTCGGTGAGACTTTTTCTATTGCACTAGACATATCGAAGGCCTTCGATAGAGTCTGGCACAAATCTTTTATTTGTAAACTACCCTCCTTCGGTTTCTATCCCTCCATCTGTGCCTTTGTCTCTAATTTCCTTTCCGGCCGTTCCATAGCCGCGGCTGTGGACGGCCATTGTTCACTTCCTCACCCTATAAACTCCGGTGTTCCTCAGGGCTCTGTCCTATCTCCTATTCTCTTTATAATTTTTATAAATGATCTCCTCAACTGTACCTCAATTCCCATCCATTCCCATCCATTCATACGCAGACGACTCAACCTTACACTACTCCATTAGTTTTTCAGAACGCCCCAGCCAGCAATCCCTCAACGACAAACGTAATGAAGCCATAGAACTCTTAAATTCTGATCTAAATACTATCTCCAATTAGGGCAGAGAAAACCTTGTTACCTTTAATGCTTCCAAAACCCAATTTCTCCATCTATCTACCCGTAAGGAACTCCCAGCGGACTATCCCTTATTCTTCAACAATACAAAAATCAATCCTTCATCTTCTCTCAATATTCTTGGTGTCTCTTTTTCTTCTGCTCTCAGTTGGAAGGACCATATTACCAGTCTTGCTAAGGCAGCCTCCCAGAAGCTGGGTGTGCTCAACCGCCTTAGGGGGTTCTTTTCCCCTGCACAGCTTCTTGCTCTGTACAGGGGCATAGTGCATCCTTGTATTGAGTATTGTTCACATGTGTGGGGAGGTACCTCTCACACCGCTCTCTTAGACAAAGTTGAAAGGAAGGCCTTTCGTATCATTAACTCCCGTCCACTCACCAACTCTCTGCAATCTCTCTCTCTCCGCCGCAATGTTGCATCTCTCGCTATTCTATCGCTACTATAATAATCAGTGTTCCTCAGAGCTTTCCCAGTGTATACCACATCCTTTACATAGGGCACGTGGTACCCGACTTGCAACTCAATCCCACCCCTACTCTGTGCAACTCTCCAACCCGAGAGTGAAACGTTACTCTCAGTCTTTCTTCTACTCAACAGCTGAGCTCTGCAACTCTCTCCCAGAATCAGTCTTTCCCTCTTCCTATGACTTAAATTGCTTCAAACTCCGTGTGTCCAGGCAATTTGGCTCGAACGTCCCTTGATTTTGGCCCTGTCACTCTTTCAACTATGGGGGAGGCACTCGCTATAGGCAGTTCTGCCTTTTGCCTCCCTCAATCACATAGAAAAAAAAAACCAAAAAAACATCAGTACAGGTACTTGATTTATTATTCTTTGAAAACTAGAGGGTGCATCTTTCAATCCAAAACGCAACACATTATGCTCATAATGACCATCTGGGGTTGAAAAAGCAGTTTTTTGCTTACTTTCCTCCTTCAAGGGTATTTGGTGGTATTCCCTGCGAAGATCAAGACAAGTGAAAAACTGACTTTCTCCAAGCTGGGCTAGAATACGGTCTATGTTAGGTAATGGGTACCTGTCATCTTTGATTAACTTATTCAAATTACGGAAATCCAAGCATAATCTTAATCCGCCTTCCTTCTTCACGACCGGGACCACCAGATTATTAAAAGGAGAACGGGAAGGTCGTACTATCCCTTGTTCCATTAAGGTCTGAATTTGGTCCTTGACATCCTGAATATATTTATGAGGAATTGGATAAGGACGTCTGTAAACAACTTGGTCCGAAACTGTTTCTATATTGTGAAGAAAATACGGACTGATTGTTAAGGGATCAGATTCTAGGGCAAATACATCAGAGAATTGCCGTACTAAGGTTTTCAGAGCTTGTTGCTGTTTCCCTGGTAAATGTGGAAAATTATCCTCAACGTGTTTGATTAAGCCATCACATCTTTCATTAGCTGTCAAGGTACAGATATGTTCTTGCTGTGTATTAGACATCTCTTCTGAAACATCTAAGTCAACCATTTCACAAATCTCAACATAGCCTACTGAGTCACCAGGCTTAATTACTATTTTATCAGGAGTGAAATTGGCAAATTTTACCGCAAATGTACCTTGATCTACTTCTATTATAACTTGGAAGAAAGCAGAGGCTTGCTTGACACCTTCAAATGGCGTGAAAAGTCCGTAAAGTTCATCATTATCTTCTCCATCTCTCTGTTTCCCTGTTTCACACGCGAGAGAGAGCGTTCCATACTGCCATGGGGAGAGTTGCGTAACCTCCCTTACAGTAACTTTCAGCGGTTTAATATTCCTAGCCCTCTGGGTGGTTACCGAATTTATGACTTCCACGTCTAAATGAGAAATGTTAGCTGGTACCCCATTAATAGAAAAAGACAAAGGACTTGTGGTCAAGCAAATTTTATTTCCACTGAGAAAATAATTTCCTAGGAGGAGGTTTGTGGGAATAGACATACTGTACTCTTTACTACCGTAAAGTCTTGAAGTATGTCTATACTTCCAATAGATACTCTCAAATTAACAGAACCTACAGTAGATAGTGATTTTCCATTCACGTCATACAAAGGTTTTGCTTCACTCATCACCAAGTCATTAGAAAGTGATAACTCATTCAGTTTAGTTTAATTTATTAAACTAGTTGTAGCACCTGTATCAATCATAGCTATTATCTCCTCTCCATTTACGTTATTTTGAATGGCTATTAATTTAGGAATGACTTCGTGAGATGAGTTTATTACTCTCAAATTTATTTCGGGTTTTTTTTTTTTCTCTAACTCTCCCGAGAGATGTGCGAGTGAGTTTGGGTGTACATATCCTGGCTCAGGGCTGGTGGTGTGAGGGAGGAGGGAACTGTAACTTAGGGTCGTGAGGGTAGCTACTGCTGTTACCAGAGGGTGCTCTATATTTAGCCTGAGGATACTGTAGTAAGGCAAGTCGAGAGGGTCGGTTTGCCAGTTTACAGCTGCCACATAGGACCTATTAGCACTCTGCCTAAAAGGTTGTGCATTAGCCATGTCTCCATACCTTTTACCAATAGACTCCCATGGTGTAGAACAATTCTTCGCAAAATGTGATACCCCTTTACAACGAGAACATTTGATATCAGGACCCTTTCGTAGGCCTCTACTGAAACCAGCTATTTTATTGGCAGGCATTCTACAGACATTTGCTTTATGACCCATCCTTCCACACCTGTTACAAATTATTCTAACAGCTTGCTTATTAATACTGGGTGTGGTAAACTGCCTGTGTTGGGGTTGTTTACGGGTGTCAGGGCGTAGACCTACCTCGGAAGTACCTACGGTTAACACCGAACGTCTACTTCCCTCACCTACCCCGTTTTGTTTCTGCTGTAGATAATTTCGGGTCACATTCTAGAAATCGTAAGAAATTGCACCAGACTTTCTGTGAATCCTCCCTATCTGTTTCCTTTATGTGCATGACGAAAGCAGTGGGGGCACTATTAAAAAAAACTTGCCACCACCACCGAATTTACCATTCCTGCATCAGAGTTTAATTTCCATAATTCCGCTGCAAACTTATTCAAACGAGAAAAGAAGGTTAGATACGTCTCGTCGGCATATTCAGAGGTTTTTGTACCACCGAGTAAGTTGAGTGTGCCATACCTGAGTAGGCCACATAGGGGTAACCCGGCCCATTTGACCCTGGAAAAAACCTGAGGTGATGAATGATTCTCACATCATAATTCTATGTCCACCTGTTCCAATTCACTGGGCCCCTTTCTCGTGTTATGTCATTCCGAGATATGTACGACTGGAGCTTTGTTGATTTTACGAGATGTAAACAGATCGGTTTGGTGTAAAAAATGGAAGAATTAAGTGGTTGGCTGCTTTTTGTTTGAAAGCCCATTCTGCTGAGGTAATCTTTCCCATGGACTGAGCATCTGCCCACAGGTTGGAGATCCCTGGTAGATATGTTGCATGGATTAATATGGAATGTTTTTGGGCTAGAAAGCATGTCTTTTCCCGAGAGATCCTGGGGAAACCTGGCCCGGGTGGGGACCTGTTTCCTCAAGCAAATTACAGTGGTCATGTTGTCCATCCGGCATGCCATTGACCTGGCGGTCAATGACATTACAAAGGAGTACAAAGGAAATCAAGCAACAACAGGTCTAGTGACTCTTCTAGGCTGCTTGTCCTCCAAAACACTGAGGATCAAGTGTCCAAACAGTGGTTTAGAGTGGGTAAGGGAACATTGGAAAGGGAACTAATGTCCGTGGCAGGATTAGGAAGTTAGTAGGGGACAGATGGGTTAGTAACTGAGGGGAGGATAAAATAAAGTTATTCATTTACAAACGCAGTCAGTCGCGGGTTTGATGCGGGATATTTGTCTAGGCGGAGTTTAAATGAATCAACGGTGCTGCAGTCTATAACGTCTCGGGGAAGCCCATTCCACAAGTTGACAACTCGATTGAAGAAGAAATTTTTAGATTCGTGTGAGTTAAAAGATTTACCAATAATTTTGCAACCGTTTCCCCGTGTGTAATTAGATTGGTCGATAGTGAAGTACTTACTACAGTTCATATTGTCGATACCTTTGATGATTTTGAACACTTGAATTAAGTCACCTCTTAATCTGCGCTGGGTTAAAGGAAATAGATTGCATGAACTCTGGGAAAATTAGAGGGGCTGTTATCTCTTGGGTATTGATGTGACCCTGACTTAATGTTGTCCCTTTCCCGTGATTCTGAGGGCCTTCCGTTGACTGATAGTCCCATCCTATCAGACTCGAGGTGTCTGTGTCCACCCATAGAGTGGGAGGTGGATCTGACCAATGTGTCACTGATCCCTTTACCTGAGGTTTTACCACAAACGACAGAGGGTGTAGAATTCTCTTTGGGATGAAGAGAGGGGAATTGTGAGAGGGAAGGCTTTGTTGCCTGGCCAGATTAGTTCCTTCAACCTGAGGAAGCCTAGGGGCCTTGTAATTTTGAACCCAGTTTAAAGGGCCTATAGGAGATTCCCAAAGTTTCCTGGTTATAGTCTTGGTAGCATATGCAATACTGTACTCTGAACAGTTTTATTTGAAGACGTCTGGCATTGGTTGGACTTTGTTTTATAGTCTGAAGTTGTGTATCCCAGATTAATGCTACTCATTCTGCTGATTGTGTAGGAGTGAGATTTTGATTTCTCTAAATTTACTCTGAAAACCAACTTTGTCGCATGTTGCATGACTATCAAGGTTTGTTCTTGGTAATGGTGTGGGGAAGACCACAGCATCATCCAATCTTGAAGGTAAAACATTATTTTTTTTACACCGTCTCTGAGTAGAGGGAGGAGAGATTGTTTCACTATTTTGGTGAAAAATTCTGGGAGCTATGATCAAGCTGAAAGGAGTTCTGGTGAACATCGCCGCTTTGATTCTGAATGGGATAGCTAGGAACTTTTGGTACCTCTTGCTATTGGGATGTGCCAGTAGGAGTCTTCTATAGCTAGAGTAATTATTCAGACCTTGGTTGTAGAATTAGCTTTACTTGGGAAATAGTTAACATCCAGAACTTCATATTGTGAATTAATTTGTTGAGGAGGAACCTGTCTATCGTAGGCTTTAGTTGTAGACTGTCCCTTTTTGGGGAGAGGAACATGTGTGATAGAAAAGCTGGCATGCCTTCTGGCACCTAAGTCACAACATTGTCTGTCACCATTTGGTTCATTAATGTTTTTTAACTCTAGAGATAGTTGTCCATTGTTGGACTGAGCTCTGAGGAGGGGTTAGCTTGTTTGCCAGAAACTGCCCAAACATATCCCTCTGAGGGCTTAGCAACAGAGCATGAAACTTATTCCAGGTCGTTTGGGGAATCAATCTGCATGTGAATCGAGGTGAGAAGAGAGCCGGAGTAGCAATATCTTTGGGCATATTCTTGGACAATTGGATGAGTGGATACTGTCTAGCTCTAGTTGCCTCAAAAATTGCAATCTTGACATTACCAGTGGTCATCCGAGAATTACCACGTGAAGCTCTTCTGATAAAATGAAGTGCAGACCTGGAGTTTTGTTCAGGGATAGAATCTGCTACTTGCCTCGTGGCTTGTGCAAGTTGTTGTTGTGTGATAAAATTTGACAGTAACCTATGGGTTCTTTGTCGTAGTTTAAAGTCTTTGTCAGTCCGTGCAGGGTAGGTGTATTAATCATGGGGTCAACTGGGAGGTTTAACGACCCTCCCAATACCAAATAAGGTAAACCTCCTATTTGGTTGTAGCCTCGGAGTATCCAGTATCGGAGTATAGCTTATACTATGACGATGTAATCTGCTTCGCTCTAGAGCGGCAATTATCGTATACACATAGCGCGAATTAAATCTATAACATCTAGAGTAGCACCTTACTCTCTCTACTAGGTACGTTGTACATACTTTTGAGGTCTTTTAAATAGAAAATTGAAAAGAGAAACGAGAAAGAAAAGAAAAAGTTGTCGACTAGGCCATTCCATCTGGCTCTTCACGTCGCTGTCAGGGGCGTACCTTCTAACCCGGTCCGGATTAAAGGGCATCTCGATATCAAGCTACAAAAGAGGCAAGATTGGATGGGCAGGGGTACGGTCTGTGGGAGGGATACTATGACGTTGGATACTCCGAGGCTACAACCAAATAGGAGGTTTACCTTTTTTGGTATTGGGAGGGTCGTTAAACCTCCCAATTTAGTAGTAGCCTCTACGTTCCAACGTAGAGCTTAGAGTACCAAAATTGGAGGCGGACATCCAAGCCGAGAAAATTAGTTAAGGATCATGATAAAGAAAAGACAGACTTAAACAAGAGAGTTTATATAAAGAGTGTACGGACAGGTGCATATTAACCTCTGAAGTGCGCATGGGGGGTATGAGACACAACACTCCTGTGCTGACGTATTTGAGCTGTTCCCATCACTAACATCGTTATTTTACCATAAATAGCATTAATACTTATCTTCAGGAATCTCTATACAGTGGAGCCCCCAACCTAGCTGCTAATCGGTTCCGCAGAAATAGAGCTAGGATTGAAACATCCAAGATCGGGGCACTGTTCTTATGGGGAAAATTCAATCGGTTCCGTGCTCATGCCAAAATTTGCGTCTTTTTCTATTTTTTGCCTATGAAAACATGTTTTATTGTACACAAATTAAATTTTATGCATTATACTGTATCATATAATACACCATAGAATAAGTTTTTAATAACTAGAAAAAAAAGGCCCAATATCTAAACAATTACCGCACTTTTTCCCAGTGTTAGGCTATGAAAACATGTTTTTTGTCTAGGCTACATCAAGTAGCCTAGGCCTAAATCTTATGCATTGTAAATAATAATGTAGACATGGCTAAATGACAGTCCTAACCATAAATACTGTAGATTGGGGCATTATTTCTATCATGCAAAAAAATTTAGGCCTAGGTTCTAAATTCGTCCAGCCACCCCTCAAGTACCCATTTCGCCCCAAATACATCCAATAAATACATATTATGAGGAAAAGACGTATAAATACGTATTATGAGATTACTTACCACACAGATTTTATTATAAATCATTGTCATACTTAGCCTAGCCTAGGCTAACATCGTCTAGGCTAGGCAATTCAATCGCTTTCGTCCGACATGGACTGGTCTTTGCTGTGTTTTGAGCATGAAATTCCTTCATTGCTACCACCAGGCCAACCATCCCTATCACTAGATGTACTAGAGGTTATAATAAACGCGAGAGATAAGGGGTTCAGGCACAAAAAGGCTTGCAAACGGTTGTTTTGTCAACACAGATACTAGCTAAACTGCAAGCGTCTGCTTAGTGATGATGTCATACAAAGATGGCGGCATCTTGCGCATTTGACGGATCCGGATCTCGGATTCACTCGGATTTCGTCTCTAAACGGCAAGCTACTGACAGATTCTTTCGTTATGTTAAAACAAAATTATTGTTTTTGTTTGTTTTCTAGTTTTATGTCTAGTTTTTCGTTATTTTTGCTATTTTTTCGGGTTTCGGCTGGGATTTTGATGCGAGGAATGAGGCTTTTGGCGCGAGAATTGAAATGGGGAATATTTGGTGTGTGGTGCGAGAATTGAATCAACGAAGACCGGTGTAGCGAGGATTGGGGCTCCACTACAGCGCTGGTTAGGCCGCACCTGGAATATGCGAACCGGGTGTGGGCTCCATATATGGTAAAGGATATAGAAGCAGTGGAGAAAGTGCAGAGGAGAGCTAGCAAGCTGGTACCAACGTTGAAGAACGCGGGCTATGAGCAGAGGTTGAGGACACTGGGGCTTCCGACACTGGCATATAGGAGAAAGAGAGGGGATATGATAGAGACTTTTAAGATAGTGTCAGGAAAGTACGATGAGGATGTGTGTGAAGGTATCTTCTTGATGCGGGAGGGAACAAGAACGAGAGGACACTCTAAGAAAATTTACAAAGAAAGAAATAGGCTTGAGAAGGCAAAGAACTCATTTTGTGATAGAGTGGTAAATGAGTGGAACCCACTGCCCCAGTATGTAGTCGATTCCGAATCAATAAGGGAGTTTGAAAGTAATTTTGATAAAGTATGGGGAAGACAAGATTTGAAGTTTGATTATAAAACAAAATACAGAATAGTAAAAATTTTGCGTCTGCTACCGCCGCCGCCAACACCGTGAACGACCGCAGCAGTGCAAGTACTGTACTGGTACTGAGCTGGATACACAGGTATAGTTTGCCTTTTTCCAGAGGATCTACTGTAAGAAACTGTAAGAAAATATGCGCCTATTATAGGTTGATTATAAAGGTATTAACCGGTTACAACAATAAAACAAGTGGAAGCAGCGTTTGGATAGTCAAAATCGGCGATACAGGCCGGGAGTTACATAATGTATGGCTGAGGCAACCTCCCTTCCCACCACTTTTCCCCACGTCTGGAGAGAGACTGTCGATCGATACTCTCTCCTCTCTCTCTCTCTCTCTCTCTCTCTCTCTCTCTCTCTCTCTCTCTCTCTCTCTCTCTCTCTCTCTCTCTCTCTCTCTCTCTCTCTCTCTCTCTCTCTCTCTCTCTCTCTCTCTCTCTCTCTCTCTCTCTCTCTCTCTCTCTCTCTCTCTCTCTCTCTCTCTCTCTCTCTCTCTCTCTCTCTCTCTCTCTCTCTCTCTCTCTCTCTCTCTCTCTCTCTCTCCTCTCTCTCTCTCTCTCTCTCTCTCTCTCTCTCTCTCTCTCTCTCTCTCTCTCTCTCTCTCTCTCTCTCTCTCTCTCTCTCTCTCTCTCTCTCTCTCTCTCTCTCTCTCTCTCTCTCTCTCTCTCTCTCTCTTTTGCACTCGCTTGCTAACAGTGATGACAATGCCCTGCTTGCAACTCGCTAATGTTAGCACAAAAATATACCACAGAATAAGGGAATAACAGGGAAAATAGGTGATAACTGAAGGAGGTGAGGAAAGTGGGGAAGGAGGGGAGGTGGAGGAGTGATATTTGGCATGGCCCAGGGGCAATAAAAAACAAAAAAACAAAAAAAAAGTTTTGGGGTGTTTTAAATGGATTTTTTAACCCTCTCACCACGGAAGGGCTCTTGAACGCCCATAAAAAAGCATATAACAGGTACCCGGAAGGTCTCTTGAACGCCCAGTGGTTGAAAGCCTGTGAGCTTCGTGTGCGAGGCGTCGGTCCGACGCATGTAAACAACAGCCGGCTGGACCGACGCCCCGCATCTCCGGCCACAAGAAGGAGAGCGTCGCTTGTTCGTGTGTGCCTGTATGTTGTTGTTAAGTATCGAAAAGTGGTGTAAAGTGGCTGTTTTGGCCATAAAGTTATCTCCAATGAAATCATCATCACAGCTCAACCAGTTGACTTAGAGAGCTCTACTTAATGCCATTCTACAGGTAAATAACACAGCTACGCTTGGGGATGCGCGGGAATGCGGGAAGCAGTCTGATTAGCGAATATACGGTAGCCTAGCCTAGACGTTTTTCGGCCAAAACACCCGGGTTTCGAGGAATATATATATAATACATAGCCAGGGCTGGAGGGTTAATAGCCTTACTCTTAAGAGTCTTCCCGCAGTTCCCGGGTTAAGAGAGGCCACGTACAGTCACATCATGTTCTTTTAGATCTTAACCTAATCGTATGAATGTTACATATCATAATGGTGGATATGGAAGACAGGATGCCCCCTCCCCCCCTTTTCATATGGAGTAAAGGAGGAAGTACTACACCGGATAAAACCAAGTGTAAACATCGCTAACAGCACCGCGCACAATGAAAAAAGTGCCGGAGGTGATAAGTGACACCCAGTAGACAAGGGACTGAACACTTAATTCTGTGGACTGCTAGAAAACAGTAGGACAAACACCCCAATGACAATGCATGAGCATGACACAAGTGGGTGATGCATAACGAACAGAATGTGATGACGGGAAGAAAGTAATGAAACATACAGTAACATCTACCTTTCAAACATATAATGTAAAAAATAAGGAAATGAAAAACAAGATCCTTAAGCCTAGGTAAGGTCCTTAACCCTAGGTAAGGTCCTTAACCCTAGGTGACATTATATACATATATGTGTAACCCATTGTCCCACCCCTCTCCCCCCTCCCCCCAATATAGGAGTGGACAGGATAGGAGAAAAAACAGTAGGGGGAAGGACAAGCATAGAGGAATACCCCTAAGTAACCCTTTGGCCCAACGCAACACAAGGACGCCCCGGCCTGTCTGTGGACATGGACAGATAGGAGGAGACAAATGTGTCGGGGGAAGACCACAGCCCTGTGTCAGCAAGATCCCTGAGGGAGTGAGTGGGAAGGAAGCGGAGCGTGGCCGCAGAAGACCGAATGTCATGCGCCGAACCCCGAACCAGAGGATTGTTATCCTTAATGATGCGACACAGGCGTAGTCCCACAGCACGTATGGTCAACCTCCTACCGGGCTTAGGCGCCACCCAGAGCGCCAACCCCGAACGTCGGCACAGTGGAATGAACAATTGAACGAAGCGAAAGAACAGGGCACCACGTGTGATGACGACGGCCGCGCTTAAGAGCGGGGACCGGGAAAGGCTTAAACACATGGGCCTCTCGTTCGGTCTTAGCAAGAAAATGAACAGACTTAGCCAAAGGTACCGACCCGAGGATGGGAGCAAACCGCAAGCGGTTCTGGGCCCCGAGACATGGCAGCGCACTCCGATACCCTCTCACCCGTAGCTAAAGCTAGAAGAAACAGTGGCTCGCCAAGGAATCTGTCAGGTGTGGGGTGAGGAGTGGACGCCGCAGACGATAGCCATGTGAGAGCCGCCGCCAGAGACCACTGATGGGGAATCTGACGTGGGGTTGGTCCGAGCCGAAAGTAGGCTTGCATGAAAAACTCCAGTTCATACTGAGGAACGACCAACCCCGCGAGGGTCTCAAAAGGCACGCGAATGGCAGATAGGTGGGTCCTAATTGTGTTGTAGATGGAGTGACGCTCCTCAAATAAACAATGGAGGGAGCGAAACACAAGCGCCACTGACGGAGTAGCCCGTGAAGAGTTGTGTAACCAACAAGTAAAGCAGCGCCAGGGAGATTCATATATCATCCATGGAGATGGCGACCAAAGTAGAGTGAATTTGGTAGGTAATGATCGTCCAAACCAGGGGAGCCACCCTGCCGCACAAACATCCACGATGCGAATGCCAACGAGGTCCCTAGGTCTCCATTCGACCCCAAGCGGAAGCTCGAGACCGACAAGGGCACGGGATCCGGGCAGCATCGTATCAGCTGAGTGTATTTACCTAATTGTATTTACCTAATTGTAGTTTACAGGAGTTGAGCTAAGCTCGTGTTGTCCCGTCTCTCAGTCTACTTTTTATCCAATTTTTTCTTGAAAATATGGATGTTCCTTGCCCCTACCACCTCCTCCAGCCCATTCCATTTGTCAATACATCTATAGGGGAAGCTAAACTTCCTGATATCGTTCTTGCAGGTAGGTCTTTTTACTTTGTAGCTGTGGCCTCTAGTTATTCCTGTATCCATAATTAATATATCCTCCCTATCCAGCCTCTCCAGTACCAGGCTTGGGCCGCCCATAGGGGCGCGAACAACCAAACTATGCCCTGGTACTTCTCTCAGCCTGTGGAGGACCTTGCACAACAAAAGTGCGTCGGTTGGCGGAAACACGTACAGTGACTGCCACCTGGTCCAGTCCTCGCTGAAAGCGTCCGGGCCCCCCGCTGGAGTGCGAAGCCAGAGGGTCAGGAACACAGGCAACTTGGCCGTCACGTGAGAAACGAACAAGTCAACCTGTGGAACATCCCAGGAGGCTGCCAGGTCGTCGAATACGGTTTGTTTGAATGACCATGCTACCAGGGTGCTCCGTCCCCTAGACAGAGCATCCGCCCACAGGGCGGTAGCCCCGGTTAGGTAGGTCGCAGGCAGCGTAATGTTGTAACAATCTGCCTGAAAAAACAGTTCCTCCGCCAGACCCTGAAACACCGCAGATCTGGAGGAGCCCTGTATCAGCATGCAATGAACTGCAGTCATGTAGTCCATCCGGAAGGCCAACGACCTGCCGGGAAGGGATAGCCCGTGACCCCGCAGGAAGAACAACGGGACCAACAGTATCAAGACGTGTTAGTGTAAGGAAGGGAGACCTGACCACTTGCCTAGGTGTTGGTGACGCATCGTGGACTGGGAGCCCCATCCCACCTCGCCCGACGCATCGTTGCCAATCCAGATGGTCGGCGGGGGCGAAGTCCAAGGCACAGCTCTCGCGAGCCTGCCCCGAACAACCCAGTGTGTCAAAACAAATGGAACGAGCGCGGAGTCGGACAAAGCCGACGTGGAGGCAACAGTGGGAATGCTTAGTCGCCCAGTTGAAGCAGGCGTGTTGATCCCGAACCTCCCTAGGGGAATGGTCAAACACGCCCAATGGAGCGACCCGATCAACGAGTCCCAGAGTGACCCGACAATGGAGACCAAGCGCAACGCAGCGAAAAGTTTCCATCGAAGCTGCGAGGCGGTACCCGACTCTGTCCGACGGTCGCGCTCGCCATGACCCCATCCAGGCCCACCTACGTCACGTCTTGTGACGGGGTGAGGTACGACGTGGGAACGTTTATCTGTAAACCTAAACTTGTGATGTGGTGGATGACAAGGAGAGTGTGTTGTGCACATTGAGTGGGAGAGTCTGCGGAGATGAGCTAATCGTCCAAGGAAAACAGGAGCTGAATCCCCCGCCGGAGCAGGGGATTCAGAGCCTGCTGGACGAGTTACGTAAAGACTCGTGGTGCGATATTGAGACCGAAGGGCCGCCTGTCGAACGTGAATACCCTTGCGTGCAGCTGGAGCGCCAGATAGCACTGGAACCGAGGTGCAAGTGGCACATGCCAATGTGTCCATGAGAACCAGGGATATCACCCAGCAGCCGGGACGGAGCGCCAACCGCACCAGACTGACGGGGAGCATCCGAAAGCGGTTGTTCACGATATGCAAATTGACGCACGACAGGTCGACCACCGGTCTCATCGCATCGCATCGCAGTCCTTCTGCGGGACCAGAAACACATGTGAGAGGAATACCCGCCTGAGTGGCGAGATTACCCGAACAATCCCATGCTCGAGTATTGACATGACAACCGTGACCACGTCTGGAGAGACGTGCCGATGTCGGGGAGGACGTCCGAGAGGGGGCCTAGACCGCCCCCTCCAGAACACCCTAGGAGGAAGCGGCTGTGGGAGGCCGCGACGCCCCAGAAACACGGGGTGCGAAGTGTCCCGCAGTCGCAAAGAGGTAAGTCTTTTGCCACGCACCAACCGAGAACAGACCCTCAGTTGCGAGCTCAGAGAGGAGTAGCTTCGTCCTGATCTCCGCAGGTGCCTACGTACAGAAGGCCACCCTCAGCGACGATCTACACAAAGCAGCCTCATGGACGGCCCCCTGAATGTCACCCACTGAGGTCAGGGCGAGCTACAGGCGCACGCGCCGCAAGGTCTCCCAACCCGTCTTGAGGTCATCAGCAGGTTCGGCTTCAAGAAGCCGGAGGTGAAACCTCGCCATTTGGAACAGCAGGAGGAGGGTGGAGAGCCAGCGAGCGGCGCGTTGCCGGAGCCGGTGATCCTGATCGAGGGCACTCTTCTCCGATAGCACAAAGAATGACGTGGGCAACTGGTCGAACACAAAGTTAGGGGCAATCAGCCATGACCAATATGTGGGAGAGACCCCGGACGATGACAGGACTAGCCCAGACACAAAAGTGTCGTCAGGGGGCGGGAGAGAAACAAAGCCCTCAGCAGACCTGACGCCAAAACCAACCCCCTCCGCCAGCCACCGATCCCAAGGCCCGTCCTCAAGATTGGTGAGCTCGAGCATGACGTTGCTTGTAGCATCGCGAGCACTCTTCACCAGAGGAAGACCGGCAATGGCTGACAGAGCGGGATCATCAGCTAAGATGTCTTGGCGGGCGTAGTCCGACCAGAAACGTGTAGACCCAGAGGGAGATACCCTAGGACAGTATGTAAAAACTGCAAATCCGACCTACTGGGGTGAGGCCGGATATCCACCTCTGGGACTATGCCGTCCGGAGTCAGTGCCCGGAAGATACCCGGAGCACGAATCTGCATATTCCAATTATCAGCAACTGGCCGTTCACCCCCGTGCATGAGTGGCGGCACAGTCCGGGTGAGTAGCCACCACATTCTGCCAAGACGCAGGCTCGCCTTACAAAGAAGGAAGGACACGTTTGGTAATCTTAACCCGTTGAGCCCCGGCTAGTTATAATATTTTGTTCACCCCAGTCCCAAGCCATTTTCACTTCTTATTTTTATTTGCTAAAATGGAAGACAAGGATGAGAAATGAAAAAAAAAAAAAAAAAAATCACCTCGGATATTTTTTTTTTGGGGGGGGGGGGCCTCAACAAAATTTGTTGAGCCAAAATGGAAGAGAATGGTGAGAAATGAATACAAAAATAAAAAAACTCGCCTTGGTCATTTGGGGGGCGGGGGGGTCGAAAGTTCGTCTCCCCCGCATGACCACCCGCCCGGGAGCACTAGGGTGAAAACTGAGTATGGCATTGTACGGCATACATACTAAGGAGTGTCTCACATAAATCTCAAGCCTCTAGCTCCCATACGACCGGAGTAATGAAGGTTCAAAGTGGCGGTGAACTAAGGGTGTAAAGTATCCCCACTAAGCCCACCACCACCAGCCGCGCGGCTGTCTTGGCCCGCTCACACCTACCGGCCCGGCTCCCACACACACTACGGTACCTCCCCCTCCTATTCTCCCGCCATTTCCTACCTTACGACCCACGTAACTGATTTTAATATGTCGGACGCACGTGATGCGTCGCTGGGAGTTGGTGATCAAACACTGCCGACGCATCACGTGCGACGCTGGGTCTCACTGGGTTAAACGTAGACAGTGGGGGAACACTAACGGGCTGGCCAACCATCCCCAGCCCGCACCCAGGCAGCACGCCGAAAGACGGTGAAGGAGCCGGAGAGGGGGCTGGCGCAGGCAGAGCCGCGGCCACCGCCACCACAGGGCAACCATCAGTGGTGGGCACGATTTCCGCTAATCAGCTAACAGCTAATATCGAAGCTAAATATTTCGTTAGCTGGTTAGCTTTTAAGCTAACTTTGAAAATCGTTAGCGGACCGATTAGCTTCCGATAAATTTACTGCCGTATCTGTAATTCAGCTAATCAGCTAATGTACATTTGCTGGTAAAAAAAAAGTGTATTGGTCAAAAATGTTTGGAAACCCTAAAATGACAAATATTTATGTGATTATGTAATTACAACAGGCAGAATTACACTGATTATATCACGTCACATTCACATGTACAGTACACAATACAAGACTCATGAGTCATGTTATGACATGAACGTCACAACGTGTCGTGAGCCTAGCACCGACTTGAGAAATTTGCTACAGAAAAACTACGACATTTACATTTTCAAAATGTTACCATAGATATATTTGGGTATATATTTGTATTTATTTATTGTTATATAAGTTCCTATAATATAGGAACTTATATATAACTTATATAATATATATATAATATTATTAGAAAGTAAATTTGTTTCCCAGGCAACCACAGTCTCAAATGCATTTTAGTAATTGTTGATTACCAATAATTAATACTTATATTATTATAACTATTAACCCCTTCAGCACCATGATGTAATTTGCATTATATTCTAGTTATCAATAGATGATTTTATTTAGCCTATGATCTACTTCTAGGATATAAAACTTAACTTTAGGGGTTAAGCTTAATGATTTTGTTCAACTGTCTATGCCTATCTAAGTTTTTTAACTCAAAAACATATTCGACAGAATTAAGTCATAATCATAAATAATCAATCATAATTATTATTTCTTTTTTATTATTTACTATCTAGTAATATCTTATCGTTCTTGTGATATTGCATACAGACACTGTTGTACATAACTCACGAGAGAAACGATATATTTTAATTTTAGCTACCGGTACTCGCTAATATATTTAATTTAATTTTGATTAACAGTGTCTGTAAATATTGTGATACAGTAGTAATACTGAACAGTCTTGTATTATTGTATGCAAATAAATTTGATTGTAAGCTAATGTTTACTTCATTTGTTCATTTAATGATTTAATGCTTTCTAGGATTGTGTAAGTAAGTTTGAGGAAGTAAGAAGGAGGTGTGATGTGGAGGTAGATGTGCTGGAAAGTGTGAAAAGGAACAACTTGAGATGGTTCGGCCATATGGAACGTATGGAAAGCGAGAGAATGACTAAGAGGGTGTACGAGAGCGAGGTGGAGGGACAGAGAGGGAGACCGAAAGAGAGGTGGAAGGATGGAGTGAGGAAGTATATGAACGAAGGCGGTGCTGGTTGGGGGGAGGGGCGTCGACTGACTGGGGACAGAGGTGCATGGGGGCGGTTCGTTCGTGGCCACCCCTTCGGGGATCACGGCGCCGGGCAATAGATAGATAGATAGATAGGTTTGTGTTTAAGGGTTTAAGTGGGAAAAATCAAACCAATGCTAAATTCATATGATAAAAGTTAGCTGTTAACTGTTATCGTTAGCTTCCACTAATTTATTTAGCAATTTAGCGATTCAGCGTTATCGAAGCTAACGTTCTAAGTTAGCTGATTATCGGTTAGCTCAGCTAACTTTTCGGTTAGCTGTGCCCACCACTGACTACCATATAGGAGTGTACTAATATGTCCGAAACATATTCCACGTAATATTGGGTCTTAGTATGGGAGTACAAGAGTTTCCCATTAAAACATGTAAAGGATCTCAAGCATAGATCCAATCATGTACAAGCAGATCTTCTTTGAAGAAACGCGCTGCTTACCTTCTTTCTCCATTTTTAACTATTGTATGTCCACAATAGGTACTTAAATTTGTTATACGGATTCTTTTCTGGTATTCGGGTTGGTGGTTTGATATTGTCACGAATGTCCACCTGCAGTCTCCGTACTCTTAGCAATTCGTCAATTGATGGTGGGGCCACTATTAAATTATAGGTTTGATTCCCGGAGGGAAGTAATGAAAACCTAATATTTAGTAGGGCCCCGTAATCAATTGACGATACATGGCCCTCCCATCCATCCCCTTCCCATTCGTTGATTTCTAGTTAAGTCTTGATATAGCATTGAAGAAAGTTATGGCCGCTAGGGAGCCTGCGTCTGGGTGCTGCGCACAAGAAATCCACACATGGAAAGCCATAATACAGTCCACCCTTGGGTAACGCGGGTACAGTGGAGCCCCCATCCTAGCTGCTAATCGGTTCCGCAGAAATAGAGCTAGGATTGAAACAGCCAAGATCGGGGCACTGTTCTTAAGGGGAAAATTCAATCGGTTCTGTGTTCATGCCAAAATTTGTGTCTTTTTCTATTTTTTGCCTATGAAAACATGTTTTATTGTACACAAATTAAATTTTATGCATTATACTGTATCATATAATACACCATAGAATAAGTTTTTAATAACTAGAAAAAAAGGCCCAATATCTAAACAATTACCGCACTTTTTCCCAGTGTTAGGCTATGAAAACATGTTTTTTGTCTAGGCTACATCAAGTAGCCTAGGCCTAAATCTTATGCATTGTAAATAATAATGTAGACATGGCTAAATGACAGTCCTAACCATAAATACTGTAGATTGGGGCATTGTTTCTATCATGCAAATTTTTTTAGGCCTAGCCTAGGCCTAGGTTCTAAATTCGTCCAGCCACCCCTCAAGTACCCATTTCGCCCCAAATACATCGAATAAATACATATTATGAGGAAAAGACGTATAAATACGTATTATGAGAAGATTACTTACCACACAGACTTTATTATAAATCATTGTCATATTTAGCCTAGCCTAGGCTAACATCGTCTAGGCTAGGCATTTCAATCGCTTTCATCCGACATGGACTGGTCTTTGCTCTGTGTTTTGAGCCTGAAATTCCTTCATTGCTACCACCAGGCCAACCATCCCTATCACTAGATGTACTAGAGGTTATAATAAACGCGAGAGATAAGGGGTTCAGGCACAAAAAGGCTTGCAAACGGTTGTTTTGTCAACACAGATACTAGCTAAACTGCAATCGTCTGCTTAGTGATGACGTCATACAAAGATGGCGGCATCTTGCGCATTTGATGATCGGATCTCGGATTCACTCGGATTTCGTCTCTAAACGGCAAGCTACTGGCAGATTCTTTCGTTATGTTAAAACAAAATTATTGTTTTTGTTTGTTTTCTAGTTTTATGTCGAGTTTTTCGTTATTTTTGCTATTTTTTCGGGTTTCGGCTGGGATTTTGATGCGAGAATTGAGGCTTTTGGCGCGAGAATTGAAATTGGGAATATTTGGTGTGTGGTGCGAGAATTGAATCAGCGAAGACCGGTGTAGCGAAGATGGGGGCTCCACTGTATATCGTACCGGCCCAAGGCCGTGTTAGGCAAACACGCGTTACATAAAGCAAAGGTTATATGGGAAAAATTCCATTCGTTCTGGCCACTTTCCCAAAGTCCCCTTTTTTTGACCATTTACCACCCGATTTATCTATTTATTTGTCAGTATTATTACGTTGGCAACATACCTTCATACTAGGGGTCAATAATATATCCAATTAAGACCATTGGTACTATGAAATGCCATTTATTTGACACAAAAACAATGCTGCTCAGCTGTAGTTCAACAATAGCAAACCACATGTCGTCTGCGTGTGAGGCAAGCGGCGGCAGCTTGGCTAAACTTGCCAACAATCTACCGCATTCATTAGAGTTATAGTTTAATGTATTTTTCTTTGGCTTTTGCTATTATAAATATTATTTGGTAAAATGAAATTCAATTCCATAGAGTAAATTATAATAACATTTTATTGCATACAGAAATTACTTGGGTTTAGACATAGCCACACAAGAACAACACACACACACACACACAGACACACACACACACACACACACACACACACACAAAACAAAAATAAAGGACAAAATAACAAAGCTTAGGGTAGAGGGTCAATTATATGAAGACACAGTGGGTATGTGTGAAATTATGAATGATACATTAACATCCGTGTTTGTGGAGGAGGATGACTATGTAGAACCTGTGGTGGAATTGAACGAGATACAGGGACTAGAGTCGATAGAAGTCAACAAGGATGAACTAAAATCATTGTTGGAAGAATTGGACGTGAGAAAATCTATGGGCCCAGATAACATTGCTGGATGGGTATTAAGAGAATGTTCTGAACAACTAGTGAGACCTATTTTTAATATTGTTCAACACTCATTAAACAAGGGGGAACTTCCCTTAGAATGGAAACAAGCAAATATAACTCCAATATATAAAAGTGGAAATAAAGAAGACCTGCTAAATTATCGACCGGTATCCTTAACGAGTGTTATATGCAAGATTTGTGAAAAGATTATTAGAAAAAGATGGGTGGGTATGTTGGAGGAGAGGGAAATAATTTCAAGCAAGCAGTTCGGGTTCAGAAAAGGTCATTCGTGTACCACAAATTTGTTGAGTTACTATGATAGGGTAATTGACATTGTACAAGGGAGGGAGGGGTGGGTAGATTGTATTTACTTAGATTTCAAGAAGGCATTTGATAAGGTGCCTCATAAGAGATTGTTGTGGAAGCTCAGGACTGTGGGGCGGGTTGAGGGAGTATTATTAAAGTGGATGGAAAACTATTTAATTGGGAGGGAAATGCGAACAGTAATAAAAGGAAAGTTCTCCTCGTGGAAAAGGGTAAAAAGCGGAGTGCCTCAAGGATCGGTGTTGGCCCCAATCATGTTTTTGGTTTTCATCAACGACCTTCAAATGGGAATAGGCTCATATATATCTATGTTTGCTGATGATGCAAAATTAATGAAGCATATTACAAGTAGGAGTAGTTGTGAAGAATTACAGAGAGACCTAGATAAGTTATATGAGTGGAGTCAAACTTGGAAAATGGAATTCAACACGAGTAAGTGTCAGGTTCTTGAGATGGGAAAAAGTAAATATAGACCTTCTTGGGGATATAAAATAGGAGATGAAATAATTAGTAAAGCTGTGAAAGCAAAAGACCTAGGGGTAGTTGTGGCAGACAGCTTGTCACCTGAACAGCATATAAATAAAATAACTGGTGAAACCTATGCAGTGTTGACTAACATGAGAATAGCTCTGAATTATTTAGATGAAGAGATGTTAGCAAAAATAATAGGGACAATAATACGACCAAGACTGGAGTATGCAGCAGTGGTGTGGTCTCCACACCTTATAAAACATAATAAAAAACTGGAAAGAGTTCAGAGAGTTGCCACTAAGATGATAGCTAGCCTTAGAGACCTGCCTTATGAGGAGAGATTGGAGAGGCTAAAGCTGCCAACGCTGAGGGAGAGGAGAGAGAGAGGTGACATGATCATGATGTTTAAGTGTGTGAAAGGTTTTGAGAAGATCGACAAGGGAGATTTTGTGGTGAGGGACGAGGGAAGAACCAGGGGTCATGATTGTAAGTTGAGGAAAGTTATATGTAAGTCTGATGTAAGAAAGTTCAGCTTCCCGTATAGAAGCATTGAGTGTTGGAATAAGTTGGATGGGGAGGTGGTGGGAGCAAGAAATATCCAAACTTTTAAAGCAAAATTGGATAAATGTAGAGAGAGAGACAGGACAACACGAGCTTAGGCTCAAATCCTGTATACTACAATTAGGTGAGTACAATTAGGTGAGTACACACACACACAAACTGACTCAACAATAACACACGATTTCGGTCACTCGGAAAATCAGCTGATGAATCTCGGTGTTTCAAATTAACTTGCATTGAAAGTATATTCGTCGTATAAGGCCATCCATGCTTTTGGAGGGTTTTGGAGGTTTAAATATGTGTCTTATACACGCCGGTATATACGGGTCTGACGAGTCTGCCGTCACAGGCCGAGAGATACCGAGAGATGCCGACCAGCCGCCACCCGCCACGAGCGCTACATAAACAAAGCGCGTTAGATGCTGACTCGGCACATTTGGGGTACCCGTGTTAGAGCAAAACCGCGGAACCTAAAGGCGCGTTACCCGAGGGCCGACTGTATAACAAATATTAAGTTAAATTTCCTTTTTATTTTTTCTACAATTTTTTTTCTGTAGGGTACCCAATCATATAGGCGATTCCATAAGAGAATACGCGTTACACTTATGAAGAGTACTCCCTTTCCTCCCGCGGCGGTTGATTCAAATGGCTGACGCGGGTGTTGAATGGGAGACTATTAAATTAATAGCAATTCGTCAATTGATTACGGGGCCCTACTAAATATTAGGTTTTCATTACTTCCCTCGGGAATCAAACCTATAATTTGCTCAGCCGTCAGCTTGCCCCTTCTTTAGCCAGGACGACCGAGTCGGTTACTGATTCAAGTACAGTGCACTCCCGTTATCCGCGCTCCAAGTATCAACGATCCTTGCTATCCGCGGACAACCCTAAATATCTCATTACTCGTTATCGGCGATTATCCGCGAAAAAGTACGCGTTATCCGCGGATTTTCACTCGATCGAGGAAGAAAGCAGTGCTGCCATTAACCAAGAAAGGCAAAATATAAGAACATAAGAATATGGGAGACTGCAAGAAGCCGATTGTCCCACACAAGGCAGATCCCTCTAACACAAGGCAGATCCCTCTAACACAAGGCAGATCCCTCTAACACAAGGCATATCCCTGTAACACAAGGCAGATCCCTCTAACACAAAGCAGATCCCTGTAACACAAGGCAGATCCCTCTAACACAAGGCAGATCCCTGTAACACAAGGCAGATCCCTCTAACACAAGGCAGATCCTTGTAACACAAGGCAGATCCCTGTAACACAAGGCAGATCCCTGTATCACAAGGCAGATCCCTGTAACACAAGGCAGATCCCTGTAACACAAGGCAGATCCCTGTAAAACAAGGCAGATCCCTGTAAAACAAGGCAGATCCCTGTAAAACAAGGCAGATCCCTGTAAAACAAGGCAGATCCCTGTAACACAAGGTAGATCCCTGTAACACAAGGTAGATCCCTGTAACACAAGGTAGATCCCTGTAACACAAGGTAGATCCCTGTAACACAGGCAGATCCCTGTAACACAAGGCAGATCCCTGTAACACAAGGCAGATCCCTGTAACACAAGGCAGATCCCTGTAACACAAAGCAGATCCCTGTAACACAAAGCAGATCCCTGTAACACAAAGCAGATCCCTGTAACACAAAGCAGATCCCTGTAACACAAGGCAGATCCCTGTAACACAAGGCAGATCCCTGTAACACAAGGCAGATCCCTCTAACACAAAGCAGATCCCTGTAACACAAAGCAGATCCCTGTAACACAAAGCAGATCCCTGTAACACTAGGCAGATCCCTGTAACACAAGGCAGATCCATCTAACACAAGGCAGCTCCCTTTCACACAAGGCAGATCACTTGTGTAAGTGTTGGATAAGGGAGAAAAACTTAGTGCTACTGAACTCTCATGTCATTTTCTTTTCCTTCTCATATTCATCTGGCTTAATGTGTTCTAAGTGGTTCTAAGAATGGTTCATTTGTTTGAGGATAAAGTGAAGAAAATCATGTTTAACCCTTGTCTAGTGGCGTGTTTTGGACTCATTTGGGCATATTCAGGCCCTCCTGCATGATAAATCAAGCATCTGCATGAAAGAAAAAAAATATTTAGCAAAAAACTAGGCACTAAATGCTTCAAAATGAGACCAGAACGAGCTACGTAGCACTCGTGGTTCTCTTGCAGTGGTGCCACGAACATGGAAGTTTAGCATATATCGGTATATTTTTCCCAGCTATGCTCACTACTGGCTACACTGCCGGCCTCTCGAGAACACAGGGAACATGAGTTAATGGGCGGCGGTAAGCCCTGGGAGTCGGCTGTCTGGCCCGCTGCGCTCCCGGCCATTTGCACTCTATTTTAACCCTTTAAAAGCCTTAATAATGCTCCTAACTTGCTGCAAATTGGTGCACGACTTAAGTCGAGCGCCGCCAATAAGGGGTTAATAATTTTTTTTAAGATAAAAGTGCAGATAATCTTGATTAACCCTCCAGCCCCGGCTATGTATTATATATATATTCCTCGAAACCCGGGTGTTTTGGCCGAAAAACGTCTAGGCTAGGCTACCGTATATTCGTTAATCAGACTGCTTCCCGCATTCCCGCGCATCCCCAAGCGTAGCTGTGTTATTTACCTGTAGAATGGCATTAAGTAGAGCTCTCTAAGTCAACTGGTTGAGCTGTGATGATGATTTCATTGGAGATAACTTTATGGCCAAAACAGCCACTTTACACCACTTTTCGATACTTAACCCGGGAACTGCGTGGAGACTCTTAAGAGTTCCCCCGGCGGACTGCGGGGAGACTCTTAAGAGTGAGTGAAAAAAAAAATCAACTTTTGACATCGAAAAAAAAATAAAAAAATAAAAAATAATTTTGTTATTTTTTGTTGGCCCCTGGGCCATGCAAAATCTCAGTCCTCTACCTCCCCTCCTTCCCCACTTTCCTCCTCTCCTTCAGTTATCACCTATTTTCCCTGTTATTCCCTTATTCTGAGGTATATTTTCGTGCTAACATTAGCGAGTTGCAAGCAGGGTGTTGTCATCACTGATGGCAAGCGAGTGCAAGAGAGAGAGAGAGAGTATCGATCGACTGTGTCTCAGTGGCCTTGGGGGAAATTGGCGGGAAAGCAGCTTGCCTCACCCATACATTATACAACTCGCGGGCTATATCTCCGATTTTGACCAACCAAACGCTGTTTTCACTCGTTTTATTGTTGTTTCAGGTTAATACCTTTATAATCAACCCATAATAGGCGCATATGGATAAGTATTAATGCTATTAATGGCACAATGAATATTTTAGTGACGGAAACACCTCAAATACGTCAGCACAGGGTGACGTTTCCAATTACCCCCATGCGCACTTCAGAGGTTAACAACAACATACAGGCACACACGAACAAGCGACGCTCTCCTTCTTGTGGCCGGAGATGCGGGGCGTCGGTCCAGCCGGCTGTTGTTTACATGCGTCGGACCGACGCCTCGCACACGAAGCTCACAGGCTTTCAACCACTGGGCGTTCAAGAGGCCTTCCGGGTACCTGTTATATGCTTTTTTATGGGCGTTCAAGAGGTCTTCCGTGGTGAGAGGGTTAATGTGTTATAAGTGGTTCTTAACCTGACAAGCGCTAAATAGACCTAGGGGCTAGGGTAGTTATTTGTGCATTTCTAGCCTTGGATTCTGACAGAATTAGTTATATTTACAATATAGAGCATTATTTGTTTTCGGTATGCTTTTATTTTACATATATGATGTATATATGAACCTTCAAGAGTGCTAAAATAAGTGGGAAAAGCATTTGGGTGGTGAAAAACGAAGATATTGGCCACCCGGTCATAATCTCAGGCGAGAGAGAGCCACAGGCAACCCTCCTCTCTCGCTGTCTGTGAGGTAACTGAGACGAGCGGGGCGGTGTGGGCCGGTGTCTGGGTGTTGCATAACGATCTTTTCTGCAACCCACTTGTGCTACATTATCGCGGGAGAGAAAAATAACCGATAAATGATGATAATAAGAGGAAAAATAGGTGATAATTGAGGAGGGGAGGGAGGGGGGAATAAGGTGGGGAAGGAGGGGAGGGGGGTGGGTGAGATTTACATGGATGAGTACTGGACGGGGATTATCTCACCTAAAGACAAATTCCTTTGTTTTGATAGGCCCTTTTTTTTTATGGAAGGCTTTTTTTATGGTCTTGCTTCCGTGAGGCCTATCGCGTTCCCTATAGGAAGCCTTCCGTGAGGCCTATCGCGCTTGCCGGGTTAAAGGGGTTCTAAGAATGGTTCATAGGGGAGGGGATGATGATATGGCACAAGTGACACCTGGATTTACCTTTGGAATGTACTTGATGTCCACTGCCTTGGACTGTACCTGGAGCTTAGTGGGGCAGTGGAACAGTCATTGTGGATCAAAGTGAGTATTCTTTAATCATTGGGTACATATTAATGTCATTAGGTAGGTCAAAATAGTGTATTTAAGGGTCCAAGATAGGTGAGCTTGGTACGACCTAAGTCTATATCCCATTGAAACCTATGTTAAACACTGCCCACGTATCCGCGAAATCACGTATCCGCGAAATCGCGTATCCGCGGAAAATACGTGGTACGACTTAGGAGCGGATACGGGGAGTGCACTGTACAGTAAACCCTCGCTATCTCGGACTAATTGGGGGGAGACCCAGTCCGAGATGACCGAAAATCCGAGATGTCCGGGGTCCGACTTATGTCCGACTTAAGAGAGGATAAAATCCGACCTAACCAATGTCCGTCCGAGACAACAATGAAATCGGAGACTACGGAAAAAATCCGACCTCAAGAGAGACGTCCGCGTCAACCTAGAAAACGAAGACAACCCTATTCGAACCCTATAATCTGTAATAGAAAACATAGTACATGTATTTTAGTTTTACAATATGTATTGTACAGTAGGCTATATTACACTTACCCCTTCATAGCTCTTGTCTGTAGTCTTGATGTCCCCCCTCCCCAACACTGCATTAATTACTGCAGCATCCCCTTTTCACCCCCACCTCCACCTCACTGTCCTTCTCCACCTCACTGTCCTTCTCCACCTCACTGTCCTTCTCCACCTCACTGTCCTTCTTCACCCCACTGTCCTTCTCCACCTCACTGTCCTTCTCCACCTCACTGTCCTTCTCCACCTCACTGTCCTTCTTCACCCCACTGTCCTTCTCCACCTCACTGTCCATGACCACCTCACTCCCCTTCTCACTGTCCTTCTCCACCTCACTGTTCTTCTCCACCTCACTGTCCATGACCACCTCACTCCCCTTCTCACTGTCCTTCTTCACCTCACTGTTCTTCTCCACCTCAATGTCCATGACCACCTCACTCCCCTTCTCACTGTCCTTCTTCACCTCACTGTTCTTCTCCACCTCGATGTCCATCGCACTGTTCTTCTCCACCTCCCTGTTCTTCACACCCCCACTCTTAGGACCATATCCCTTGCCTGTCATGGAACCCTTACCTTGACCCTTACCCACACTGTCCTTCTCCACCTCACAAACAATGTCAGGTTCAGGTATATCCATGGGCACAGGCGTGCTACTCATTAATTCATCCAAATCCATGTCTAAGTCTGAGAGTGGCACAGTGTCTACAGTGCTCCACGAGGTGCTCCACGAGGTGCTAGCAACTGAGGAAACACTTGGGAGGGAGGTGGTGCTAGCAAGCGACACACCACTGGTAGCAGACGAAGTACGAGGTCTGGGAGGAGCAGAGGGTACAAAAAAGGAGCTGATTTTCTGTTGTTTTTTCCGATCAAGGTGTGCCCTCTGAATATGGAATCGACCATTACGGAGTGGTTCGTATAGGGACTGCAACTTTGAGTCATTTACTTGAGTCAGATACTGAAGAATGGTGTCAAAGGAGTCCAGGGCATGCGAGACTGATATCTTGGGCCCCCCCTCTGTCTCTTCATCCGACTCATCCTGGGTCTCTTCCTGGGCTACCCCCAACACCTCGGCTGCAATTTGTTCGTCAGTCTTATGCTCGTGTCCAGGTAGGTCTCTGTCCTCTTGCAGCCAGTCGTCAACTTCTTCTTCGGGGAGGTCACCCTGGTTACCCTGGTTCAAGAGGTTCCTGAAGTCAGCTGCCCCAAACCCTTCAAAACCCGGATCTTGCACATTCGGGATATTTAAGACCTTGGTCCAACCATTCCTCAGTGTGTTGAAAGACACTTCGCGCCACGCCTCTGCCCAATTGTAGATGCAGTCTTTCAGGGTATACTGCTTCAGTTTTTGTAGAGATTTCTTTCCGCGTGTATCCACATAACCTTCTCCGTCCATCCCATCTTCTATGATGACAAGGCATTGTTCCAGGAACTTCCTCTTGTATCGCCTTTTGCAAGCTTCAATTATTCCTTGGTCCATAGGCTGAATAACACTTGTGGTATTAGGAGGCAGGAACATTGTCTTAATTTTGCCGTTTGCACTCTCCAGTTTCGTGGTACAAGGGTGGGCAGGTGCGTTGTCGAGCAACAAAATGGCAACAGCTTCGTCATAGGGTACACCATACACTCGATTCTGGAACGAGCGAACGTCGGGTACAAATCTCTTGTGAAATAAATCCTCGGTGATGACCTGGTTAAACCAAGCTTTCTTTGATCCATAATAGTCGACTGGGAGTTGCTTGGTAATGATGAGGTCCTTAATTACTCTCGGCTTCTGAGATTTGCCGACGATTGTAGGGGTCACACGGTGGCTTGCGTCGGCATTAGCGCAGCAAAGCACTGAAATGCGCTCCTTCACAGTTTTGTGGCCAGGTGTGGACGTGATTTCTCGGTGGGCCTGTGTGTTGGAGGGTAGAGAACGCCAATATAAGCCAGTCTCGTCAGCGTTATAGAGCTGCCAATGTTGAAGGTGTTCCTCGGTTATAAGGGCGTGGAAGCGATCAGTGAAGGGTTCTATGGCCGAAGTATCGGCGCTTAAGATTTCACCACAAATACTCCTGTTTGAGAGGCCATGGCGGTTTCGGAACCTCCACAACCACCCCTCGCTAGCCTTGAAGTCTTGGTGATGAAGATGCTGGCCGAAACGTTCTGCTGCATGCTGGATCTCTATGCCTCTCACTGGTACGCCCTCAGCACGAAGTTGTTGGTACCACTTCAGCACTGCGTCGTCGATGTCTTGATAGGCTAGCTTAGCCTTGCGAAAGATCTTGGCGGTGGAAGGACCATGAAGCACAGCTACGCCGTGATGTCGGACTTTCTCCTTGTCTCGGATGAAGTCGTAGATTGATCTGCCTAAGCTATACTTCTCCTGAAGCTGCTTGGCTTTCATCCCACTGTCCAGATCCTTTAGCATCTGTAGCTTTGTTTCAAGTGATACAGAAGTCACCTTACGCTTAGGCTTATCCTTGGGAGGCATGGTGAACTAAATAATGGCACGCGTCGATGTGTAACACAACAGAGCTTGGTGCGGACTGACGCTCCCAGCATCCGAGCCGGGCGCTTAGGCCCCGGATGTAAGATGGCGTCGGACCTCCCTTCTGTTTCTCGGATATTCACCCTTATTGTCCGGTTACGTGAGGGGTCGTCCGACACGTCATCCTTTGTCGGACACCGCTACGACACATTTCGGAAATATTCGAGATATCAGAGGACGGTTATGACGGACATATTCCGAATACTTATATAAAGTCCGACAACGTCAGAGACGGTCGGAACGATGCCGGAAATGTCCGAAATACGGAAGTGAATGTCCGAGAGCCGATGCCAGTCCGAGTAGTGCGGGTTTCCGACTTGTAGAGGTCCGAGATAGCGAGGGTTTACTGTACTCATAAAGCTCTATCTCTCACCAGACGCCTCTTACTCTAGAACTCGATTCAGTCCCTTGGGGACATCCGCACTGCTATCTTTGAAGCGGTGAGGGTGCGTCAAGATCTCAGAGTGTATCTGGTTAAGAGGCTGCCTATGGAGATAGGTAGAAGGTTAATTTTATCTGATGTTTTCACTAAAACCCTTGCCTCCACAGATGCCTGGTGCACAGTTAATTGTTTACTGGACTCTAACAGTGCCACTGCTTCCAAAAAAGAAAAGCGAGTCAACATTTAAACCTAAATTCACTAAGAGTCCATTTCGTGGACAGTTTCAGTCACCACAGTCATCAAAGACTCACACAACCCCCGGAACCAGTGGCACAGCTAGGGGCCGCGGTCAGTCCAGGGGTCGAGGTAGATGGTTCAGGGGACAATCCAAAAATAGGCCAAGCAGCAATGATAGCAAGGCCTCTCGTAAAGTACTACATATCGGATACCAAAATGAGAAAGCAAACTATTTGATGAATGGCACTCAGCTTAAGAATGTAAACAGAGAAACCGATCCGGGAGTATCAATATCGAGTAACCTATAACCGAGTCAACAATGTTCAGAAGTTGTTAAGAAGGCAAAACAAAATAATTGGCTTTGTAGGCAGGTCATTTGAGCATAAATCGAATGACGTTATCCTAACCCTTTACAATTCCTTAGTCCGCCCTCTGCTGGAATACTGCGTTCAATCCTGGTGCCCTTATTACCAAAAAGATATAGACAAGCTAGAACGAGTTCAACGTAGAGTTACCAAAATGATACCTAGCCTAAATAACAAACCATACGAGGAGCGTCTTAGAGAATTAAATCTATTTCCTTTAACCCAGCGTAGATTAAAAGGCGACTTAATTCAAGTGTTCAAAATCATCAAAGGCATCGACAATATGAACTGTAGTGAGTACAGTCAGGACCCCCAATTCGCGAGAATAGGGGTGACAGGAGGCATCGCGTATTGTGAATTTGTGTATTGTGGAACTAACTTTAAATGGGAATAATTAGATTGGGTGACATCTCTCAATTATGGCCTATTTTCGACATTTTTGGCCCTATTTACGACATTTTTGGCTCTACAGTACAGTCTATATCTTATATATAAGAAGAACAATGAATAAAAATATGAAACCTTACCTTAAAATTAGTAGTAGATAGGCTAGGACTAGGACCGTAGGACTTCACGATTTTCTCCAACTTCTCCCTCCCTGACCAAATCGTACGAACAGTTTACTCTGACAAGCCTATTGCACAGTTTCCTTCTCCTTTTTTCTTGCGATCCAACACTTCCACCTTCATTTTGTGTGTTATCTTCTTATATTGGCGTGGCATGGCGAAAAAAGTGGCAGGCACTACAAACGTTTGGTCACTCCGCACGGCTATGAGCGCTTGAGCGGGACTGTGGGAGGGAGGGAGGGAGGGTAAGCGGGAGGGAAGGCAGGCGGGAGGGAAGGCAGGCGTATGCCCGTCTTCTTCTTTTTTCGGAGCTACTCCTGGGCCTCGCGAAACGTAGACGTGCTCGCGTATCAAGCGGGAATAGCGGATTTGGCCCCTTCTTAGCTCTCGATTCGTGTATTGTGGTACCACCTCGCGTAATTAATGTTTAATTAATTAATGTTATTTTCGAGGGGTAACTCGTGTATTAGGGTTTTCGCGAATTGTGGAATCGTGTATTGGGGGTCCTGACTGTACTGTACTTCACTATCGACCAATCTAATTACACGCGGGGAAACGGTTGCAAAATTATTGGTAAATCTTTTAACTCACACGAATCTAAGAATTTCTTCTTTAATCGAGTTGTCAACTTGTGGAATGGGCTTCCCCGAGATGTTATAGACTGCAGCACTGTTGATTCATTTAAACTTCGCCTAGACAGATATCTCTCATCAAACCCGCGACTGACTGCGTTTGTAAATTAATAACTTTATTTTATCCCCCCCTCAGTTACTAACCCATCTGTCCCCTACTAGCTTCCTAATCCTGCCACAGACATTAGTTCCAGGGCAGTAGTTCCCTTTCCAATGTTCCCTTACCCACTCTAAACCACTGTTTGGACACTTTATCCTCAGTGTTTTGGAGGACAAGCAGCCTAGAAGAGTCACTAGACCTGTTGTTGCTTGATTTCCTTTGTACTCCTTTGTACTCTAACAGTCAGTCAGAGTCACAATCCTGCCAATAAAAAAAACAGACACTACGAAGCTCTCTCACTCCAAGTGCCGCAAAAAGGCGCTGCGGATGCAAGAATAGCTCTGCCGGACAGCACCAGTCTAGTGACTGGCAGCTTTCGGGCTTGTTACCGGGCATGGCCCCGGGACACACGGGCAAGGACAGTGGTCCGCAAGGGTCTCTCGTGGAGATGGTCCCGTGTAACGGTCCGTAAAACGCGGTACGGCATAAACACGACAAAAGGTACTACTGACCCTCAAAAACCCAGTACTGTACTGACCGCTTTCCGCAAAACCGTTAATGGAGGGTATACGTACTCAATTACTACCAGTCATGCACACCCTCACTGATATGATTTCTTCTTCATGCATAACAATGATTACAAGGAGGATACCCAAACACCTCATCACTTTTAAGATTAAAAAGGAACTAGATTATAAATAAAATACTGGGTAAGAGATTAGAATTATTGAAGACAAGTAGGTTACAAAATCTTCTACATTATACCAGTAACCAGTTCCCACATAACCTAACCCCAGACCACGCATAGCATCGGTACAGCGGTATATTATTATTGATCCTCGTTAAGCATTTTGTTATCCAAACTTGTTAGAAGATTCGGCCTGATGGGCGGAAGGCCTACAGCATACAGCATATCTGGAGTCCATTTCCTTCTTTAGGCTCCAGGTGAATTTTGGTCTCCAACCGGGTTACCGGGTCACCGCCCTGTAACATTATATATCCAAATAACTATGGTATCCTACATATTCAAGTGGTCTAAGGTTGTACATATAGAATTACACAGAATATAAAAAATAGAAACTACAATACAGTACAACATAAATCATAAAATCAAAGCAGCACATATAGAAACATGGGAAAAGAATAATCTTTGAATATAATCTGTTGGTATGGACGGTCTAGACTTCACAATTTCATGAGGTAGGTATTGTCACTACAAACAAAAGTTTTAAGTACAAAAATGGCCTGAGTAGGTGAACTATTACTAATTAATACTGGCTCATTGAACACACAAATGGTGACACACAAGTAACATGGTACAAATATGATCAATTTGGAATTAGGCTAGGTGAGAGGCAAGATAAAGGGAGAGAATTAGGAGGGGTTAGGCTAGGATAATGAAATAGGATAGGTTAGGGTATGTTCAGGACAAGTGGAAAGGACGTTAGGGTGTGTTAGAGAAGAGCCAAGAAAAAGGGGTATTAGGCTAGGTTAGAGTGAGTGAGTAGGAAATTTAGATAGGCTAGAACCGGTTGAGTAGGGAGAATAGGAGGGTCAGGAGGAATTAGGCTAGGTGGTAGGAAGCAAAGAAGGAATGGAAGGATAGGTAAGTTAAGGTAAGAACACAGGGAAGTAGCTGAGGTAGGCTAAACAACTTCTGTCTCCCAGGTGACTCTTACAAGCACGTTCTGACAGGCCTCTAGGCTATTACCAATACTCCACAAAAGAATTGACCCAATTGTCCAGAAGTTGCTAAGCTACTGAAAGGATGAAACATATAAAATCTATTCCTAAAATGGTCTGCTACATGCAAAAAAAAACATAATAACTCCCGAAATATTAGGACACGCTCACGTAGACGATGTGTCATTGTCGGACTTGGGTAAATTCGTTGATTTTCACATTAATAGCCCTAGATGTGGACTTTTACTATTATACTGATTCTATTCATGTCTTAAAAGATGTTTACGAAGGTAGCCTGGCATTCCCCAGTCCGAGATGAGACAATCGTCGATGAGGGCCACACCCTTTGTCTGGTCTTGTCCATGAAATGGCGGACAGGTTGAAATTTTCACCGTACCAAACTATTCTTCGGTCCTAATAATCATGTTCACTTCACTGACACTTCTACTTAAACACAAATATATAATGGCATGCTATAATACTCAACCCATAGCTTACTCTGACTGTTCCTTTTGCTTATATATTTTCTAGATCTCAAGTGATGGCGTCTCTTCCGTGGATTGACCTCCCAATCTACCAAGATTGGAAGCCAAAGCATCACATTTTTCCTTTGCCCCAAAACTTTCTCTTCATAATTGCTGAAGGGCACAGGGCCCTGGGTGGGGCTTTGGTTTCCCGGGCATTTCCGCTCCCTCCTCAGCTCCCCGCCATTGAGTGGCTTCGGTCACCCAGGCTTTATTGTGGTCGGCAGGGAGGGTTCAGTGGGGGCGCTCGGTTATGGCCTTGGCCTTGCTCGGGGCCTAGGGGCTGTTCGGCCAGGCAGCTTGGGGAACAACAACAACAACAACTCACCTCATCTGAGGGCGCACTAAACTTCCCCACACGGAGTACAAAGGGAGGGGCCGAAGGAGTCGGCCTAGGGGGTGGTGTGAATAGGTGCCAGGTAGGACACGGAGTGCCCACGGACGCATCTTGGGGGCCAAACTCGCGAAAAAACGCTGACAATGAAATTTATGACCTATTCCGCAGTAAGATAAGTACAGTAAACTTTTTTAATCCGAAGGGCAGCGGACCGGCCCTCGTTCGGATTAGTGGATTTTACGGATTATCGGACTTTACCCCTATGAACCTGTGTATTAATGGCCTGACGAAAACATTGAGGCATTAGGCCACCCAAATGACACAATGGTGCACACACACATATCATATGTTCATGCATCGTCTTCTTCTTCTTCTTCCGTCTACTAGCGAGTTTGTCTTGCTCTTGAAGATCAGATCAGATGTGGTTCGGGAAGTAATGCCTTAACAACGGCACTTCCCTGAGAGGTTCTTGTAATTTTCCTTTTGTGATTTTCCTTTTGTGACGTGCTCTGTTATATTATATTGTATTGAAAGCACCCTTGTCTTGTTGTCTTGAAAGCACCCTTGGGACGCTCCGATCACTGAACTATAAATAGTAGCGTATCGAAACGTCCAAAGGTGCGTTTTCAAGCTCAAGACTGAATGCGCTTGCAGAAAATGCGGTGCAAGCCAGTAGCGCATCGGAGCGTCCCAAGGATGCGTTCAAGAGCAAAACAAACTCTCTAGCAGACGATATGGTGTTTACGTTTATATCAGTAGCTTCCTTTGACCATTAATCTGAATGTTTTGAAGTAGGTAATAGGCTACAATGACAATGGTAAACTTTTAAAGTGAATTCATGAACATATGATATGTGTGTGCTCCATTATGTGTCATTTGAGTGGACTAATGCCTCAAAAAGGGGACTTTGGGACTTCTTGAAATTCGGACCATCGGGTGAATTCGGATTTGGCCTCAAATTGAAAAATTCGGACTATTGGGAGATTCGAATCATCGGTCGTCGGATTAAAGGACTTTTACTGTAGTTGATTGGGAATTTATTGAGATACCAGATTTTTGCAGGAGATTGCTATTATGAAAAGAATGTCCTTGTAAATTTTCTGTTTTCTAACTATGTTTAGTTACTGAATAAAAGGCAAATACAGGTAATGGCGTCATGGGGTTTACCTTAATTATTTAAAGGAATCCACTCTCAGTTGCGCAGTTAGATTTAATGGAGGAGTAGGTATTTATTGAACTATTAGATTATGGTGGGAATTAGGCATCTAGAAAAGGGTATTGTATTAATTTTTCGGTCTACTCAAATGGGTTGAGGACGGAATTAACCCTTCAACCCCGGGTGGTACACGTGTGTACCATTATGTTTTGCCCCCAGGAACCCGGGTGGTACAACATTGTACCATTGCTTGAAAGCCTGTGAGCTCCGTGTGCGAGGCGTCGGTCCGACGCATGTAAACAACAGCCGGCTGGACCGACGCCCCGCATCTCCGGCCACAAGAAGGAGAGCGTCGCTTGTTCGTGTGTGCCTGTATGTTGTTGTTAAGTATCGAAAAGTAGTGTACAGTGGCTGTTTTGGCCATAAAGTTATCTCCAATGAAATCATCATCACAAATCAAGCACTTGACTTAGAGAGCTCTACTTAACGCCATTCTACAGGTAAATAACACAGCTACGCTTGGGGATGCGCGGGAATGCGGGAAGCAGTCAGCTTAACAATGATACGGTAGCCTAGCCTAGACGTTTTTCGGCCAAAACACCCGGATTTCGGGGAATATTTATGTAATGCGTAGCCGGGGCGGGAGGGTTAAAGGTAAGAAAAGGGGTAGTGACGTCAGGAGCTCCTTGAGGGGAACTATGACACGTTAATGACGTCATGAGGGGAGGGAAGTTTGATTTTCAGGTTAAGGAGTTCGCAATTAATTATCTGAGGATTCGGAGTTAGTGTGTCCTCAGTGAGTACAACAACCTTATAATAACTACTGGATACCATTATAGGACTGGAAGTGAATGAAAAGTAACAAGTCTTGGTGAATTGATTGCCAAAATCAAGCACAGCCTTTTTGCTACCTTACACAGCTTTTTTCCCCCCTAAGACAGCTTTTTTCCCCCCTAAGACTTTTACTCACTCGCTTCCAGCCTATACACTACAATACAGTTTCCTCACCAGAAACAGGTACCAGCCTAATGCTATTCAACTTAATTGAAAAAAAACACAGGAGATAGAGACAGAACCAGGGAAGTGATCGTCAGGCCTCCCCAACTACACAAGCAAAACCATGCCAGTACCGTAAAACAACAAGCCTGTGTGTGGCCCACCTTTAACCAACGGCGCACGACATCTGTCGAGTTAAATAAATTTGGACTATGTGGCGGTGCACGACAGCTGTCGAGTGCCATTTTCAGCACGTAATGTTGCTGAGAGAGAGAGCTGAGCGGTGGGACGAGCGTAGTAACCTTATGACCGCTCCCCACGACCACCGTGGACGTACTGAACTGTATTCTACCCTCCCCCTCCCTCTCTCACTCGCTACACAGGGAATTATGTACAGAAATTACCTTATTTTAGGTTTTTTGCACTCATGTTGCACGATCGTTGCAAGAGAAACAGTGGTCATACAAGGATGGTTCGGGTGTCATTGGAAAGCTCTGTTTAAGCCCTTTCAGGGATAGATACTTGTTTTACGCTCTGGGTCTTGTTTATGCATGAAAATGAGCACGGAAACAACCCTATTTAGGGTTAAAAAAAAAACGCTGGGCGGCACAGTGTAAAATATCCTACCACCCGCTCTTTGTGTGTTAACCAACCAATACAGCCCATTACTCAAGCTGGTGCCAATCTGACACCACTATTGTCCCTCAGAGACCCTTCTCCCCACCCCGTCGGCTACTTGTGAGACCCCAGAGGCCAGGCATGAGGGGGAGCGCGGGCGTCCAGACAAGGTTGCCCTACACACTCTGTGAGATAGACGAGTCCTGGGAGAACCCGCAGGCTCCCCCTTCGACAACGCTACCTCATGTCCTGATGTGATCGGTCCGTTCCTCACGACCCAGGTACAGTACTCTGTATCCAGCGCTGTACCATGAATGCTACACACGACTTACCACACTTAATGTACACACATGTAACTAGAGTACATGTGAGGAGATTGAAAACACACAAAAATAGGCAACCAAAGAGAGGTCACACACAACAGCCTCCGGTACCTACTGAATAAGTCTCTAACTCTTACAAACACTCCTCGAGGAATCTGCGAGGCTGCCTACGATCACGTGGTGGTAGTGTCTCTAACTCGACTACATCCTCTATCTCCACTTCCTCACTCGGTTCTACTAACCACTCCTCTGTGCTAACGAAGGGTTTGACTTTTTCAGCTGCTCTTTGCACTTCAGAGCCATCAAGCACATGCTTCAAACGATAAGCCCCGCCTTCGCGGATCACTTCCTGCACCACATATGGTCCGACCCACTTCACATTCAGTTTTTGGCTCGTGCCAGGTATGGGAGTTTCATTTCTCACCCAAACCAAATCTCCTTTGGCGACTTTCTGATTCTTTCTATTTCTGTTAGCCACCTCACGGTACCTTCGACTCATGTTCTTGGTCGACTCTTTAATTATGTCTTTGGCCACGGCGATTGCCTCAGCACGTTTTTCATTCGCAATCATAGGCAGATTTACACCAATCTGTCTCGGAGCGTGCCTATTGAAGAAGGCAAAGTAAGGTTGCTCCCCTACCGTGGTGTGCACTGCCGAATTTAACACGCGCTGTGTTTCAGTGAGGTATTTTGGCCACCACATAGGGTGTCCCTTGCACAGATTACCCAGGATGCTTTTCATGGTCCTGTGCATTCTTTCACTGATACTGTTCCCTCGCGGGTGATACGGTGTGGTATACCCGATCTTAATACTATATGAGGTGCACAAGGCCTTGAACTCGTGGGAAGTGAACTCTCCCCCATTGTCCGCAATGATCAGGGTAGGTACCCCATAATCATGCAAATAGTCACTAAACCTCTCGCACACCTCTCGGCTTAACTTACTCTTTAACTTATAGAACTTCACAAAGTGACTGAAATGGTCCACAACTGTCAGCACATAGCGGTAACCACCAGTTCCATCATGCATGTCAGTGAGATCCAATGAAATCCTCTCAAGGGGATTATCTACCGTTGGCAGCTCCTGCCATGGTTGTTGGAGCCCTGAATTCCCTCTATGCTGCTGACAAGTAATGTAGCGACTCACATCTGACCGAAGGTTGGGCCAGTAGAAAAGGCTTTCCGCTTTATCTATAGTTTTCTTCCCACCAAGATGTCCAGACTCTCGGTCATGGGCAACTATCAAGGCAGCTTGCTTCAGATCCTGAGGAACTACTAACAAAAAATGCAGCGCCTGGTCAGTCTTGGTGACAAGAAAGTATAGAATGCCACCTTCAACCACAAATTGATTGAGGGTCGCACGGGGTAGCGATGCTTTGGTACGTCCCCACCCTCCAGAAAGGCTATGAGATCACTCCATCGCATCTCGTTACACTGAGCAGCCCGCATTTCGTCTTTCGTTTTTCCCAACCATTTCGCTTCAGGCTCCCAATGCACCAATCTTACAGGTCTACTTAACATATCGGCCACCACATGCTTGGCCCCTGGCTTATAGATAACATTGTAAAGATATTCCCGCATCTCCAATATCCACCGATCCATCCGCTTACTTTTAACTCTTCTTAAAAACTGAAACTAGCGGTTGGTGGTCGGTGACAATGGTGAAGCGAACCCCCCATAGATAGTGTCCTGCTAGCTAAGAGGACAGCAAGGGCTTCCCGGTCAGTGGTTGAGTATCGAGACTCTACTTTCTGGAGTTTCTTTGAAAAATACCCTACTGGTTTCAGCGTCTTGTCATCCTGGGGCTGCATCAAAGCTGCCTCAACATGAGAGTCGCTCGCATCAGTATGGAGAAAGAAGGGTTTAGACATGTCGGCTTTAACTAAAATAGGGGCACTGACTAGCAAGTCCTTTAGCTCTTGAAAAGCTTTCTCACACTCCGGGGTCCAGTTGAACGTAGCATACTTTTGAGTGAGATCAGAGATTGGGGCCGCAATTTTGGAGAACCGAGGAATGTGTTTGCGATAGAAACCAGCCATCCCAAGAAAGCGTCTGACTTCTCTTACACTTTTAGGAGCTTTCATGGTGACTACCGCTTCCACATTTCCCGGGTCAGGTCTACACCCATTTTCTGAGAGGATATGCCCCAAAAACTTCACTTCCCTCCGAGCAATTTGACACTTGGAAAGATTCAGTTTAATCCCCATCTGGATGAAATGCTGAAATAGGGTGGAGAACCTCTCCACCAGCTGGTTGTAGGTAGTTGCCACCACAATAACATCATCCAGGTAGTTGTGAACCCAACCTTTCCTAGCTAGAGGCGCTAACACGGTCCCCATCTGTCGGGTAAACACGGCCGGGCTACAACTCAGGCCAAAGGGCAAGCGTTTAAATCTAAAGAGGGAGATCCCATCACTAAATGTAGTTACATCCCTGCTTTTCTCATCCAGGATGATCTGGTAGTATGCATCCTTCATGTCAAGGGTTGCACAGTATTGATACCCCGCAGACTTTTCCACCAACTCATCTAATCGGGGCAAGGGTTGAATGTCGGCCTGTAACTTCGCATTCACATTTCGGTAGTCCAAGCACATCCGTTTGGAGCCATCAGGTTTAGAGACTAAGACTATAGGTGACAACCACGCAGCCGTAGAGGGCTCAATTATATCTTTCTTCCGCATGTCACCCAACATCTGTGCAATAATAGCTTTGGCCTTCTCCGGGCACCTGTAGAAAGGGCTTCGAGTAGGGGAGGGATCTGATTTCGATGTGTGCCGGAGGGGCTTTGATGGTGCCAATTTCGTTGTTGTTGTTGTTGCTGTTCCCCAAGCTGCCTGGCCGAATAGCCCCAAGGCCCCGAGCAAGGCCAAGGCCATAACCAAGCGCCCCCACAGAACCCTCCCTGCCGACCACAATAAAGCCTGGGTGACCGAAGCCACTCCATGGCGGGGAGCTGAGGAGGGTGCGGAAACGCCCGGGAAACCAAGGCCCAACCCAGGGCCCTGTGCCCCTCAGCAATTATGAAGAGAAAGTTGAGGGGCAAAGGAAAAATGTGACGCTTTGGCTTCCAATCTTGGTAGATTGGGAGGTCAATCCACGGAAGAGATGCCGTCACTTGAGATCTAGAAAATATATAAGTAAAAGGAACAGTCAGAATAAGCTATGGGTATGGCAGAGATCGCTCAGTTCTCACTCTGATAGACCAGCTGTGTGTTCTTGTTATTGTTGGTTATACGGACCACCCGCGAAGACAACAACACTTTCTCTAGCGCGGTTTTAGCCATATAATAGCCCTTAGCCTTCACAAAGGCCATCCGGATCCCACGGGGAAGACTGCTATGGCCTTCACAAAGGGCATCCGGGCTCAGAGGGTTATACTTAATGGGTAGCCTTTCGTTATCATCAAGAATAAACAAGTCATGATTTTTCAAGAGCACCTCGCTGAGACTACTTCTCTGTTGGGCATCCAAGTGATCCCATGAACAGTTACTGATTAGGGACTGTAATCTCTCTTCCCGGGTGCCTGCCGGTGGGGCTTTGTCAGAGTCCGGTACCATAGAGTTACTGACTTTAGTGGTTCTGACTGGCAAGGGAACAGGTTGGATCTGTGTCTCGTCCATACAACTATAGGTTGCTAATAGGGTACCGGGTTTCAGGCGAACGTAGCCTTTGCTGGGATTCTGAAAGGGTAGATGGATTTCCTGATGGGAATTTACTTGTGCACAGATGGGAGCTTCATGCTGGACATACAGAGACTCCGGGTTAACTTCAAGGACACTGTGAATCTTCCGCTACAGGGACAGTCAAAATACATGAATGATAAGGAGGCAAAGTTATTTTATGTGCTAGCCTAACATATTTCTGAGTCAAGGACTTCCCTTCCAAAACTTTTGACCGAACCTTTTGAACCGATCTACGTCCTTTACTAGACTGTCCGATGTGGTACACTGAATAAGTGAAGCCTGCCCATTGGAAGGTGTTTCTGCCACGATCCAAAATCATAGGAAACCTGTCTAACAAATCCAACCCTAACAACAGGTCGGTTTCCAAATAACCATCTGGGACCACCACAGCGACATGCTTCACTTCTTCACCTGCACCCACGAGAATGTCCAATGTGACCGTGCCAAGAATTTGGAGATTATCACCAGTTACACCAAAATGGGGAGGAACATTTTTACTCTGGGAGATTGGCAGCCCGAGCTCCGCGACTAAGGATCGTTTTGCCAGGGTTACCTCACTTCCAGTATCAAGTTGGGCTTGACACGATCGTTTTTTCACCATCAATGAAATGGACATAGATCTGGCTTGACGGTTCAGTCAGGCAGCATCGTTAGTTCTGCGCCCTGGACACCCTTCTTGCCCCCTCCTACAATTCATTCTCAAACAATCAAAGCAAGATCCAAAGGGGTGGTTTCGGGGACAGGCACGCATGTTGTGGTCGTTGGACCTGCAGTAGCCACAATACTTAGGAGAGGGAGCTCTACGTTGGTTTGACAGTTTGGTGTCAAGGGCTTCAAGTTTCTTGTGAATTTGCTCAAATTTTGTATCCAGGCCTGAGGGAGAGGGTTCCGGAGAAGGGTAGGGAGCGACCGGGACTGTCTTGGACCTAACTTCCAATACTCGGTGGTCATCCTTGGTCTGGATTACTAACTCTATCCTTCTTTCTACATCTAGTAGCTCTAGGTACCTATCCAGAGAAGTGAATTTTGACTTGAAAGGGTCCATGGCAGTCTTAACTCTAGGAGGTAAGGCCGCATGAAGTCTCTCCTTGATAAAACTATCTCGCTCCTTGATATCCCCTGGGAATTTTTTTCTCAACGCCGAGTGTTTGGTCTTGAGACGGGTACAAAATTTGCGCGGTTCTAACAATATGTCATACCTGTCAAGGTCTAACTGTCGAAGAGCCTGGGTGACGGTGTAGGATGGGGCAAACTGTTTACTGAGGAAAAGCTTTAAATCCTCCCACTTGGGGATGTTGCCCTCCTCCCTCTCTGTGTCAATCAACCCTGCAATTTCAGGATCCGCCCAGTATTGGGCAAGTTTGATTCGGTCTGCGCTCTCAAAGGCATTCTCCTCAATTTGCTTTATAAAACAAGACAATCTGATCTCTCCCTCTATTCCCTCGAGTTCTGATAACTCAAGTTTGGGGATGTCCTTGGGTTTCAAGAGAAGTGGTCCAAATGGGGTTGTAGGAGGTGGTTTTGAAGGTGGGGGTGAAGGAGGGGGTGGTAATGGTTGTTGAGGATTTAGGTTGGCGGAGGTGGCTGCTGGTAAGGGGGTACTTGTAGGAGGCATTGGTAATGGAGCTGGGATAGGGTTGATGGGAAGGTAGGAAGGATTTTGTGAGGATTGGTTAATATGAGCTAATATCCAGAGCTGAAAATCCATCATTTTATGAACCTTCGTTTCCAGGTCGGTAAACCGTTTGGCGATGGTTCCATGGTCCGATCTCTCCTTAACCCTTCCTACCCGGTCTGCCTTAGGTAAGGACAGCTCGAAAGAAGGGCCGCTACCCGGTATGCCTTACCTAAGGCAGCAGCTTAATAGCCTAATTAAGCTTGGTCTGAACGCCGTGCGTACGACGTATGTCAACAAACCCAAGCGTTGCGTCACCGCACCTCCGAAAACAAGAAGGAGAAGACTTCAATGTTATTGTTCTGACGTCAGACGAAATTAGTGTCTGAAAAGCCCTCACATTGGCAACATCTCTGCAATATTGGCTCCACTGAAATCGTCATCACAACTGAACCAGTTGACTTACAGAGCTCTACTCAACGCCAAAATACAGATTGAAAACCGCACTACGATTATAGATGAGTGGGAAAGTTCTAGCAGTGAAAATAAACATAAATACGGTAGCCTAGGCCTAGACTTTTTCAGCCATTTCGCCCGGGTAGGGGCGACCGTCATTGGGTAATACAGCCCGGGTAGGAAGGGTTAAGGTCATCTACATCCATGTCAGAACCAGTCTCTCTAATCTCTACTTTCCCCAAATGGGTATGGAAGTCAGTTCTAAGAGTTTGGCCAATGCTGCTCTCCTCTTCACCCAGGTGGGTGTTGAGGGCAGGATCACCACATGCTCCCTCCTCTTCACCCATGAGGATGTTGAGAGGATGATGTTCTTCGCTCATACTCATTTTTAATAAGTTTCCTAAATAAAATTCCACAAATAAAAATTAGAACCAATTTCCACAAAAAGACAGTTTAACATAGGGTAGCAAAAACAAATTCTGTGTTGGGGTAGCATGGACAGAATTTTTAGATTAGGCTATCAGAGTAAAGGGCACGGATAATCCCGGGAAAAATACAAACAACTTCAACAATTAAACTCTATCTTCCCAGAATTATCCCACCGCTGCATACACCACTGTAACGGTCCGTAAAACGCGGTATGGCATAAACACGACAAAAGGTACTACTGACCCTCAAAAACCCAGTACTGTACCGACCGCTTTCCGCGAAACCGTTAATGGAGGGTATACTCAATTATTACCAGTCATGCACACCCTCACTGATATGATTTCTTCTTCATGCATAACAATGATTACAAGGAGGATACCCAAACACCTCATCACTTTTAAGATTAAGGGGACCGACCGGTTAATTACAAACTTCCAGGTCTTACATTCAATTTAAATGAAATTTGGCACAGGTGTATATGACCATAAAACTAGATAAAAAAAAAAAAAAAAAAAAAAAAAAATTTGTTTTGCTTTTTTCTTGCAATTTAGGTAAAAAAACTTTGAAAATCATAGCACTGCAGAAAATGATAAACTCCTACAGAAATCCCCATAGCACATGTTTTATGTGATCAAACAACTCACAAAAGGTGTATCTGTAGTTTCTATAAACCACATTTTATATATTTTGTGTATTTGTTCGATTTAGGTGATTACGGATTCAGGCGAATATATTTATAGAAAATTACAACTTTGGCGACATATTGTGAACAAAATTAAATTACTAGAGTAAATTGGCTTTATAGTCCTTTTAGTGTTTTTAATTACCTTTCCAATGGTATATACACCATTCATATAGGTCCAATAATAACTGTAGAATAACATCCGGTAGTGCGGCAATATAGGTACTGAGAAAAACAGGTGAAAGTCTAAGGTAATTAGGTGAAAATTTTTACTTTTGTTTTTTCGATTTACAATATTTTACGCAGGAACATGGCAAAGTAGAAGATAGAGCGTATGGGAGGTTGTAGAGTAGCTTACGCTCTTTCGATTTATATAGGTATGCTCCTCGTACGACCAGTAGTTACTGAGCATGTTAATTTCAAAGTTCGCTATATAACGTTTTTAGAATTACAGGAAAAGTTTGGAAAACATAAAAAAAAAACTATTTCCAATGGGTTTTCACTAATAACATTTCACTGGCGTATGAAGGGATGTTGACTCTTGTTGAGTAAACACCTATTGGTATTTTCAGGATTTCGAGTTTTTTAAGCCTAAATTAACCGGTCGGTCCCCTTAAAAAGGAACTAGATTATAAATAAAATGCTAGGTAAGAGATTAGAATTATTGAAAACAAGTAGGTTACAAAATCTTCTACAATATACCAGTAACCAGTTCCCACATAACCTAACCCCAGACCACCCGTAGCATCGGTACAGCGGTATATTATTATTGATCCTCGTTAAACATTTTGTTATCCAAACTTGTTAGAAGATTCGGCCTGATGGGCGGAAGGCCTACAGCATACAGCCTATCTGGAGTCCATTTCCTCTTCAGTCGCTTTCCCTAGCCTTCTTTAGGCTCCAGGTGAATTTTGGTCTCCAACCGGGTTACCGGGTCACCGCCCTGTAACATTATATATCCAAATAACTATGGTATCCTACATATTCAAGTGGTCTAAGGTTGTACATTTAGAATTACACAGAATATAAAAAATAGAAACTACAATACAGTACAACATAAATCATAAAATCAAAGCAGCACATATAGAAACATGGGAAAAGAATAATCTTTGAACATAATCTGTTGATATGGACGGTCTAGACTTCACCATTTCATGAGGTAGGTATTGTCACTACAAACAAAAGTTTTAAGTACAAAAATGGCCTGAGTAGGTGAACTATTACTAATTAATACTGGCTCATTGAAGTGACACACAAGTAACATGGTACAAATATGATAAATTTGGAATTAGGCTAGGTTAGGTTAGGCTAGGTGAGAGGCAAGATAAAGGGAGAGAATTAGGAGGGGTTAGGCTAGGATAATGAAATAGGATAGGTTAGGGTATGTTCAGGACAAGTGGAAAGGACATTAGGGTGTGTTAGAGAAGAGGCAAGAAAAAGGGGTATTAGGCTAGGTTAGAGTGAGTGAGTAGGAAATTTAGATAGGCTAGAACCGGTTGAGTAGGGAGAATAGGAGGGTCAGGAGGAATTAGGCTAGGTGGTAGGAAGCAAAGAAGGAATGGAAGGATAGGTAAGTTAAGGTAAGAACACAGGTGATGGGCTGGTCTATCAGAATGAGAGTTAAGCGTTCTCTGCCATACCCATAGCTTACTCTGACTGTTCCTTTTACTTATATATTTTCTAGATCTCAAGTGACGGCGTCTTTTCCGTGGATTGACCTCCCTACTGCCAACGCTGGCAGATTGGGAGCCAAAGCGTCACATTTTTCCTTTGCCCCTCAACTTTCCCTTTATAATTGCTGAGGGGCACAGGGGGCTTTTGTTTCCCGGGCGTTTCCGCACCCTCCTCAGCTCCCTGCCTTTGAGTGGCTTCGGTCACCTGGGCATTATTAGTGGTACGCTGGGAGGGACCTGTGGGGGCGCTCGGTTGTGGCCTTGGCCTTGCTCGGGACCTTGGGGCTGCTCGGCCAGACAGCCTGGGGAACAGCAACAACAACAACAACACAGGGAAGTAGCTGAGGTAGGCTAAACAACTTCTGTCTCCCAGGTGACTCTTACAAGCACGTTCTGACAGGCCTCTAGGCTATTACCAATAGTCCACAAAAGAATTGACCCGATCGTCCAGAAGTTGCTAAGCTACTAAAAGGATGAAACATATAAAATCTATTCCTAAAATGGTCTGCTACATGCAAAAAAAAACATAATAACTCCCGAAATATTAGGACACGCTCACGTAGACGATGTGTCATTGTCGGACTTGGGTAAATTCGTTGATTTTCACATTAATAACCCTAGATGTGGACTTTTACTTTTATACTGATTCTATTCATGTCTTAAAAGATGTTTACGAAGGTAGCCTGGCATTCCCCAGTCCGAGATGAGACAATCGTCGATGAGGGCCACACCCTTTGTCTGGTCTTGTCCATGAAATGGCGGACAGGTTGAAATTTTCACCGTACCAAACTATTCTTTGGTCCTAATAATCATGTTCACTTCACTGACACTTCTACTTAAACACAAATTTATAATGGCATGCTATAATACTCAACTCACCTCATCTGAGGGCGCACTAAACTTCCCCACACGGAGTACAAAGGGAGGGGCCGAAGGAGTCGGCCTAGGGGGTGGTGTGAATAGGTGCCAGGTAGGACACGGCGTGCCCACGGACGCGGCTGGGGGGCCAAACTCGCGAAAAAACGCTGACAATGAAATTTATGACCTATTCCGCAGTAAGATAAGTAGTTGATTGGGAATTTATTGAGATACCAGATTTTTGCAGGAGATTGCTATTATGAAAAGAATGTCCTTGTAAATGTTCTCTTTTCTAACTATGTTTAGTTACTGAATAAAAGGCAAATACAGGTAATGACGTCATGGGGTTTACCTTAATTATTTAAAGGAATCCGCTCTCAGTTGCGCAGTTAGATTTAATGGAGGAGTAGGTATTTATTGAACTACAGTATTAGATTATGGTGGGAGTTAGGCATCTAGAAAAGGGTATTGTATTAATTTTTCGGTCTACTCAAATGGGTTGAGGACGGAATTAAAGGTAAGAAAAGGGGTAGTGACGTCAGGAGCTCCTCGAGGGGAACTATGACACGTTAATGACGTCATGAGGGGAGGGAAGTTTGATTTTCAGGTTAAGGAGTTCACAATTAATTATCTGAGGATTCGGAGTTAGTGTGTCCTCAGTGAGTACAACAACCTTATAATAACTACTGGATACCATTATAGGACTGGAAGTGAGTGAAAAGTAACAAGTCTTGGTGAATTGATTGCCAAAATCAAGCACAGCCTTTTTGCTACCTTACACCCGGTGACCTCCCTTACGTATAGCCTACGAATTCACTCATGTTTCATTAGAGGTGGGATCCGTCATCCGGGAGATGGCACTCGAGCAGATCATTGTCCCCATTTCATCCAATCAGCCCGTATTCACTTCCCGAATATTCCTGGTGCCAAAAAGGGACAGCGTTCAGATGAAGCCGGTCATCGACTTGTCTTCTCTGAACCTATACATTCACAATCAGTCGTTCAGGATACTGACTGTGAATCAGTTCAGGCTGACACTGCCGCCGCAAGGTTGGATGTGTTCCATAGATCTGACAGATACCTACTGGCATGTCCCTATAAACAAACGCTTTCAAAAGTACCTGGCCTTTGCGCCAAGGGAATCAGACGTTTGTATTTCTAAGGATGCCCTTTGGTCTCAATCTAACACCCCGTATTTTCACAAAGTTAGTCCGACAGGCTTTGCTACTATTGCTCAAACAAGGGCTCATGGTGTTATGGTACCTAGACGATTGTTTAACCCTCCGGGCCCTCATATGAGGCGGATCGCTGTGTCCGGGGCCATTTTCATACAGTCAAGCTTCATAATTCAGTAACTACTGATTGAGACCACCTAGAGCAGTCAATTATTTTGCAAATTGTAGAACATTTTGTTGTCTGTATACTGCCGTTGAGATGACATCGCTACGACGCGTGGTTGCCGAGTTATGATGATTTTAGGGGCGATTTTTAGCCGCGCATTTTGCCTCATATGATGCCTCCCGGATTCCTGCCAATATTTTTTTTTGCCTCATATGAGGCATCCCGGATTTCGAGGGTTAATAGTAGCTCATTCCGAAATTGCTTGCCTTCAACATGTACATCAGGTAATGTCTCATGTCACTGCCCTGGGCTTCAAAGTGAACTTGGCAAAGTCCAACTTGAACCCCACAAGGGCCATCCAGTGGGTGGGTCTACTCTGGAACACCGAGTTGCTCTCTCTGAGTCAGAGTGCGGACAACCGACAGAGATTTTGCAAGAAACTCTTTCGGTTTCTCCATTCTCTGACCACCACGAGGAGAATTTGGGAGTCTCTGGTGGGGTCACTCAACTGGATAAGGTTGACAGTTCCGTTAGGTCGTCTGAAGGTGCAAAGGCTAATTTTGTAGGGAAACAAGTGCTTTCCGTTGTTGCCGGCGGAACCACTATGGCGAATCCCGAAATTAATTCACAACCTGCTGGCAGCTTAGGCGAAGCCAGACGTATTACACTCCTCTTTGACATGGACAACTCCTCGGCCGACGGTCTGGATCGACACAGACGCGTCAGGTACCCTGGGATGGGGGTATCAGTCAAACCTGGGCCATCAAGGTCAGGGTCTATGGTCCAGGTACAATCACCTTCACATAAATGCCAAAGAGTTAATAGTCCCCCTGTTTTTCTTAAAGGAGCACGGCTCAACCTTGGCGGGAAAGTCCTTAGCCTTCAGGATGGACAATCTGACTACAGTCACATGCATTCAGAAGCAAGGGTCAGTGAGATCTCGAGTGTTACAAGGGTTGTCGGAAAAGATCTTTCGGCTAGCTGCAAGGCTAGAGATTTATCTTCACGCAACATATCTGCCCGGTGTGGCAAATGTCTGGGCAGACGCTCTGTCTCGGTGACAGAGCACTCTAGTAGAATGGTCTCTCAAGCAAACCGTCTTTTAAGAGATGATTGCAGAGCCATACCTTCCACAAGTGGACTTGTTCGCGTCAGAGGCGACTCACATTGATTATACAAGATAACTTGTCGCCAGAGAAACATATTAACCCGGGAGCTGCGGGAAGACTCTTAAGAGTTCCCCCGGCGGACTGCGGGAAGACTCTTAAGAGCAGAGCTTTTGAACGCGTACCAAAACCGCGCGTTTATAGCCAGGCGGCTGAAAATTGGTGTGGGTATAGTACTACATGTCAACTCTCGACACCACCCCGCCACACGCTCGCCCCGCACTCGTGCAAGCACCACCGCGCCAGTAACCAAGCACTAGTCATGGAGCCCACACGTCCCTCACGCTCGCTCCCTGATGACACAACCAGCCCTCCTTCTGGTGGTGTTAGCCGCCGTGGAAGGCAGAGGGTGGCTGCTAAAGACCCTAGCTACCAGTACGACACACCCTACAGCTCGGAGGACGAAACACCAGCACCCAAAGCACGGAAAATACGTGCAAGCACGGCAAAGGTACAGAGGTCATTGGTGTTTCGGGACACTGCCACCACGACCCAGGCCACTGCAACAACCACTACCACCACCACTGTCACCCCTGCCACCCCTGCCACCGGTACCAGCGACGCAGGAGGCCGCCCTAGGGCTGCAGAACCTGCGGGGGCAGGAAAAATTAAAGGCACGGGCGTAGGGAAGAGAACCCGTACGCCAGCCACAGTGACCCTACCACCACCACCACCACCAGCCGCCCCTGGCCCGGCTGCCCCTGCCGCCCCTGCTGCCCCTGCCCAAGGGAAGGGGAAGGGGAAGGGGAAAGGGAGAGGGAAAGGGAAAGCGACTGCTGGCCCTGCTGGCCCTGGTGTCCCTGCCGGCCCTGCTGCCCCTGCCGCCCCTGCCGAAGGAACAGAGAGAAGGGCGACAGGCACCACCATCATCTTGCCTGCCTCCAGGGCCACAAGACCACGCACCACTGCTGCCCCTGCCGCCGCCCCTGCCGCCGCCCCTGCCACCGCCTCTGCTGTCCCTGTCCATAAGACTCCCGCACGTGCTAAAATTACCCGGAAAACTCTGACACCATCAAAGTATGCCGCCCTGCTGTTTGATGGTGATTCGCAGGGTATTGGCAGCCCGGGTTTCGACGACGAAGCCCTAGCACGGGACCAAGGGTGGGGGGATTTGGGAGTGGACAGTGGGAGTGAGTCCGACGTCGGTGACGAGAATGAGGAAGGGCGTCCGTCAAGTGAAGAGGAGGGTGATGATGATGCAGTGCTGTATCGCGACCATGGAAGCGATATTTCAGACGATGAAGGAGACGCAGACGACATTCCGATCCCTGGGCTGCCTTCGTTCGATTGGTCTGACGGGGTCAATTTTGTACCTGACGTGCCCCAGTTCAATCCTGGGACGTCAGGTACAACTGACGACTGGCCCTGTGACGAGCAAGCGAACGAAAGCGACTTCTTCCTCGCTTTTCTCGATATGGAGGTAATGACGTACATCGTTGCCCAAACAAACGCCTACTACAGGTGGGTGTTTGGCAGATTGGACGTCATTTCTCCAAAAGCGAGAATACGAGGCTGGGTGGATACGACTGTGGAAGAATTCATGATGTTCTTTGCCTTGTTGTTCCTCATGCCTCTGATCAAGAAGCATGTGTTGCAACACTATTGGAAGCACGACCCTCTCATCGCCACCCCAACTTTCAATAAGTTCATGACTTGTGACAGATTTTTGTTGCTGCTAAGATTTATGCACTTTGCAGACAACGACAATCCTAACAGGATTGACAGGATATGGAAAGTTCGGGATCTGTTCACCATGTTGTTGGAGAGGTATAGGAAATACTTTTACCCCTTCCTCAATTTGGTGATTATGAGTCGCTCATGCTCTTCAAAGGACGTCTTGTTTTCAAGCAGTATATCCCCTTGAAAAGGCATAGGTTCGGAATCAAGCTCTTCGTTTTGTGTGACTGCGAAACTGGAATAGTGCTTGACATGATCGTGTATACAGGCACTGACATTGACATACCGAAAGCCGCTGCCAATGACCCCATGGGCATGTCAGGTGCCATCGTCAGGAAAATGTTGGCACCTTACCTGGACAAAGGCCACATCATCTACACTGACAACTGGCATACTTCTCCTGCTCTCTGCCAGTTTCTTCATGACAACCAAACGGGGTCATGTGGGACTGTCAGAAAGACAAGAAAGTTTATGCCTAAGTTCACCGGTAATGTCATTCCTCTTACAGATGCCTCCTCCAGTGACACACCTTCAGAAGACGACCTGGCCCAGGAACACCGCGAGAGGCATGTGCGAAGAAGGCGACGAAAGGGGCAGAAATACAAGCAGCTCGAGAAGTGTGGGAAAGTGATAGCCCTGAAGTGGAAGGATAAACGAGACGTCCACCTGCTTTCCACCGTCCACACAGGTGCCCAGGTGGATTCTGGCAAAATCCACTACCGAACCAGGAAGACCATCTACAAGCCCGACATGGTAGTGGACTATACCAAGAACATGCGCCTGGTGGACAAGTCTGACTGTCAGCTGTCAGGCGTTGAGTGTCTGAGGAAGACTGTGAAGTGGTATCACAAGCTCTTCCTCCACCTAGTTGATATCACGATGCTCAACGCCTACAACTTGTGGTTGGTGAAGAAGGATATGTCCCCAAACCAGAAGCTGAAATTCCGGGAGTTCGTCTACAACGTCTCATACCAACTCCTGGAGAAGTATGGCACCACCACTCACAGACGTACGGCATGGCGTGGGGATCACGTTCCTGACCGCATCCAGCTGGGTGTCGAAAGACACTACCCAACCAACACCGAGCTGATTGGCACTCGTCACAGGCAGGTGCAGTGCACCGTCTGCAGCTCCAGTGTCAGGAAACCCCATGTCACCAAAAGAGTCACCTCAATGTGCGCCGAGTGCAAAGTTGCACTCTGCCTGGGTGACTGCTTCAGGGACTACCACACCTTCAAGAATTATTGAGTGTCGCCCCCTGCCCTGCCCTGCCCTGGACTCGCCCCCTGCCCTGCTCTGCCCTGGACTCGCGCCCTACCTTACCTGACCTGACCTAATTGATCACGCTACCTCATAATGTAACATATGTATTATATAATGTATAAGTTCCAAAGATGTCCCTGTGATATAGCTTTTACATTATATAATTGTATGTTTCATTATTTAGTTTATAAGTTTCAAAGATTTACATGTATTGTAATATGCCTTCTTTTTTTAGTATATCAATATATATGTTTGTTATTAGCCTAAGTAATGTGTATATAATTATTTTCTTACCTCAAATGAATTGTACAAAAATAAATATGTTTAAATAAATCCTGTCAAACCTACTAAGATAATAAAAAAAAAACAATAAAAAAAAAAAAAAAAAAAACAAGGTCATGTCATTGTATTCTTACAATATGATATATTCTATGAATATTTCATATTGTTTGAATACAATGGCATGATCTTGTAAAAAAATAAATTTATCAAAAATTTTCTAGACCGTATAAAACCTTCCTCATAACCCCCTCCTGGATTCGATCCCACTACCCTACCACACTTTGAGTGTTCCAGTCCGCGACCTTACCAACCATGCCACAGGAGCTCATACCAAATATCACTCAAAACTTTGTGTCTACAATCGAAATGACAATATACGAAAAAAAAGGAATTATCCCACCAATTTACGTTTGTAAATTGATGGGATTATCAATTATATCATGCAAAGGTTTATACAAGTTTGTCTCTGTCAAGAATTAGTAATTATATAACTTTATTCTGTCAAAAATTGCCCAAACACTCGGCAAAATTGCCCCTCTCAGTGTGACTCCACTCATCACACGGTCAAGCGGTCACAGGGTGACCCTTGCCGCTCCTTGATGCTCCAGCCACAGCAGCTCTGTCTGGGAAAAAAAATTGTATAAATACAATAATGCATAAAATACTCTTCACAAATACATTTGTATTGTATAATATTGTAAATAAAAATGAATAATAACTGTGTGGGTGTCGAAAATTGCTCAACCAGCTTTCTTATGTCTCGCCTACGCGCGTATATTGGATTATACATAGTCATGACTGTCATACAAATACTTGCAGTAGGTCTCGAATATACATTTAGATTGCATATTACTTGGAAATAAATAAATATAAGTTTCTCTGGTGGCAATCTACCCTTTCGCAAGTGTAAGGAGACACCAGTCTATATTTAGCTCTCTATCAAAAAAGGCAATCTGCCTGTGTTTACTGACCACCCTCGTTGCTGGTCTATAATATAGTACTTTATTTACAGTCAATGGCCTACATGTTTCTGTGGTACTTCACATGTGTCTAAAATGCAATGTCTGCTTGCATAAAAATGCAATTCTGAAGTCCATTTATACGTACGACATACGCATGTCTCAGTTTCTCTCTCTCTCTCCATTCCTGACTCATGTTATTGTAGACCTCTTGGTGGCAACGAACACCAGACACCTGGTAGACATAAGGTTCAAAATACCAAGACATCCATACGCCTCGGGCGCCTCCACAATTATCACAAAGCTGGCTATCTATCTAGAGATCTCCCTGCCTGCCTTCCCTCTCTCCACGACTCACTCACTCCCTGCATGCCTCCCTCCCACCCACCCACCCACCCACCCCCACCCACCCTTTCAGGCTTCCGTCTGCTAGAAACTCATTGATAATGTGCGTAAATATCGCATGAATTGGTCTATACGCGGTATATATATTGATATATGGCACGTCTACATACGTACAAGTCTGTATTATAGCATGACAGTGCTCTAAGTACAAGATATAAGTGATATTTATGGCGTAACACACCCTCTCCCCCTTTCATTCCCAGCACAACTCACTCACACCTTGGTTCACGCATAGAAACTCATTGATAATGTGCGTAAATATCGCATGAATTTATCTATATGCGGTATATATATTGATATATGGCACGTCTATATACGTACAAGTCTGTATTATAGCATGACAGTGCTCTAAGTACAAGATATAAGTGATATTTATGGCGTAAACCACTCTCAGCTCATAAATTGCCGCCAAACCTCCAACCCATCTTCATTCCCGCCTAAAAATTCTCTTATAATTCCCTTATATAGCAATTTTTGGTCACTATGAGGCATATTCATTGTTATATGGGTGGCCTACACACGTATACATACTCTACATAGCCTAAAAGGGATCAAAAAAGGAGATATACGTGATAATACGCGGTAACCCACCCCCTCCTCCCTCTCCTTCTATCCCCTGGGCGCGTGAAAATTCGGCAGGGAAATCTCGCCGCTCGATGACAATCTAGCCGCGCGGTGCCATTCGCTCCACATTTTTCAACTACGGACCGTTCCCCCCCCCCCCCCAGACATTTTTTGGGGGGTCAAATATATATGGGCCGATGCACGCAAGCATTCCCTACACGATGATGTACTTTTTATCGAAATTGGCAATGGGTCCCAAAATCATCATACATGCGCACAGTATTACCCTGTAGAAAACCCCCTGTGCGCACGTCTTAGGTTAACAAGCTCTTTAGCTGAATGTATGCAATGACCGGGATTATGAAAGTTGCTCTGAACTACTTGGATGAGAACATGTTAGCGAAAATTATAAAAAGTATGATTAGACCAAGACTGGAGTATGCAGCAGTGGTGTGGTCCCCGCATCTTAAGACGCATATTCACAAGTTAGAAAGAATCCAGAGAGCAGTTACTAGATTGGTTCCAAGTCTCAGAGAACTGCCATATGAAGGGAGGCTAGACAAATTAAATCTACCGAGTCTAAAATAGAGGAGAGAGAGGGGAGACATGATAATGATGTACAAATGCACCCTAGGGCTGGAGAGGCTGGATAGGGAGGATATAATAATTATGGATACAGGAATAACTAGAGGCCACAGCTACAATGTAAAAAGACCTACCTGCAAGAACGATATCAGGAAGTTGATCCTCCCTTATAGATGTATTGACAAATGGAATAGGCTGGAGGAGGAAGTGGTAGGGGCAAGGAACATCCATATTTTCAAGAACAAATTGGATGAAAGTAGACTGAGAGACGGGACAACACGAGCTTAGCTCAACTCCTGTAAAATACAATTAGGTAAATTAGGTAAATACAAGTTGCCTCAGTTCCTCACACGCCGGAGCCAGACTCCGGCGGGAGGACCGGACACATTTCTGGTAGACTGGAACAAATGAAGCTCCATTTATCTGTTTCCCCTTCCAGACGCATCCTTAATGTGCAAAATACTGTAGTTCACAAACTTAAGGATTATCGGGGCATTGTCTCGATGATCGCGCCTCTGTGGCCGGCCCAAGTGTGGTACAACCATTTGAAGACGTGGTGCGAGAACCCGGTGTCGCTCCCGATCTCGTATTTCCATTTAGACACAATTGGAAACCTCAAGACCTCGCTGACTTCTGCCTTGTGGATATTCAGAAGGCCAAGTGGTTAGCATCGTTTGGGGAAAGTGTGACTCATAAGTTGATTAATCAGTATACTCCATCAACCCAAAAACAGTACACTCGGATACCATAGTCTCTAGCCCACTCCTCTCTGGCAAGAGGTGAGGCCAGGACTTTTACTGGACGGCGGCCCACAGTGATGGTTAGGGGTGGGGTTGGGGGGAGAGGGCAACGCACACACGAACACACTGTGAAGCATTTGTATTTACCTAATTGTATTTACCTAATTGTAGATAACAGGAGTTGAGCTAAGCTCGTGTTGTCCCGTCTCTCAGTCTACTTTTTATCCAATTTTTTCTTGAAAATATGGATGTTCCTTGCCCCTACCACCTCCTCCTCCAGCCCATTCCATTTGTCAATACATCTATAGGGGAAGCTAAACTTCCTGATATCGTTCTTGCAGGTAGGTCTTTTTACTTTGTAGCTGTGGCCTCTAGTTATTCCTGTATCCATAATTAATATATCCTCCCTATCCAGCCTCTCCAGCCCCCGGGTGCATTTGTACATCATTATCATGTCTCCCCTCTCTCTCCTCTCTTTTAAACTCGGTAGATTTAATTTGTCTAGCCTCCCTTCATATGGCAGTTCTCTGAGACTTGGAACCAATCTAGTAACTGCTCTCTGGATTCTTTCTAACTTGTGAATATGCTTCTTTAGATGCGGGGACCACACCACTGCTGCATACTCCAATCTTGGTCTAATCATACTCTTCATAATTTTCGCTACCATGGTCTCATCCAAGTAGTTCAGAGCAACTTTCATATTCCCGGCCATTGCATACATTCCGCTAAAGAGCTTGTTAATATGTTTCTCTGGCGACAAATTATCTTGTATAATCAACCCTAAATCCTTTTCTTTTTCGGCCTTGCTAATTATATTATCTCCCATCCTGTACTCCCAATTTGGTCTATTCACACTTCTTCCCATATTTAACACATGGCATTTACTTATATTAAATTTCATTTTCCACTTGGTGCTCCATTCGTATATTTTATCTAAATCCCCTTGCAGCTCCTCACAACTACTTTTATTTGTTATTTGTCTCATAATTTTTACGTCATCTGCAAACATTGACATGTAGGAGTTTATGCCTATCGGCAGGTCATTCACGTACATAAGGAACATGAGAGGTGCCAACACAGATCCCTGCGGCACACCACTCTCAACTTTCCGCCACGATGAGTAAGTTCCTCTAATGTTGGTCCTCATTTCCCTATCTGTTAAATAGCTCTCTATCCATTTCAGCAAACTCCCCCTGACACATCCTAGCGTCTCAAGCTTAGATAACAATCTCTTATGTGGTACCTTATCGAATGCTTTGGAAAGGTCTAAGTAGACGCAGTCCACCCATCCGCCTCTTTCTTGGAGTACATCTATCACCCTACTGTAATAACATAGCAAACTGGTAACACAAGATGTCCCTTCTCTGAATCCAAATTGCTTTGGGGTTATTATCTTCTTTCTCTCCAACATTTTCATCCATCTCTTCCTAATTAGCTTTTCACAAATCTTGCATACAATACTAGTAAGTGAAACTGGTCTATAGTTTAGAGGGTCCTCAGGGTTTCCATTCTTGTATATCAGAATGATATTAGCTCTTTTCCATTCAACAGGAACCTGTCCTTTATCTAAGGAAGCTTGAATTATGTCCCTCACTTGCTCCACTAATTGCTCTGCACACTCCTTTAAAACCCAGGCAGACACTTCATCCGGTCCCATAGCTTTCCTTACTTCAAGTCCTCTCATTGCAGATAACAGCTCATCTCTAGTTATTTCAATCTTACCAAGACCACTCTCCAGTACTCCCGCCTATGGTTCGTCAAAACCTTCCTCTCTATTAAAAACTGACCCCAATTTGTTATTCATTACCTCGCACATGTCTGATACATTTTCATACGTCCTAGCATCAACTCTTAATTTAGTAATTTGTTTCTTTACCTTCAACTTACTGTTTATATATTTATAAAATAATCTAGGGTCACTTTCACATTTATTTACTATGTTCTTCTCATAGTTCATTTTAACTTGCCTAATTATGTTAACATATCTATTCCTCTCCTGTTTATATTTATTCCGATTACTCTCAGTGTTCCTTCTTCTTAATCTAGCCCAAGCTGCATCACGCCTACCCAAAGCTCTTTTGCATTTCAAATTAAACCAATCTTTCTGCTTAGTAAAATTTCCAGTTTTATATCTTGGGACAAACAGATTGGTTCCTACTCTATAAATTTCGAGGAATCTACTATATTTACCTTGTACGTCCTGTTCCTTCAAAATAAGATCCCAATCTACTCCCTCTAAATATCTTTTCAAGGATACATAATCAGCTTTACTATACAGTGAACCCTCAAATTACGCGCAATTTATCTACGCGAAATAAAACTACGCTCTAACCACAATTGAGGACACAAATACGTAAGTATGCTCAATTATTCGAATGTATGCGCCGAGCGTACGAGCGGGAGTCGATTCGTATCTGTTGGAGAGTTTCGGGCGGCCATATTGACGTGACGCCAAGCCCTCCAACGTCGTCACTGTTGACTGTGGAGAGAGACACATCTCCCGTACCAAACTATTATCTATAAAGCACAACAGGATATTATGAATCTATTAAAAGACTGTTCTTTGTTTTACATTGCATGTACAGTATCATTTATTGAGCTAACAAAATCGGAAATGGAAAATCTGTTTCTGTTCGGTAGTTGGAGGCGAGATTGTTTACACTTCTTTCGAAAGTCGCTTCAAAGCCCACTGCTCTCCCCTGGCTAAATGATGTGAAGCCAATTCTTTAATATGTATATGAGCTATTGAACTATCTCACTTGACACTATGTAGGCTATATGAAACTATCGGCTATACAGGGTGTATTACTTTTCGACTCAAAACTTTACCAGTAAGCCTAGGCGGCTAGGCCTATTATTTCCGTCGATCCGTTTCGGGCGCAGTGCTATCGATCGATGGCGCAGATCCAGCATTGCTCAACCACTACCAATGTGAGTTAATTTACGTTTGTGTCTTATTTGTATACATTAAAAGTATTTTGTGTGGTAGATTAGGTTATGAAAACATATTTGTACAGTAATATGTTATATATTTGTGGATTTTAGGTGATGAAAGGTAGAAATAGTACAACTTTCGGTCGGACCCAGACCAATACCTATTTTCCCCATTTATATTTAACTCCCATGTACGCGCAAACGAACGTACGCACCGACAGCACAGTACGCATCCCACGCGTAGTTTGAGGGTTCACTGTAATTTAATCTGTCATTTATGTAGCTATTGTCTAATATATTGGCATTACTCGAGGTCAACTTCCATTTTAGTAATAGGTGATCCCTTTTACCTACAGGACATAGATAGTTTATATCACTAATTTCGTGAGGATCTTTTGTAAAAATCAGATCGAGTTTAGAAGGTTCGTTATTACCCCTCATTCTTGTATTTTCCTTCACATGTTGTGCAAGTACATTTTCCGTAACCAACTCCACTAGCCGACTTCCCCAAGATCTCTGATTTGGCCCTGCATCTCCCGATTCCCAATCAACCTCACTACAGTTGAAATCTCCTACTAAGATCAATCGATTCTTCCTTAAAAGCAATCTTCTCAACGACTGAATCATATCCTCGACCATCTCCTCAAACTCCAACTCCCTCCATGCTCTGGTCTTTGGTGGCATGTAAGCTACTGCTATGTCTAGCTTTTTCCTTCTATATCATTGAGTTCAACTGCCATTATTTCTGCCTTGTCATTATTTAACTCCACGCGCTTTGCTGTCATAGGGTTCTTAACTAATACTGCCACTCCACCTCCCCTTTTACCCTTTCTATCATATCTCCATATATTATATCCTTCACTAAACACTATGTTGCTGTCAAAGTCCTGGTTCAGCTTTGTCTCCGTCAAACAGACTATCTGTGGTTGATCTTTTCTTAATATATCATCTAACTCTACCTTTTTACTGTTTATTCCATCTATATTAGTGTAGTAGCACAGTATATTTGAATCCACCTCCTTGTTTCTCTTCCCTCTCTGCCTCCTACCAGGTTCACCTCCTCCTCCATCCCTTCCCTGACCCAGTTCCACCTCCCCTGCTAATTCTATTCTCCTCCCCCCCCCCCCCCCCCCCCCCCTCCACAACCTCCCACACCCCCTCTCTCTCCCGCTGTTCCACCTTCTCCACCACATCCTGACTCTCTCCGGTCCCCTGCTCCCTGCATTATCTCTCGCTCCGTCTCCTTGCTTTGACTGTACTTGTCTCTCTGTCTCTTTCCCTATCACTCCTCTTACTTTCGGTTCTTGGTGGCTCCTGTATGAAGCAATCTATCTATCTATCTATTGCCTGACGCCGTGATCCCCGAAGGGGTGGCCACGAACGAACCGCCCCCATGCACCTCTGTCCCCAGTCAGTCCGCCCCTCCCCCCAACCAGCACCACCTTCGTTCATGTACTTCCTCACTCCATCCTTCCACCTCATATTTGGTCTACCTCTCCCCCTCTGTCCCTCCACCTCGCTCTCATACACCCTCTTAGTCATTCTCTCGCTTTCCATACGTTCCATATGGCCGAACCATCTCAAGTTGTTCCTTTTCACACTTTCCAGCACATCTACCTCCACACCACACCTCCTTCTTACTTCCTCATTAGTCTGTCTATCCCTCCATGTAACTCCGCACGCACTCCTTAAGTAATTCATTTCCACTGCTCTCACTCTTGGTCTGAGTCTCTCAACCAACGTCCATGCTTCGCTTCCGTAAGTCAGTGTCGGGATTACCACACTGTCATGCAAGGACTTCTTCACTTCCATACTGACCACCCTATTTCTTGTTACTGCTTTTAGCGTTCCTACAACCCTCTTCCCCTGTTGTACCCTCTCCCGCACCTCTTCATCCATAGTCCCATCTTTACTCAACACACTGCCCAGATACTTAAAAGAGTTGACGATCTCCATAGCCTGACCGTTCAGCTTCACCTCACACTCTGTGACTTCACCCCTTTCGAAGACCATAACCTTGCTCTTCCCCGTATTTACCTTCAAATTCCGTTTTTCGCACACTGTTCCAAACTCATTTACCAGACCCTGCAACTCCCATTCATTATCACTCATCAGAACTGTATCATCCGCAAACAGCAGTATAGGTAGCTTCCACTCAATTCCCTCCCTTTTCAGCGATACACCAACATCCACTGCTCTTGATAGTATTTCTTTCATAACTCCATCCATATATACAGTAAACAACCACGGGGACATCACACACCCCTGTTTCAAACCAACATTCAGGTCAAAGAACTCGCTCTGCTCACTCTCCACACGTACTGCCGCCTTTGCACCCTCATACATGCTCTTCACTGCTTTCAGCAACTTGCCCTCTACTCCGTATATTCTAAGTACTTTCCACAAACCTTCTCTATCCACTCTGTCATAGGCCTTCTCCAAGTCCATAAAGGCAACATACACCTTTTGTTTCTTCTCCAGATACTTCTCCACAACACAATTCAGGGTAAAAATCTGATCTACACATCCTCTTCCCTTCCTAAAACCTCCCTGCTCTTCGCCTATCCATTTCTCCGTTCTCACTCTCACTCTGAAGCAATCCAGGAAGGTATCTATGTTGGTTACTTTCTTGTAGTTATTTGATATTTGTTCGCATCATTTCGCTTTATTTAAAATCCTTTATTCCATACTATTGAGAACAAACATATGCAATATTTTCTTTAGCATGAGTAAGTATTACTACCGGTGTGAACCATTAGTTATTAGGTAATGCAGTTCCTATTATTAGCAAAATTGAAGTTCAGGAAAGGCTTCAAAATAGATCAGTGTAGATATGGCAGACTGAAACACACACACACAGAGAGGGATAGAGAGAGAGAAGGATAGTGTGTGTGAGTGTGTGTGTGTGGGGGGGGGGGGGGTAACAGACTGGGAGGCAGAGAAACAGGGAGAGGGTGAGATGTGGTTGTGGTGGTGAGAGGCAAAGAGGGAGTGAGATAGAGTGAAAGGGAGGTGTTGGAAAGGAAATATGGAATAGGAATACGATAGAACTTCATTAGAAACATTTGTACTTACACTAGTTGTATTTGCGGGAGTGAGCATGCTCGTTAATTCCCGCCTCCTAAGATATGTTTGTCATACCGTGCTTTGAAACTATGCACTGATGGTGCAGACACTACTTCGGCTGGCAATTTGTTCCACCCACTAATCGAGTTGGTAGGAAATCTTTTACTTTTCAGATCAGATTTACTATTAGGCACTTTCAGTTTGTAGCTGTGACCTCTTGTTCTCTCACCTCCACCCTCTCTATGAAGTTTTCTTGGTCGATTTTGTCAATACCTTTAACACATTTGTATATCTGAATTTGCTGTCCTCGTTTCCTTCTCTGTTCCAGTGTAGGTAGATTCAATCTCTCGAGCCTCTCTTGGTACTCCAAATTTTCCAAACCTGGGATCATCCTCGTAGCTGCTCTCTGTACCCTCTCAATTTTGTGGATATGTTCTTCATGTGAGGGGACCACACTACAGATGCATATTCCATCCTGGGTCTTATTATTGCCGTTATTATTTGTTTCATGGTGTTTTCATTAAGATAATTGAAAGACATCCTGATATTTGCCAATAGTGCTAGTGATTCTCTCACTATCTTATTTACGTGGCTTTCTGGAGACATGTTATCCTTAAATTCTATCCCCAAGTCTTTTTCTTTTTCTGCTTTGGGAATCACTTCGTTTCCTAGTTTATAATCTTTTCTAGGTCTGTACTTGCTTTTACCCATTTCTAGAGTCTTACATTTCCCTGCATTGAACTCCATATTCCATTTGATGCTCCATTCGTGGATCTTTTGCAAATCTGCTTTGGAGTTCAAGGCAATCCTCCTGGGTTCTGATCGTTTTAAGCAGCTTAGCATCGTCCGCAAACATGCTCATGTAGCTTGTTAGTCCCTCAGGTAAGTCATTTACAAATATTAAAAACATGATTGGGGCTAGGACAGATCCTTGTGGTACTCCACTCGTAATTTGAGTCCAGTTTGACGATTTCCCCCTTACTGTTGTTCTCATCTGTCTTCCGCTATGGTAGCTCTCCATCCATTTCAGCAGTTTGTCTCCTACTTTTCCCTCATGTTTTAATTTCCACAGCAATCTCTTGTGTGTGGAACTTTGTCAAATGCCTTTTTAAAGTCTAGGTAGGCACAGTCTACCCATCCTTCCCTCTGGTCTACTGTGTTTATTACTCTAGAGTAAAAACTCAACAAGTTGCTTACACATGATCTGCCTCCTCTGAATCCAAATTGTCGGTCAGTAATTAATCTTTTGGATTCCAGGTAGTTCACCCATTTGTCCCTTATTAATCCTTCCAGAATCCTCATGAGGATGCACAATAGTGATACAGGTCTATAGTTCAGTGGTTTATATCTGCTTCCTCCCTTAAATATAGGAATAATGTTTGCTCTTTTCCATTCTGTAGGTACTATCCCTGTGTCCAATGATTTGGTCATTATATCATATAATGGTATACTCAGTTCCTTGGCATTTTCTTTAATAATCCAGCCTGATACTCCGTCCGGTCCGGCGGCTTTGTTTGGATCCACCTTACTCATTATGTCTATGAGCTCTGCTTTGTTAAATGTGACTTCTGGCATTTCCTCTGTACCTATCTCATTGGTTTCTGGTGCAATGAATTCTCCTTCTTTTGTAAATACTGATGCAAAATTTCTATTTAGTTCTTCCGCAATTTCTGTATCCTCTTCTATGATTCTGTTTCCACTTTTAATCTTTAGGATTGTGGCTTTTATCTTCCTTTTGCCGTTTACAAACTTGAAAAACATTTTTGGATTCTTTTCATAGTTCTCCACTATCCCTTTCTCATGGTTTGCCTCTGACCTCCTCATTTCTGTGTATTTGTTTCTCTCCTCTTTATACTTTTGCCTGTTATCTTCCGAATCCCAGTTTCTCATCTTTTTCCAGGCTTTGTTTTTTGCTTCCTGTGCTTGCCTACATTCGCGGTTAAACCATTCTTTGCGATTTCCTTTTTTTCTGTTATTAATGTACTTTGGGACAAAAGTTTTTATACCAGTATCATAGATCTCCATGAATGCCTTGAGTTTTTTGTCTACCTCACTTTCAGATAACACCTGATCCCAATTTTGTGACTTGAAAAAATCCCGTAGTCCTGCAAAATCGGTTCTGGAATATATCCAGTGATTTTCCTTGTGCTTATCCCTTTCGTTGGGTAGATTATCCTTCAATAGTAGGTCTATGTCGAGAACTGCATGGTCGCTTTTTCCTAGTGGGCATAGGTACTGAATACTTTGAACCTCCTCCTCCCTTCTTGTGAAGAGAAGGTCCAATCTAGCTGGTTGATCACTTCCCCTTACTCTTGTTGACTCTTTTACATGTTGGTATATAGAATTTTCCATGGTCATACTTAAAAATTCATAGCCCCAACTTTCCTCTCCTGTTCCGGGTTCAAGTTCTTCCCAATTCACTTCCTTGCAGTTAAAGTCCCCACACATGACTATTTCATCCTTTGAAGCTAAGATATTTTCTAGCACACTAATTGTTTCCTTACGCATTAGGCTATGCTACTCCTTACTCATGTCTTCGTCTTGGGAGGTACATACGCTACTATCACCACTATTTTTTCGTTTCCACCAATTTCTAGTGCTAAAACTTCTGCTGTTGAAGTTTCTACTTTTATCTCAGACACAATCAAATCTTACCTAGTAAGGATGCACACTCCACCTCCATGTCGAAGTTTTCTGTCCCTCCTCCAAATCCTGTATTCAGACCATCCTAGCAGATTTATATCAAGTTCCTCTCTTAGTTTTGTCTCAGTGAGACATACTATTTCTGGTTTCTTAGTATTGAGTAAGTCTGTTAGTTCTAATTTCTTAGAGATTAGCCCATCGACATTGCTATATAGAATCCTTATACTTTCTAGTCCCCCATTACCTGCTCCAAATGCCTTATCTGCGGCGGTCTGTTCCCTACCCTCTTTTTCTTTTAGTTTCTCTTTACCGGAAGTTTCATAATCTTCCCCTTTCTTACTCCGTAAAAAAACTTATTCTTTTCTTGTTCTGTCCTCTTGCTATTTTCCTCTTTGGCGGTTTTCCTTAGTTCAGCCTCCTTCTTTCTCTCTTCTTCTGGTATGTCCCGCCTGATGTAGATTTTGTCCATACCCTCTAACCCTTTTAGCCTAGCTGCTACTGCCATGATTTCATCACATGTCCTTCTTGACTTAAATTCGATTTTTACCAGTCTATTGTATTCCTTTGTATATTTTCCCAGCCTAAACATGTCTGATATTTCCTCCTTCCAGGTGTCCTCCTCATCCTTAATAGATTCCAGAATCTTGTTGATGCGACCTTCATTCTTCTCTCTTCTTTTTGTCCAGTCTAGTTCCTCCTTTTCTTCCACCCCTGATATTACGAGGCAGTTAGCCCTACGACTTTCTTCCTGGATGGCCTGAGAGTTTTCGTGGATGCCTTGCTTAACCATTCTTTTTACCTGGTCCTTTATCCTAACATCTTGCTGTTTCTGTTCATCCATTATCTTCCTGAATTCGTCACTGTTTGCCGTCTTTACACTGTCTAAATCTTTTACCACTTGGTCTCTAGTCATGCCCCAAGCATTTTTACCTTCAGAGATACTGATGTCTAGCCTAGTCATTATCACTGCCTTTTCTCTCTCCACTAACTCCAATCTGTTGTTGTTGTTGTTCCCTAAGCTGCCTGGCCGAACAGCCCCGAGTCCCTGAGGAAGGCCATGGCCACGATCGGGCTTTCCCACAGAGCTCTCATTGAGTGTAGGTTGTGTTGTTGGCGTAAGTGGTTGTGTGAAATGCAGTCTTCTATGATGTGTTTAATGGTATGGGGTGCTGTGTTACATCCCGGGCAGGCGTCGACAACGGAGTCATCCAGTCTCTTCTGATAGCTCAGGAGAGCTGGATGGTGTCCGCATCTCAGCCTGGCCAGGTGGACTCTGTCCTCGCGAGGGAGGGAGGATTCGGAAGGATGGATTTCGGGAGGTCGTGCATGCAGCTGCGTGTTGTCTGTGAGTGAGTGGATGGATTGGCGAGAGATATGAGTATGGATGTGCTTCTGGAAGTTGGTTCGGGGTGGGCAGGGAGGGAGAGAGGACAATAACTGTGTGTGATACCGTGTGCTGGGTGTTGTTTTGATATTTCTTGGTGTCTGTGGGTGTGTTGTCATGTAGTTTAGTGGGTGGTCTTGGTTCGTGGAGGCTGCTGCCAGGAATTGAGTGCCTCTCATGTCCAGATGGTCTTTGACTTTGAGGATTTTGGTTTCTTGATGTAGATGATCTGTGGGTGCAGTAGCTGTGCAGCCTGTAATGATCTTCAGGGCTTTGTTTTGGATAGTCTGTAAGGTCTTATGATGTGTTTCAGCTAGGTTAGAAGCCCAGGCTGGGCTTGCGTATTCCATTACTGATCTTATGTATTGTTTATATACTGTGGTGGTAGTTTCTTTGTTGTGTCCAAATTTTGTGTGAGCAAGTGACCTGAGGGCGTTAAGTCTGGGTGTCAGTTTCTTTTTAATGTTTGTGGTGTGCTGTTTGAATGTCATATGAGTATCATATGTTACTCCTAGGATTTTGGGTGTGTGTATGTGTTAGGGGTGTGTTGTTTATGGTGAGTTGAGGGATGTATTCGTGTTCACCTGTCCAGCTTGTGAGCAGGGTTGCGGTGGATTTGGCTGGGGCTAGATTCAGTCTGTTTGTAGTGCACCAGCCATGTAGTGTGTTGAGATAGGGTTGAAGGAGATCTGTTGCTCTTCTTGGGTCATGGTGTGTGCATGTGAGTGTTATGTCATCTGCATAGGAGGCTAAGTTTATTTTTGGGGAGTATTGGGTGTAGTTATATCGTGCATGTACAGATTGAAGAGTGCGGGCGATAGGACGGATCCCTGTGGGACTCCGTTTGGAAAGTTTCTGATTTTAGATGACTGACCGGCAAAAGATACGTGTGCACATCTGCCTGCTAGGAAGTTGGCCAGCCACCTTTTTGTGTTGTTGTGCATGTTTGTGTTGTAGATTTTGTTTGTTAGGTTGTGGCGGGGGATGGCATCGAAGGCTTTACTAATGTCGAGTGTGGCTAATAGTGATCTGTGTGGTGGTCTAGCTGAGTTGATGCCGTCAAAAGCTCTTTGTGTAAGGTCTGTGAGAAGAGTGTTTGTGGAGTGCAGTGGCCTAAAGCCATGTTGTGTTGGAGCTAGGGGTAGGTCGGGTGTAATTAGTTGTAATACTAGGCGTTCCATGACTTTGGAGGGGGAGCAAAGGAGTGTGATGGGGCGGTGCGAGGAGGGTAGCGTGGGGTCTTTGTTGGGTTTGGGGAATGTGATGATGATACCATGCTTCCAAATGTCTGGTATTGTGTTGTGTGAATAGCTGTAGTTTGATATGTTAGTGAGTGTTTGTATGCCTTGTGGTCCCAGGTGTCTGAGGTGTATGTTGCTTATGTTGTCTAGGCCACAGGCGGGTGAGTGCTTGAGATTGTTGATGATATGCTTTGTCTGGTGATTGGTGAAGGGTGTATAGTCAGGGTCTGTGGGGAATTGTCTCTTACGCCGGATGACACGTCGGTCGTCTTTGTGAGGTTTTAGGTGGCTGACATGTGAGAAGTGATTGATGAGAGTGTTTGCTTGTTGTTTACATGAAGGAGTAGAGTCTGTTGTTGTGATTGCAGCATGTGATTGTGTTGTGTTGCTGTTGGAAAGTGTGATGCTGTTTCGTGTTTTGTAGAGTTTTTGGGGGTTTGTTTTGTGATCAAGTGTTTGTAGGAAGTTATTCCAATTTAGTTTTTGTTGTTCTTGTATTTTGTTGTTAGTTTGGGTGTTGAGTGCTTGAATTTGTTGTGTGATGTCTTGTGTGTGGGGTGCTGGGGAGTGTTTCAGTGTGTCGCGTTGTCTGATGAGGTTTTGAATTTCTGGTGTGAAGTTGGGGTTGTGTCTTTTTCTGTTACCTCTTGGAATGTGTTTCTTGTCAGCGTTTTGGATAGTTTTATTGAGTATGTGTACAGCATTGTTGATGTTAGTGATGGGTGTACTGTTTAGAGTTGTGAAGTGTTGTTCTGTCTCATTTGTAAATGCTTCCCAGTTAGCTCTTTTATAATTGGTGTATGTGTTTGTGGCTAGCTGGGGTGAGTCTGGTTTTGGTGGTGATAATGATCGGGAGGTGGTCAGAGCCTAAGGTTCTGACCACCCTCCAGGATGTTGTGGGGGCGAGTTCTGGGGAGCAAAAGGTGATGTCTGGAGATGATGGGTTATAGAGGGCTTGGTGAGGAATATGGGTATGTTGATGGATGTCGTTAAGGATGATGAGGTTATCTGTTTGGTTTTGTAGTACCAGCCCTCTGTCTGTGTCGGGGTTGTCGACAAACCAGGCCGACGTCTTGGCGTTGAAGTCACCACCCAGGATGTGTGGGGTGTTTGTGATGTGTTGTAAGTGTGGTCTGTATTCATTTGGTACTGTAGGGGATGTTTGGGGAGGGATGTATGTGTTTATGATGGTTATGTTGGATTTGTTGCCAGCGCGTATTTTAATTGATTGTATTTCTGTTGTGTTATCATTTGGGGGGAGGAGGGATTTGGTTTGTACACTGGTTACTATGTATGATATTTCATTGTGTACCAGGGTGATGAGTCCACCGCCCCCGCCGACAGCCCGGTCTTGTCTGATGGTGGTGTGAAATTATGAAATGTGGGTGTTTTTTGTGATGTGCGGAGTTTTGTTTCTTGTAAGATGGCAATGTGTATGTTGTGTTGTTTGATGAAGTGTGAGAGTTCGTGTTTCTTTGTGTTAATGCCATCTATGTTCAATTGGAGAATGTTAATGTTATGTGCACGATGTATGTTGGGTGCTGCTGCACGAGGATGGGGTGGGGGTGAGGGAGGGGCTGGAGGTTGGGATGGGTGAGGTGGGAGTGGGGATTGGGGAGCAGGAGATGGGGGTTGGAATGGATTAGGATGGGGTGTGGTGTGTTGAGTTGAGGATGTGGATGGTATGGGAAAGTTAGGTGGGTTAGGAAGGAGAGGTGGACGGGTTTTAGGGGGGGGAGTGTACAAAGTACAAAGGAGTACAAAGGAAATCAAGCAACAACAGGTCTAGTGACCCTTCTAGGTTGCTTGTCCTCCAAAACACTGAGGATCAAGTGTCCAAACAGTGGTTTAGATTGGGTAAGGGAACATTGGAAAGGGAACTACTGCCCTGCCACTAACGTGGCAGGACTAGGAAGTTAGTAGGGGACATATGGGTTAGTAACTGAGGGGAGGATAAAGTTATTCATTTACAAACGCAGTCAGTCGCGGGTTTGATGCGAGATATTTGTCTAGGCGGAATTTAAATGAATCAACGGTGCTGCAGTCTATAACGTCTCGGGAAGCCCATTCCACAAGTTGACAACTCGATTGAAGAAGAAATTCTTAGATTCGTGCGAGTTAAAAGATTTACCAATAATTTTGCAACCGTTTCCCCGCGTGTAATTAGATTGGTCGATAGTGAAGTACTTACTACAGTTCATATTGTCGATGCCTTTGATGATTTTGAACACTTGAATTAAGTCGCCTCTTAATCTGCGCTGGGTTAAAGGAAATAGATTTAATTCTCTAAGACGCTCTTCGTATGGTTTGTTCTTTAGGCTAGGTATCATTTTGGTAACTCTACGTTGAACTCGTTCTAGCTTGTTTATATCTTTTTGGTAATAAGGGCACCAGGATTGAACGCAGTATTCCAGAAGAGGGCGGACTAAGGAATTGTAAAGGGTTAGGATAACTTCTTTGGATTTATGCTCAAATGACCTGCCTATAAAGCCAATTATTTTGTTTGCCTTCTTAACAACTTCTGAACATTGTTGACTCGGTTTTAGGTTACTCGATATTGTTACTCCCAGATCAGTTTCTCTGTTTACATTCTTAAGCTGAGTGCCATTCATCGAATAGTTTGCTTTCTCATTTAGGTATCCGACATGTAGTACTTTACATTTATCCGCATTGAAACTCATTTGCCAAATTTGGGCCCAACATGACAATTTATCTAGTGGATGATATGGGAAGGCTAGGTGGGTTGGGGAGGAGAGGTGGACGGGTTTTAGGCGAGGGATTTGACTGGGAGAGGGAGGGGCATGAGGAACAGGTCCAGGTGTTCGTGTAGTGTTTCTTGGAGGCAAGTGTTGTACAGGTGAACTGGGTCCAGTTCCTGCATGAATTGCAGAGAACTGAACCCTTAGTGTGGCGACTCGAAGTGATGGGTTTTGAGCAAGTTGGACATATGTATGTGTACGTGGGTCCTGGGTTGCTCTCAATGTCTCCGGCTAGAAGAAGTCTTCGAGAAATGACAGCCGGAGAGTCATTTCTCGGTGTAGGAAAAACTGTGTGATGTGTGTGTGTGGTGTGAGAGGTGTGGAAATTCCCGGCGCGACCGAAGCCACTCCAAGGACCCGTGCCCCCAGGGGGGGGGCAGGGGATAGTTGTGACGGTTTGGCTCCCGAAACTGCTCCCCGCGGCCGGCATCCCGTTGTCCTCCACTGGTCGATTGATCTTGTCTCCGGCCGCGGAGGGTCGCCAGCCATCCGCGGTTGGCAGCTCCGGGAGGTGGTCCCACGGCGTAGACACCGCCACATCAGGACTACTCCAATCTGTTCTTCAACTCACCATTCTCTGTAACAATTTCCTTCTTAACTGTCTCCAAGCCGGTCACTCGGTCCTCCAAGTTCTTGATTTTGTTCAATAGCATGTAGCAAAATTTTCCAGTGTCCTCTGCCGTCCATGTTTTCTTGAAATCGGGAAAATCCGGCTCTCCCTCCGATTCGTCACTCCCGCCTTTATCACCCCTCTCTTCCTCAGCCCCCTCGTCACCTTCATTAACCATCTTCCCCACCTATTTCCTCTTGTAGCTGGAACCAAATATCTTGCCTCTTGTGCTGGGTAATACACTTACATATGGCATATACTTTTACTCACCATACTGAGCCGAGAACTTCCCGCGCCGAAACAACAATATTGTGCGGTCTCTTCCGATGATTCACTCACACCCTCTATTATTAGTCACTAATTTCCCACTTGCCAGCCGAAGTTTACTTGTTTTTTTATCACCATCCTTATCCCTGGAGTCCCCTTTACATATGAATAAGAGATAGATTATAGCTCACTCCCGCCTGCAACCATGTAAGTAGAAATCAGCTGGAGCCTGTGGACCGCTTCCTCTCGAGTCAGCTGTGTATTTACCTATTTGTATTTACCTATTTGTAGTATACAGGAGTTGAGCTTTTTAGGCTCGTATTGTCCCGCTTCCTGAGTTACAATTATCTAACTTTGCCTTAAAAATATGAATGTTTTTGGCACACACCACTTCCTCTTCCAACTGATTCCATTTACTTATACTTCTGTATGGGAAACTATACTTTCTCACATCTCCTTTACATCTTCCTTTCATTAGCTTATATCTATGCCCCCTAGTTCTACCGTTATCTTTCACAATATAACCCTTCTTGTCCACCTTTTCAAGTCCTCTCACACATTTGTACATCATAATCATATCGCCTCTCTCCCTCCTATCCATTAGAGATGTAAATCTAATTTCTTTAATCTCTCCTCATATGGTAATTCTCTCAGTTCTGGTATCATCCTAGTTGCAGCTCTCTGAACCTTCTCCAGCTTCTTTATATGCTTTTTTAGATGTGGTGCCCACACCACTGCCACATACTCCAGTCTTGGTCTCACCAATGTTTTTATTATTTTCTCCAGCATCTCCTCGTTTATATAGTTAAAGGCTATTTTTATTCTGTTTAGCAGTCCATATGTTTCTCCCACTATCTTATTAATATGATTCTCAGGTGAAAGATCACCCCTAACAGTTATCCCTAAGTCCTTTACTTTCTCTGATGGGTTAATAGTGTTTTCTCCTAACTTATATTCCATATGAGGCCTTCTTTTACTTACTCCCATTTCCACTACATGACATTTATTTGTGTTGAATTCCATTTTCCACTTCTTGCTCCATTGATCTATCCTATCCAAATCCCTCTGTAATTCCCTACCACTGTTTACATCTTCTATACGCTTCATTATCTTGGCATCATCTGCAAACATATTCATACAGTATATGCATTTATATCCTTTGGCATGTCGTTAATGTATATTAGCAACATTATGGGAGCCAGCACCGCTCCCTGCGGAACTCCTCTTGTGACATCTTTCCACGTAGAAAATTTATCTCTGATAGTAGTCCTCATCTGTCTCCCTGAAAGATAGTCCTCCATCCAATTTAACAAACTACCCTGAATCCCTCCATACTCTTTTAATTTCCACTTCAGCCTACTATGCGATACTCTGTCAAAAGCTTTCTTCATGTCAATATATACGCAGTCCACCCATCCATCTCTCTCTTGTAATATGTCAACCACTCTGTCATAAAAACTGAGTAGATTTGTAACACATGAGGTACCCTCCCTGAATCCAAATTGCCTGTTAGATAGTAGATTATTCTTTTCCAAGTAAATCATCCATCTTTTCTTAATTATTTTCTCACAGATTTTGCACACTATACTAGTAAGTGACACAGGTCGATAATTTAATGGATGCTCCCTGTTCCCACCTTTATAAATCGGTACAATGTTGGCTCTCTTCCAGTCCATTGGTAATTTCCCACTTCCAGAGAGTATTTCATTATCTCATATAAGGGTTTCACTAGTTCGTCAGCAAATTTTTTCAAAATCCATCCCGCTACATTGTCAGGTCCCACTGCTTTTTTCACATCTAGTCCTTTCATTATTTCTACTAGCTCCTCTGGGAGAAAATTAATCTCTCCCAGTTTATCACCAATTTCACCTACCGGTACTTCTTCAAAGTTATCATCTTTTGTATATACTGAGTGTAGTGTATTGTTCATAATTTCACACATATTCTGGTCGTCATCATAAGTGGTCCCTTCAACCTTCAACCTCACTATTCTATCCCTTACCTTCATTTTACTATTTATAAACCTATAGAACAGCTTAGGATCATTCTCACATTTTTTCACAATGTTCTTCTCATATTCTCTGGCTTCTTGTCTCCTGATTGTAGCATATACATTTCTTAATCTCTTGTATCTGTTCCAAGTTTCTCTATTACACCTTTTTCTAGCTGCCTTCCACACTTGGTCTCTCTTTTCCTTGGCTTTCCTACATTTTTCATTAAACCAATCCTTTTCCTTCGCTAACCTATTACCTTGTTTAGGGACATATTTATTAACTCCTTCTTCATATATTGTTTTAAATACTCCATACTTCTCGTCTACACTATTTCTCTGATGTATTTCACTCCAGTCAACATCTCTAAAGTATTGTCTCAGTGATTGGTAGTCTCCTTTTGCATAGTCAAACCTAGTTTCCTTGTGCTCCTCCCTCTCCTCCATATTGGAATAACCCAATAGGATTTCTATGTCCATTACAACGTGATCGCTCTTGCCTAAAGGTGGTAAATATTTTATATCAGAAATTACATCTGGGTCTCTAGTAAACATTAGGTCCAATCTGGATGCTTCATCATTTCCCCTTCTTCTTGTATTTTTCTTTATATTTTGCACCAATAAATTTTCTGTTACCATATCCAGTAGCCTATACCCCCACGAGTTCACGTTGCTACCAGCTTCTCTCTGCTCCCAATCCACCTCTTTACAGTTGAAGTCCCCTACTATAATTAATTCATTGGTTCTACGAGTTAATTTTTCAATACAAATAATCATCTCATCTTTGATAAATTTGTATTCCTCCTCTTCCCAAGCCCCTGTGTAGGGCGGCATGTAGGCCACTACAATATCCGCCTTTTGATTGTCATCATCTGTCAATTCTACTGCTAATATTTCCGCTTTACTATTATTCAGATCAATCATTCTTGTTTTCAATTTATTATGTGTAAGAATTAGCACCCCTCCCCCCATCTTGTCTTCTCTATCCCTTCTCCAGATATTATAGTTGTTCCATCCCATTCCCTCCAAACTTATCCCTTTATTTAGTTTAGTTTCACATAGACACAATATTAAGGGCTCTTCCTGTCTGATGTAATCATTTATTTCTAATTTCTTTGATAGCAGCCCATCCACATTGCTATAGACCATCTTGCACCTGTTGCTTTTACCATTATGATTGATATTCCCTGTCTTTATCCTACTATTTCCCCTTCCTGTTGCACCTCTCCTTCCAATCCTTCTTCCTGTACCAACACTTCTTTTCTCCCCCCCTCCGCCCCTATCTTCTCCCCCTTCTTCAGGTACCACTTCCTTACTTTCCCATCCATGTTTCTGTAGAAAAAATCCCCCTTCTCCACTTCTGATCTATTATCGTTCTTTTCTTTTTACTTCTCTATTTATTTCTCTAAATTTTTCCCTCTCTTCCGCATTTAGATCTTTCCTTAGTTTAACATTTCTGTATTCCCCCTCCTGACTTAACTTCCAGCTGGATCCGAGTACCTCCTCTACTACTTTGGTTGACTTAAATCTAATCTTCATTGGCCTCATTTCTCCTATCTTGTATTTCCCTAGTCTCCAGCAATCCTCTACCTCTCTCTTCCATCCCTCCTTATCTTGTCTATCTATCACATCAATCATCTTCTCAACTTTCTTCATCTCCACACCCTTTCTTGTATTTCTATCTAATACATCTCTACATCTCTACATCTCCAAACATAATTACACATCTCTTCTTATCAATAATATCACTGACCTGTTTCTCATTTTGTCTGATGGCATTAACTACCCTCTTGTTCAGGTTCTCCTCCTGCTGTCCCTTTTGCTCCTCAATAATTGCTTTTAGTTGTACCTCTGCTTCACCCACTCGATCACCCCAGACATTTTTCATTTGAGATACCTCTTCCTCCATTTTTTGTGTCCTGTCCTGATTTGTTTCCACTCCTTGTTTTAGCCTAGCATTCTCCTCCCTCAATTCACGAATCTCTCTCTCAGCCCTCTCCCTATACCCATCATCTATCTCTTTCACTCTCTCATTTAAATGTTCTTTGTATTCCTTAATCTGTTCTTTAAAAGCCACATTCTCAGATACCAATTCGTTGACCCTAGCAGTTAAATCATTTGTGTGTGTGTGTGTGTGTGTGAATAACTAATCATAGTCATAGATGTCATTGGTAACTTTCTGAATTATATCTTTCATATAGGGTAATTAGTATAACAATTTAAAGATTGTCATTATCCTTACTGTTAGAGAAGTTTCATTCCTACACAGGTAAAGCAATACCCATGAATACAACTTCAGTCTGAAGCATGTTGTGTGATTCGTAGGGTTCACTTTAAACCTACAGTACGCGCATGGATTGTTTTCTTGATAGAAACATATATTTCCCCTATACATAATAATGTTAACATAATTGTGAGATGAAAATGTAAAGTAATAAATATCAAGACAATATATATTAACATACAGGGCGGGTGCCCAACCCCAAAAAGGGTTGAAATAGGGGAGCTATCCCCCCGCCAAAGGCAGCTTTCTAGGGCCTTTCCTAGCTGATGCTGAGAGGATTGGGTTCTAGTCATGTGGTGATGGGCTGGTCTATCAGAGTGAGAACTGAGCGATCTCTGCCATACCCATAGCTTACTCTGACTGTTCCTTTTACTTATATATTTTCTAGATCTCAAGTGACGGCGTCTCTTGCGTGGATTGACCTCCTAATCTACCAAGCTTGGAAGCCAAAGCGTCACATCTTTCCTTTGCCCTTCAACTTTCTCTTCATAATTGCTGAGGGGCACAGGGCCCTGGGTGGGGCTTTGGTTTCCTGGGCGTTTCCGCGCCCTCCTCAGCTCCCCGCCATGGAGTGGCTTCGGTCACCCAGGCTTTATTGTGGTCGGCAGGGAGGGTTCTGTGGGGGCGCTCGGTTATAGCCTTGGCCTTGCTCGGGGCCTTGGGGCTGTTCGGCCAGGCAGCTTGGGGAAAAACAACAACAACAACATACATTTAAATGAATATAAATAGTAAGACGTTAATATGAACTCAGAGAGAGAGAAAGTGAGAGAGATGCATGAAAAAATTAGTATCTCAGTTAAATCTTGGCTATGGCACTTGTATCGAAGAAATAGTAATAATAATAATAATAATAATAATATAATAATAATGATAATTGCAATACAGTAATAATAATATTAGATAAATGTCATACTTGTTTGTGAGGCTAAGGCAGGATTCAAGTACCTCAAATGCTTCACAGTGTGTTCTTGTGTGCGTTGCCCTCTCCCCTCAACCCCACCCCTAACCATCACTGTGGGCCGCCGTCCAGTAAGGGTCCTGGCCTCACCTCTTGCCAGAGAGGAGTGGGCTAGAGACTATGGTATCTGAGTGTACCAATCACATTGGAAGGCATTTACTACCTGGATTGTAGAAACTGACCAACAAGCAGTCCTCAGTGGCTCTGATATTTAAATATCTAAATTATCTTTTCGAAAGACGTTCATTGTCAGTTGTCACGTTAAGAAATCACCTCATGGCTATCCGGATGCCCTTTTTCGATTTAACTGGCCTTTCCGTACCTAAGGCGGAGAAGAAGGGATTCATGCGTGCATGCTTCCGGCTTCGTCACCCACCGTGTCAACTCATGCCCACCTGGTCTCTTGATTTAGCCCTCAATATGCTTCACTCTCATAGGTATTGTCACAATCCTACTTACGAGTTAAAGTTAAAGAAGGCTGTTTTTCTTATGGCCCTGGTAACAGGGTATCTGAGTTGGCTGCGTTGAGTTCTGAACCATCTTGCCTACGGTTCTCTAGGCGTGATATGAGTGTCCATATAGCTCCTACTCCTAATTTTGTAGCTAAAAACGAACATGCTAATCATGTATTTTCTGAGTTTGAGGTCCCAGCCCTCTAGCACGGCGATAGACACTACAGGCTTTGTCCGGTGAAAGCACTGATTACTTTTATGCAGGAATCTCGACCATCTCAGTCCGGGTCCCTCTGGGTATCTCGGACAGGTAAACGCCTTCAGAAGCAGCAGTTGGCAGCTTTGCTTATTGAAGTTATCAAGGAGAGTAACCCAGGTGCTATTGGGCGGGCACACAATGTTAGAAAATGGGCAGCATCGCTCTGATTTTTAAAGAATTACTCACTAGATGATATGCAACAGTCGATCTTGTGGTCTTCTAACCATACTTATATCACGCGTTACCTGTCCGGGAATCTCATGAAACCTAATCTACAATGTGTAGCTGTCAGGCAGAAAGTCTAGTTTTAAGCTATTTCCTTGTACAAAGAAGGGGGGACGGGGGGGGGGTTCTAGCTAAGACTGCCTATCTGCCTCCTATGTGATACACTGGATATGTAAGATAAGGCTCATGTGATAACCCGTTCCTAGGACTTAAGACTGTCTATTCAGGAAAACTTTAATTATTTTAATTTTGGCACTTGAAGTACTTATTTTGTACTTATTAATTTTAAGAATAATTGTAAGTATATAGTACAAACTATTTTGTAATAGAGTACATATACATATACTGTACATACATACAAGTTTAAAGACCGTTTGTCCACAGAGACTGTGGTTACAGTCTCACGTCCTAAATGGCAGCTTTCCAGGCGGCCTTGTCAAGGGCTGCCTCTGTTGTCAAGTTCTTTATTTTGAGATCGGACCGGAGTACCCGAGCCCACGTCATTCTAGGTCCACCCCTACGCGCAGCTCCCCCCAAGTTCACAGTCCGGCATTTCTTCACCCAGTTCTGATCATCCATTCTCTCCACATGTCCAAACCAACCAAGTCGGCTCGTGCGCATCACTTCACTGATACTCCTAATGCCTAGACGCCTTCTCAATTCCTCGCTCGATACCCTGTCCCTAAGATTAACCCCACACATCCATCTCACCATTCTCTTCTCATTCCGTTCCATTCTATTGACATCCTCCGCTTTAACCGGCCACGTCTCGGAGGCATAGGTCATCGCGCTCCTAACACACAAGGTATACACCTTCCCTTTAAGGTGGGGTGGGAGCCCTCTCATGGTCAGGAGTGGCAACAGCTCTCTAAACTTTCCCCAGCCACTTCTGACTCTAGCAATGGAGCTAGCTTCAGCGCCACCTCCAGCGGAAACTGTATCGCCCAGGTAGCAGAACTTATTCACACACTCCAGCGTTACACTGTCGAAATCAACACTTGACAGGCAGGTCATTTAATACAAGATCTCCCTTGCACACTGTACATTCAAAGTCTATGATTCTTGTCAAAGGTCCTCTAGCTCCACTACATCTCTTGTGTACCCAGTCACTACAGACACAAAATTGAATTGAATTACTTCCCACCCCTTCCCACATACTGCGCATGGATAGTCGCCGCTTCTTTCCATAGCTCCACGCCCTACTCCACTAATCATGACCTTTGTTTTATCTATGTTGACTCTTAGACCCTTATTTGCCATACCTTCCCTCCATCTTTTGAACTTCACCTCTGCTGTACCTGTACCTGTTATACGAATGATTATCTAATCAGATGTCATTTTTTATATCAGTATTTTCCATGTAAGAATATTTATTTATTTATCATATGCTAAATGTATAGTTATGAGTGTTGTTTCCTACTGTTCTATCAAACGTAAAGGTTACAACACTGCAGGCTAACCCTTAATAAATGCTGCATGTACCCCTGTTCTATTTTTCTATTAAACATTGATCTTTTTGTGTGTTTTTGCTTTGACCTTAGTAATTTGTTAGTGGTTCTGATATTCTCGATGAATGTCCCCCTCCAGACTTGTGACATCAGGCGCATCGTCAATGATGGAGGGGCCACTAATAAATTATAGGTTTGAGTCCCGAAGGGAAAAAGGAAAACCTAATATTTAGTAGTGGCCCCGGAATCATTGATGATTCCGGCCCTCCCACCATCCCCTTCCCATTCTTCTGCTGTATTGAAAGAAAGTCTTAATCTATCTATCTATCTATCTATTGCCTGACGCCGTGATCCCCGAAGGGGTGGCCACGAACGAACCGCCCCCATGCACCTCTGTCCCCAGTCAGTCGACGCCCCTCCCCCCAACCAGCACCGCCTTCGTTCATGTAGTTCCTCACTCCATCCTTCCACCTCATATTCGGTCTACCTCTCCCCCTCTGTCCCTCCACCTCGCTCTCGTACACCCTCTTAGTCATTCTCTCGCTTTCCATACGTTCCATATGGCCGAACCATCTCAAGTTGTTCCTTTTCATACTTTCCAGCACATCTACCTCCACACCACACCTCCTTCTTACTTCCTCATTAGTCTGTCTATCCCTCCATGTAACTCCGCACGCACTCCTTAAGTAATTCATTTCCACTGCTCTCACTCTTGGTCTGAGTCTCTCAACCAACGTCCATGCTTCGCTTCCGTAAGTCAGTGTCGGGATTACCACACTGTCATGCAAGACATATGCACCCAGATAAGACTGGGACGACGCGCACATTAGACAGCAGACGCCTGAGAAGCGCATTAACCCTCCGGGGCCGGCTACGCATTCTATAAATATTCCCCGAAACCCTGGGGTTTTGGCCGAAAAACGTCTACGCCTAGGCTACCGTATCTTTGTTATTTTGACTGCTTCCGCATTCCCGCGCATCCCCAAGCGTAGATGTGTTTCATACCTGTAGAATGGTGTTAAGTAGAGCTCTCTAAGTCAACTGGTTCAGTTGTGATGACGATTTCCGTGGAGAGAACTTTGTGGCGATGTCAGCCATATCAGCCACTTTTCAATACTAAACAATAACACACAGCCACACAAAAACAAGCGATGCCTCTCCTTCTTGTGGTCGGAGATGCGCGGCGTCGGTCCAACCAGCTGTTGTTTACATGCGTCGGACGGACGGCTTTCAAAACAAGCTTACAGGCTTTCAAGCTGCCGGAGCCTCAGAGCCCTACCGGGTTCCGCGGGCCGCGTTTGTTATGGGCGCCTCAGAGCCCTACCGGGTCTGAGGGGTTAAGCTGGATCATGTTTAATGTTTTATTATTTTATTTTTTACTAGTTTTTTCTAGTAGTGGTACCCACATCATAAAGACGAGTCCGTGAGTGGTTTTGTTATATTTAAGAGCGTTTCGCTCACGATATGGCAATCATATTTGTTTTGCTCTCCTAGGCTAGGGTCGTTTGAACGGCGAGCCTTGAGTTCAAAGATTGGCCATTACTATTATAAGGCGCATCGTCAATGATTCCGGGGCCATTACTAAATACTGTATTAGGTTTTCCTTCTTCCCTTCGGGACTCAAACCTATAGTTTGGGGTCTTTTTACAGAGTGGATACCATGATTTATCATAAGCTACTTAAGGTTTCCCATATCCCTTTCTTTTAAAGAGATAAAATGAGTTAAAAATTATGAAATACATAAATTATGCCCTGGGCGCAGGGGTTAATTAAAGTAGGTAGAGTATTGGCATATATACAGTGTTAGTGTGGGCAAGCGTACATGTTTGGGAATATTTTCAGTGCCTGTCCCTGCTGCTGGTGATGGTAGTGAGTGAGCTGGTAGCCACCACACTGATGTACATGTTTGGACTATTTTCAGTGCCTGTCCCTGCTGCTGGTGATGGTAGTGAGTGAGCTGGCAGCCACCACACTGGTTTACAAGAAACAACACATACTGGGTCAGGCTCTCTCAGCCTTCATGAGGCACCGCATGACCGACACGCAGGCAGACTATCACGACAATCTTTCTGATACGCAACTCTGGGATGAAATTCAGTTGGAGGTAATTTTTTTATAGTGATGGCTATACAGTAAACTTTTGTTTGTCTGTACACCAGTTATTACATTTTTGTATATAAATTGTACGGTAATCTAAAGATTGGACCATATATGTCTAAATTCAGTTATCAAGCAAGCATACATACATAAATTTAAAGACTGAGTGCTGCACACGAAGTGCGGTTCGGGTCTCATGTCCTAATGGCGGTTCTCCAGGCAGCCAAACATTGTTTTAATTCTAACCGAAATTACATAAGGTAAATTTATTTTCCAATAACTGTACAGGCCAGGAGACCCTAGATTATTGCACAGTAAAACCCCTCACTTTCTAACTACAGTAACTTGAGGAGGGAGACCGTGCCCCAAAAGTGAAAAATTTCTGGCTGTACAGTACTGTATTACTCTTAGTCTCTCAGACCATGACCTCGCTTTATGGGCCCTGTCCGGAAGACCCAGGTGAAAGTACAATAGGCTAGAGTAAGGGACCGGTAATGTACACCAGGTGGTCAGACTGTTTCTTCGCTCCATTGAACTTTTACCTCTTTCTTTCAGACTTTGTCCAGAATAGTGAGGTAAGTCTGGTTCTGGACCGGATGCTTAGTCTGAAATATTTGGTTCTGGAAGGCTGAAGCAGAGGGTTTTTTCTGTGCTATGCCTGAACCATTCTCACCTCGTACTCACATCTATGCGATATATAAAGGCATCCTAATTTACAGGAACATAAAATTAGTCCTATCCAAAAACAAATTCAAATTCCAGAGCTGTCACCGATTTCCTGCCAATTTCGAACCAAGTTGAATTTCATGCCTACTTAAACAGTAGGCTACCATAGTGCGGTTGGGAATATGAACATGATTAGATTAATATCCAGTATTCGAGAATGGATAATAAGTCGTAGGCGTGTGCATAAACCTTTAACCGTCCTGGTGGTGTAATGGTTAAGGTGGCAAAAATATGTGTGTGATAACCCGGGTTCGAATCCCGGTGGATCATATATACTTTAATTAATTTCACTGGGGGTGTGGTGGTGAGATTAATAAAAATAATATTATTAGTAGGTTTAGGGATATTTCTTCGAGAGGCCGGTCTATATGATCTGTGCCCCATGAATATTCTTTCCTCTCACTTAAACAGTAGGCTACCATAGTGCGGTTGGGAATATGAACATGATTAGATTAATATCCAGTATTCGAGAATGGATAATAAGTCGTAGGCGTGTGCATAAACCTTTAACCGTCCTGGTGGTGTAATGGTTAAGGTGGCAAAAATATGTGTGATAACCCGGGTTCGAATCCCGGTGGATCATATATACTTTAATTAATTTCACTGGGGGTGTGGTGGTGAGATTAATAAAAATAATATTACTTCCATAAGAGACATAGTAATTTGTACAACCATTCCTCGTACAATATAATACTTGTCATGACAACATCTTATTCTAGGCACATCTTAGATCAACTTGACACGTAAACAGATACTACAGTATAATTCATCTAATTAACCCTTCCCGCCCGGGCAGCATTTTAAAATGACACCGCGGCAGATGGCCAGGAGCCCGGGTGTCATTTTAAAATCCGTAAGCTTGAAAGCCTATTAACCCTCTCACCACGGAAAGGCTCTTGAACGCCCATAAAAAAGCATATAACAGGTACCCGGAAGGGCTCTTGAACGCCCAGTGGTTGAAAGCCTGTGAGCTTCGTGTGCGAGGCGTCGGTCCGACCCATGTAAACAACAGCCGGCTGGACCGACGCCCCGCATCTCCGGCCACAAGAAGGAGAGCGTCGCTTGTTCGTGTGTGCCTGTATGTTGTTGTTAAGTATCGAAAAGTAGTGTAAAGTGGCTGTTTTGGCCATAAAGTTATCTCCAATGAAATCATCATCACAACTCAACCAGTTGACTTAGAGAGCTCTACTTAATGCCATTCTACAGGTAAATAACACAGCTACGCTTGGGGATGCGCGGGAATGCGGGAAGCAGTCAGATTAACAAATATACGGTAGCCTAGCCTAGACGTTTTTCGGCCAAAACACCCGGGTTTCGAGGAATAAATATATAATACATAGCCGGGGCTGGAGGGTTAAGCTTGGTTTGAAAGCCGTGCGTCCGACGCATGTAAACAAAGCCTGTCTTTGCGACACCGCACCTCCGAAACCAAGAAGGAGACATCGGATCAATGTTGTTTTTGTATCCTATGACGAAAGTAGTGTCTGCAAAGGTCCGATATTGCGAACATCGTATCGAATCTCTCTCCACGGAAATTGTCATCACAACTGAACCAGTTGATCTAGAGAGCTCTACTCAATGCCAGTTTACAGCTCAGAAACGGCACTATGTTTAGAGATGCGTGGGAATTCTTTAGTAGTTAAAATAACAAAGGTACGGGTAGCCTATTAAAGACGTTTTTCGGCCAGATCGCCCTGATTTCAATAATGTCCTTAGGATAGCGAGCCCGGGCGGGAAGGGTTAATGAATATGATAAGAATATAATTCCCAACACTCTTCCTTCCTATTTTATCTAATACTTGATTAATTAATCTCCTACCCTTATAACTATGGTTCTAAAATATGACTCCATGTATATAGACATGCCAGATGAGCACAGGTGGTTGAATATATGCATACAAATATAATCTATCTATCTATTTACTCAGGCCCAATCCCCACTTTTCCTATTGTTTTCTTTTTCTTCTTTTTCCTTTTTTTTTGGGGGGGGGGACTCAAGACAGAGCAACAACACAAAACACAACAGAAAACAATGAACACACAAAGACAAAATACAAATTCACACACATCTAGGTCATCCAGGAGAAGACCCAGAGACCAGGGTTACCAAGGTCCCTCCAGCACTCCCCCGACCACCCGGAGAGGTTCCGATCTTGGCAGGCAGACATGGAGCGAAGCCCTACCACCACAAGCCCGCCAACCACACTTCCAGGCGCACCCTTCATATTACAGTAATAGTCTCCCCGGGCCAGGCGTCTGATATACTATTATCTAGTCCAACTTGCACCTGACCCCTTCCCCCAAATGACCACGTGTTCACTCATCTATTCACAAGTATTCTCCATTCATTCCTGTTTATTACAACTTCTCTTGCCTGATCTATAGTAATTCCTCTATTAACCAAAGCTTGTCTCTCCATCTCAATGGGGGTCTTCCTGCCCTTCTATCTCCCCTTGTATCTGACTCACATATTCTTTTTGTAAGCCTTTCATCTTCCATTCGTTCAACATGACCATACCAGTTCAGCACCCTTCTGTCCGCTCTGGCTGACAAATGTTCCTGCTGCCCCACTCTCCTACGTATCTTCATTCCTCAATCTGTCTCTACGAGTAACTCCACACATACTTCTCAAGCAGCTCATCTCCATCACATCCACTAAACTCAATCAAATTCCTGTGAGTTGATCCATAGGTTACCGTAAAATTATGTAACTTTGGACGGGGAGATAATTTCGGACATTCTGGAAAAAAAATATAATGAACCGCAGTTATGGGATAAATACATGATGTTATGGAAAAACAAGTATGTCTGTGGTGTTCTTCCATAATGCAGAGCCATTTTTCCATAACTGTACTTTATATACTTTCATCCAGAAATGTTCGAAGTATGCCCCCTTGACCGAAGTTAGGCCATTTTACGGTACCACACCACAGATATGATAGGGAGGCTAGGCTATCTCACAACGAGGTCTGGAACTCTTAACAGTAGTATTAGTTAGTCTGTTGAACACATCCATATTTTTCCGGACTATCCTTTGGACTGGCCTTTCTATCAGCGCGGTATTCAAGGGTCACCCCTATTGACGTCATCACCCCGTTTAAAATGGAAATATCTTATACTGTATATGGATTTGTTGGATATTTTAGAGTAAATGGAAATATCTTATACTGTATATGGATTTGTTGGATATTTTAGAGTAAATGGAAATATCTTATACTGTATATGGATTTGTTGGATATTTTAGAGTAAATGGAAATATCTTATACTGTATATGGATTTGTTGGATATTTTAGAGTAAAAATTAGAACTTATCAAAGGACGTGCATTATTTGTCATATTAACATGCTCTGAAATGTGACAAAAACAGGAATGATTTTGCGTAAGCTATGCTCTTTAAATTTATGCATATTTTGTTCTCTCCAGATGAATTGCTGTGGAACTGCTGACTACACCGACTGGTTTACTACAGCCTTTGGTAACGGCACTAATGTACCTGATTCTTGCTGCCTCATTGTGGAGACTGGATGTGGTCGCAGCATCTCCAAGTCTACCCACCCAGGCGATGACATCATCACACAGGTCAGGAGTCAGGGAATCACGGGTAGTGACAGCAGAAAAGGTGTACAGTCCTTAGATACTGGTCATAAGGTGGGTCACCGGCTTTTTTTATCTTTCTCTCCTTTTCTCTCTTTCCCTTGTTTGTATCCATTTGGCCCCATTCAGCCAACTGTTTTAAGACGTTTATCCCCATCCAGGTGTCGATTTCTTCCTGGCGAGCGATAGCGAGCCAGCATTGTATGGAGAAATCTGGCTTTGCCGGAGACATTTTTATATAGAAAAATTTACAAATTTAGCTTCCTGTCAAAACAAAAATATATATATGCTGGCTCGCTACCACTCGCCAGGAAAATATTGACACCTGGATGGGGGTAAACGTCTTAAACAGTAGGCTGAATGGGGCCGAATGGATACAAGCCAAAGAGAGAGGGAGCGAAAGAGAAAAAAAAGCGAGGTGGGTTCCCTTAAAGGAATGGCTTCTATCTGACAGTGGAAGGAGTGTCGTCATCATTAATATAAGAGTCCCGCAATATTCGCGGATTCTATGTTTGCGGAATCTCGTATTCACGGTTGGCTCACAATATATTTTAAAATATATAGGAATACGGTAATAAAAATAAAGGTTAGAAATGGTTTGAATCAGTCGCACCCGCCAACTGTTTATTTACCGCCCGCCAGCCAGTCCACTTCCTCCCTCCCCCCTCCCTTTATTATGGTTCAATAGACCAAAAAGTAGAAAAGTTATGACCCTTATTGAAAATGTAAAACTATTGAACAAACTTAAAAGTACAGTACTGTATATGTTATTTGGTCTCTATAATCTGTGAATAATTTTCGATATAATAGATGTAAAGAAAAAGAAAATCCACCCACTCATAATCAGCAAAAATTATACAAATTTAAATTAAAACATGTTAAAATAATTCCCCATCATTTTGCTTAAACACACTTTCAAGGCAACAATATTCAATGAAAAATATATAAATATATAAAAGGCAAATCCCACTATCGGTCACACCAATTAGCTCAGCGTCTGTCTGGAGAAGATGGGGGGGGGGGGAATCTTTTGTTAACTTACAGTAGATCCTCTGGAAAAAAGGCAAACTAGGCTTGTGTAACCAGCTCAGTGCCAGTACTTGCACTGCTGCAGATGTTCACGGTGTTGGCGGCGGCGGAAGCAGACGTAACATTTTTACTATTCTGTATTTTCGCTTTGTAATCAAACTTCAAATCTTGTCTTCCCTATGCTTTATCAAGATTACTTTCAAACTTCTTTACTGATTCGGAATCGACTACATACTGGGGCAGTGCGTTCCACTCATTTACCACGCTAACACAAAAAGAGTTCTTTGTCTTTTCAAGCCTAGTTCTTCCCTTGTAAATTTTCTTAAGAGTGTCCTTTCGTTCTTGTTCCCTCCCGCATCAATAAGGTACCTTCACACACACATCCTCATCATACTTTCCTGACACTATCCTTAAAGTCTTGATCATATCCCCTCTCTTTCTCCTATATGCCAGTGTCGGGAGTCCCAGTGTCCTCAACCTCTGCTCATAGCCCAGGTTCTTCAAAGTTGGTACCAGCTTGCTAGCTGTCCTCTGCACTTTCTCCTCTGCTTCTATATCCTTCACCATATATGGAGCCCACACCTGGTTCGCATATTCCAGGTGCGGCCTAACCAGCGCTGTATAGAGATTCCTAAAGATTTCTTCATCCAGTGACACAAATGTCCTCCTTGTCATCCCTACAATATTATTGGCGTTACTGTATTTATCTTCTCCGCTAAATGTTCTGAGAAATTTAATTTATTGTCTATCACTACCCCTATATCCTTTTCTGCACTCACTTCCTCCATTGTTTCATACGTACTGTATCCTACCTTGTCTGTCTTGTTTGTCCAAATCCGCATGTACTTGCATTTTTTTGGATGAAAAGGCATTAACCAATGTTCAAACCATCCCTTCATGCACTCCACATCTCCTTGAAGCAAACTCACGTCTTCCTTACTCCTCACTCTTCTATATAGCTTGGTGTCATCTGCATACAAATATATCTCACTTCCATTTGTTATAACTTCAGGTATGTCGTGAATCCTAGCTGGTATAGCCTATATACCGTAGTTTGAATTTCCCGGGTTCATGACAGCTGGTTCCATTTTGTTTATACGCATTACTTTATTTATCTTTGTGGATAAATATTACTGTGGTTGCACCAATTATATCTTAGTTTATTTTCCCTTATTATTTAATCACGGGGGACAATATAGAACCCTTAAATATATTTTATATTGTCACGATAAAAGGGAATCTCAGACACACTTCACACAGACTTCGTCCCGCTAACAACAAACCACCAGTTGCTGCCACATAACACCAGAACTTCCCTGATATTCACCTACCAACATGTCCATCACCTAACCTACACTCTTTGCATCACAGCTAAGTTCCTTTAATACTAGAAGTACTTCATAGATATTACTGGGACTACCACAGATAACCTACACAACATGTTTACAAGTAAGTCAAACGCCGACCCGGTATCATTTTTATAGCCTAGGCCAATTCATCTTTCAAGGTTTAATTATTTAATTTATATCCGTTTCTCCTCCACCCCCTAGGAATAATAAACAGGATATAATTGGTGCCGTGTGACCAGGATTCTGGGCCATCTGTTATATATTGATAAGAATTGGGGGGGTATTAGGCCTGACTTGTCTGCCTTTGTGTAGAGCTGGGCGATCCAGTGGACAAATGTTGAGGGGCGCATATGTCCGGGATTTTCCGCTGGACCGTCCAGTGCAGTGCCCTGCTTTTTTTGTTAAGCAGTTCTATAGACCAGGGGCAAGGGTGGACATTGTCAGGCAGACCTCAGCCTGGGTTAAATGTGCCAGGGAGCCGTAAGGTATTAGATAGGCTACTGAACAGAGCGCATGCCTTCTTTGAGGAGAAGGACAAGGCCGAGGAGGAGCAGTCGACGCAATAGGCTAGATCTAAAGACTATGACGACGGCTGCGGATGTTCCTCCTTCAGAGGAGTGTTGATACTTCTTTCTCTTTCTTTTCCTTTCTTTTTCAGGCATTAACTTTGTAATTTGTTAAAATTTAATATAGTAAAGTAAATATTGTAAAGTAGAGTAATATGACATAGGGTAAATTTCCTTTTCTTTGATCATTTGTAAACTCACAGGGGGCACGCGATCTGCATGCTTCAATTTGCTTGGTTGCTGTCGTCATCAATGTAAGTAGGTTAGCCTAGGCTTAGAATAGGTTAGCCTACAGTGACGATTAGTATTATTGTTCCTTAACCCTCCTGGCCCGGGCAGGCTCTCAAAATGACAGTGTGGGCTACCCGGGCGATCTGGCCGAAAAACGTCTAGGCCTAGGCTACCGTATTTTGTTTTAGTTTAACTGCTAGAAATTTCCCACACATCTATAAATGTAGTGCGGTTTCCAATCTGTAGACTGGCGTTGAGTAGAGCTCTCTATGTCAACTGGTTCAGTTGTGATGACGATTTCAGTGGAGAGCACTTGCAGGCGATGTTAGCAATATGACGATCTTTTCACTACTGAAACAACGACATACAGACGTACAATAACAAACGAGTCTTCTCCTTCTTGTTTTCGGAGGTGCGGTGACGTAACGATCGTCTTTGTTTACATGCGTCGGACGCACGGCGTTCAGACCAAGCTGAATAGGCTTTCAAGCTTACAGATTTTAAAATGACACCCGGGCTCCTGCCCTTAGTTCGTGGTGTCATTTTAAAATGACAACCGGGCCAGGAGGGTTAAGCTTTAGTTACCGTAATTTTTTTAAGAATGGAGGAGAAAATAAAGTCATTGCGGCAGTTCAGGGCCGCCAAGAAGGGAGGGATTACTAAGCTTATCTCTAATCTGTCTGAATTTATTGAATGTGCTGCTACACTGCATGATGTAAAGGGTGTGAAAATCACTTTAGAAAAGGCCCTAGCTGATATCGAGTCGTATAACGTAGAGTTGTATAGCTTATATTCAGATAATCAGTTAGAGGAGGAGATGGTGAAAGATATGCAGTATGTTAATCAAGTAAACAGTCAGTTAGCTGAGTTAGATAGTGCTCTACAGACAACCACTACTGGTAGATCTCATGATAGCGCAGCAAGTAGGAAACAGAAGGGTATTAAGCTACCCTCCCTGAAGTTGACAGTTTTTGACGGGGATCCAACACAGTGGGTGGGTTTCTGGGAGCTCTTTGATTGTAGTGTTCACTCCCAAACAGACTTAACTGACATTCAGAAATTTACGTATCTAAAGGGACAACTTAGTGGTGAGGCTCTACAAATTGTTGGTGGGTTTAGTTTGGTCGCTGCAAGTTATGAACCAGCGGTCACTATACTGAAAAACAGTTATGGTCAAAAGGATCGCATCAAAGCAGCTCACATAGCGAAACTGTGTAATCTCCCGCATCCTAGCCAGGAGGTCAGTGCTCTGAAAGATTTTTCCGCGTCATTTGAGTGTGCGTTAGAGTCATTACGCTCTATGGATGTAACGGTAAGTGAAATGTGTGCAGTACTGTTGCATAATAAACTTCCTAGTGCACTCTCTGAAGTGATTAAACGTGAATTAAAAGACAACTGGCTGGATGTGGATTAATATGTTCGTGTGTTTAAGACTGAAGTGTGCAATCTAGAAAGTAGACATAATCCACTAGAACAGTTTGGGGCGACTGCCACAGCAGCATATGCGGTGTATCAGAAACCCGATACCAAGCAGAAGTATGGATGTAAGTTGTGTTTAAAGACAGGACATTTTTGGGCAAAGTGTGCAAAATACAAGAACAGTCCCGCCAAGGCCAATAGAGTAAGGCAGTTGAAATTGTGCGTCGGGTGCCTGTCGTCAGAACATGGCAGCCAGGGGTGTACTAACCCTAAAATTAGGCCGTGCCGATTCTGCCAACAGAAACATTTTAATTATTTGTGTCCGATGCCACGCCTTGAACAAACTGGACAACCAGCAGCCCCTGAACCAACGGTGACCATGGCTGTGGCTTCGGGCCATAATGCAGTGTTGTTGCCTACCATTCAGATTCCCTTGACCGACAGAAACGGTCATACCAGTAAAGTAAGAGCTTTGTTGGACCAATGTTCGCAGCGTACCTTCGTCTTGGGCTCTGCTTTATCGCAGCTTGATTACGTTGGGGTCAGTAAGGAACAGCTAAGGCTCCAGGGATTTACTGGCTCACTTGGTAGTACTGAGTATGAAATAGTAGAGTTAACCTATCATCACAGAAGAAGGGTGCGTAAATTGAGGGCCGTTGTGGTGGAGGAGTTACCAGTATACAAACCAGGGAGAGGACTACGGATGGAGGTAAATGCTATCAAGGCTCGGGGTTACAAATTAGCCGATCCAGGTATCACTGATGGAGATATGATAGGGTTACTGATTGGGGCAGACTTTTATTACCACTTTGTACATTCAGGCTATGTCAGGGAAGGAAGTATAGTTATGTTACCCACAATTCATGGTTATGCACTGAGTGGCACTTATCAGTCAGATATAGAAGAGACCCATGTAGAGTTAATCACTGTTCTTAAGTTAGCAGTAGACCCTTTAGTGGAGATACAGGAAGATATTGCAGTAAATCTCCAGAATTAAAGGATCTGACAGCTGTATGGGACTTGGACCATATTGGTATAAGTCCTAATGAGACTGGTAAGGGTGGGGAGAGAGTCTTAAATAGATTTTCTGAAACGGTACAGTATTCCGAAGCACAGGGACAGTATATAGTGGAACTGCCGTGGAGAGATAACATAGATAAATTACCTGATAACTTTAAGTTAGCCCTGGGCAGAATGAGAGGCTTGCAGCGTAAATTTATGAAAGATCCCAACTACTGTCAACAGTATACAAAAGTTCTGGATAATCAGATAGAAAGGGGGTTTATTGAAAGGGTAGAAAACAGAAATCAAGCTGGTCATCCCATTCACTACTTAGCTCACCATGGTATTACTAAGGATAGTGTTACTACGCCTGTACGGATAGTGTTTGACTGTTCGGCTAGGATGGACGAGAAGGCGTTCAGTCTGAATGATTGTCTCCATACAGGTCCATCGCTAGTGGCTGACCTCACCCAGGTACTTCTACGCTTTAGATGCCATCAATTCGCCTGGGTGAGTGATATTGAGAAAGCATTTCTCATGGTGGGGTTGAGTGAGAAGGATAGGGATGCTACTAGGTTTCTGTGGCCCGTTGATCCCTTAGATGTTGCAAGTCCTTACATTGTCTACCGGTTTCGTGCAGTTCTGTTTGGGGCCACCTGTTCCCAGTTCCTCCTTAATGCTACTATTCAAAAACACCTGTCTATGATACAGGAGAACAGTGAAGTAGTTAATAAGCTAAAAAGGGGGTTGTATATTGATAACTTACAGGGGACTGGTGATGATGTAAGTGATTTGCAACAACAATGTTGGGATGCCCGTAGAATATTTTCCAGCGCTAACCTGTCTTTACGTGAGTGGGTCACAAATAATGAGAGCTTGCGGGAACTATTGCACCTGAAGGGTATAGCTTCTGCCAAACAAGACAGGGTTGTTGTTGTTGTTTTTCCCCAAGCTGCCTGGCCGAACAGCCCCAAGGCCCCGAGCAAGGCCAAGGCCATAACCGAGCGCCCCCCCACAGAACCCTCCCTGCCGACCACAATAAAGCCTGGGTGACCGAAGCCACTCCATGGCGGGGAGCTGAGGAGGGTGCGGAAACGCCCGGGAAACCAAAGCCCCACCCAGGGCCCTGTGCCCCTCAGCAATTATGAAGAGAAAGTTGAGGGACAAAGGAAAGATGTGACGCTTTGGCTTCCAATCTTGGTAGATTAGGAGGTCAATCCACGCAAGAGACGCCGTCACTTGAGATCTAGAAAATATATAAGTAAAAGGAACAGTCAGAGTAAGCTATGGGTATGGCAGAGATCGCTCAGTTCTCACTCTGATAGACCAGCCCATCACCACATGACTAGAACCCAATCCTCTCAGCATCAGCTAGGAAAGGCCCTAGAAAGCCGCCTTTGGCGGGGGGATAGCTCCCCTATTTCAACCCTTTTCGGGGTTGGGCAGCCGCCCTCACAAGACAGGGTTAAGGTACTTGGCGTTGCGTGGCTAACTGATAAGGATATGTTACAGGTTAATTTCCGCGGAAGTAGCCCTGCATTGTTTACAAAACGCGAGGCTCTAAGTCTAACCGCGAGTGTGTTCGATCCTCTAGGAGTGTTGCTACCGGTAACCATCCGGGTGCGGAGGTTCGTACAGGACTTGTGGAGATTAGAGTGTGGGTGGGATGTACCCATTCCAGATGACATGAGAGCTAACTGGCAGGGTATTTATGACGATATGATAGATAGTACAGGTATCATGTTTCCCCGTCAGGTCACTAATTCTAAGAGGGTTACGCTGCACCTATTTAGTGACGCTAGCTCAGTAGCATATGGTGTAGCGGCCTATGCGGTTGGTGAAGAGGAGAGTAGGTTAGTAATGGCCAAAGCTAAGGTGGCGCCTATTAAGTCCCTTACCATACCTAAGATGGAGTTGACTGCTGTTCTTCTCGCAGCTCGTCTCGCATGTTATATATGTGAGGCCTACGCGGACGAGCTGATTATAGAGAATATATACCTCTGGTTGGACAGCCAGATAACCCTATGCTGGTTGTCTAGTAAAAAGATTTTGCCTATATATGTTCAAAATAGAGTTGATGAGATAAAGTCATTAGTCCCTGGCGCTCATTTTCGTTATGTGTCCACAGAGGACAACCCCAGTGATCTAGTCACCAGAGGGATTTCATATGTGTCCTTAGTTGCTTCTTCGCTTTGGTGGGGAGGGCCCTCATGGCTACCTCACCAAATGCTATGGCCTGATCATGGCCCAATAGGGGGCTCAATAGGAGGGGACACCACTGTGGGTTGTAACACGAGTCAAGAAGGAACCCTGTCATTGCCGGTACCGGTTGCCCCTACTACCATATTGAATTGGGACCGGTATGGCTCATATATGAAGTCATGGCATGTGATGGCATGGGTCCTTAGGTTTATTAGGACTCTTAGAGAGAAGACACAAGGGAACTATCAGGCAAAACCGGCATACTTGACGGTGCCGGAATTAAGAGCAGCAGAGTCAGCCATGATTAAGGTAGCTCAGAGAGAAGCTTACTCTGAGGAACACCACTATTTGTCAAAAGGACAGGGCACACCAAGCAATATAGTGAAGCAGTTAGGCCTCTATATGGAGGGAGGCATGATACGCTTTAGAGGTAGGCTACACTTGTCAGCTTTACATGATAGCGCCAAGTACCCTATCCTTATCCCTAATAAACATCGTATAGCCACTCTCCTTAGTAATTACTGCCACAAAGGGATGTAACCATAGTGGTGTTAGTTATGTTGTAAATTACATAAGGCAAAGATGGTGGATCCCCAAGATTAGACAGGTAGTAAAGAAAGCCTTAAGGGGATGTATCATCTGCAAGAGATTGCAAGGTACATCATACCGTGCTGTACAGGCTCCTCCATTGCCGGAGTTTAGGGCAGGGTTGTTGATTTTTTTGATTTTTTTAAAAAAATCAAAAAAATCAAAAAATCATTGATTTATTTGATTTATTTGATTTTTTTGATTTATTTGATTTTTTTTAAATATCCCCCCGCCCTATTGAGTAGTAATTCAAGTAGAGGAATTTATAACAATTCTGTTTCATCCATGCCCTCAGCCCAGACTCCTGATCTGTTCCTGTCCTAGTCATGTTTCACTGTCTGACCACACTGCTGCTTCTGGCTGAGTTGCCAGTGATCCTCAAGAAATCATATTACAAAACCTATTATTGAACAGAATTACAGAAAAATAATAATCTGTTATTATTAGTACAGACTTAGTGACTAGTAGCTTTGTGGATGTTTACTTTAAAATATTGATCCCAAGGCTGTGACCAAAATCCAGAGATATTGAAGTAAAAGTGAAAACATGGCAGTCTGGTAGACCTGCACTTGGTAATATCTGACTATGTACATAGGTTAGAACTCTTCAGAATTCTTTTTATCTTGATTCACAGATAAAAAAAATAAAAAAAATAAAAAAAATCATGATTTTTTTGGTAAAAAAATCATTGATTTAATCAAGTGATTAAATCAAATTGATTTAATCAATATCAACTCTGGTTTAGGGTTCAGGAAGTGAGTCCTTTCCAGGTAATGGGGGTTGACTACACAGGTGCCTTGCCAGTAAAAGAGAAGGGGGGTACTGTAAGTAAATTATATGTAGTCTTCTTCACCTGTGCAGTTACTAGAGCGGTCCATGTAGAGACGGTGTCTAACCTCTCCTGCGAATAATATTTGCATGCATTCCGTAGGTTTAGTAGCAGGAGGGGTTACCCTGAGATTATGATGAGTGATAATGCCACCACATTTGTTAGCGGAGCCAGTACATTACGGGAGTTGATAGATGATGCAAGGTTAAAAGGTACTCTAGCGGAATTCAAGTGCGAGTGGCGGTTTATACCGGCCAGGGCGCCATGGTTCGGTGCCATATGGGAACGGGTCATTGGCATCCTAAAGGCTGGCTTGAAGAAGGTACAGGGTTGAGGATTGGTTACCACAGAGGAACTGAATACGGTATTACTGGAGCTCGAGGCCACAGTCAATGATCGCCCGCTTGGCTACACCTACAGTGATCTTGAAGACCCTCTACCCATCACTCCTTCACAACTGGTTCATGGGAGGCGGATCAGAAGCTTTCCAAGGTGAGAAGTAACGGATGAAGATCTCGAGGACACGACGTGGCGTACCAACGATTCCGTCAACCAACGCTTCCAATATCTAACAAAACTCTCACACGACCTGTGGAATAGGTGGAGCACTGATTATTTAATAGCACTCAGGGAGCAACATCGTCACTTAATGGTAAAAAGAGGGATAGCATCGCCACAAGTTGGGGACGTCGTTCTAGTACATGATGACGGCCCCCGACTTTTTTGGCGTATAGGTCCGATAATGAAACTTCTTCGTGGTCCTGACCACGAATGTAGGGTAGTTCAGGTAAAAACAGGAGCCGGTTTGACCACCAGACCGGTGGTTAAGCTATACCCACTAGAGATAGATTTAGAGGTAGTGGATGGCGACAGCAAGCCGAACTCTGATAATATCCTTCCTGCTACTGGAGCGGACCGAGGTGATACCCCTCAGAGGCCGTCACGTCGGGTTGCTTTGGGTTCCTCCCAGTTGTGGCGATCCATGATGGGGACGGGACAATTGTAAATACTTTGTATATAACTGGTGGCGGAGTATGTCGTGAATCCTAGCTGGTACAGTATATACTGTATACCGTAGTTTGAATTTCCCGGGTTCACGACAGCTGGTTCCTTTTTGTTTATACGCATTACTTTATTTATCTTTGTGGATAAATATTACTGTGGTTGCACCAATTATATCTTAGTTTATTTTCCCTTATTATTTAATCACGGGGGACGATATAGAACCCTTAAATATATTTTATATTGTCACGATAAAAGGGAATCTCAGACACACTTCACACAGACTTCGTCCCGCTAACAACAAACCACCAGTTGCTGCCACATAACACCAGAACTTCCCTGATATTCACCTACCAACATGTCCATCACCTAACCTACACTCTTTGCATCACAGCTAAGTTCCTTTAATACTAGAAGTACTTCATAGATATTACTGGGACTACCACAGATAACCTACACATACATGTTTACAAGTAAGTCAAACGCCGACCCGGTATCATTTTTATAGCCTAGGCCAATTCATCTTTCCAGGTTTAATTATTTAATTTATATCCGTATCTCCTCTACCCCCTAGGAATAATAAACAGGATATAATAAGTCGTTAATGAACATAATAAACAGTAGTGGTCCTAAGACAGATCCCTGAGGTACCGGTACCCCACTTGTAACTTCCCTCCACCCCGAGCCTATTCCATTCACCAGTACACTCTGTCTTCGATCTTTCAGGAAGGCCTCTATCCACTTCACACATTTCTCTCCTACAGTATATTATAACTTCTGATCTTCTCTAAAGCCTTTTGTGTGGGGCCTTGTCGAAGGCCTTCATAAAATTGTCTATAATATCCCCATCCTCCAGAATTCGCATCCAATCATCTACTGGTGATTATGGTAAAGATAAGACTAGCTTATCAAAAGTAATTAAAGCTCAAAGCATTATATATATATATATAGATTTAAACAAGGCATAAAAATGAAAGAAATGTCTCGAAGCATAGCTTTAACCTTTTCATGCTCCGGGGGTTGCCGTTTAGCATTCAGAAATAGAATTCTCTTAATCTCATAATTACCTCTCCAAAATTTGTTTTCTGCCCATAACTCACTCAAAGACAACTGCAGAGATTGAAGTAATTAAATTAAAGGTTTCTAAACATCCCTGGTCACAAAGGTTTTAAAATATCCCTGAAACGCCGCAATCGCATTATGGTGCGCGAAAGGGTTAATGTGGCAACATAAGAAAAGAATGATTAAACAACCACAAAATAGGCTAACGAGTGTAAGTAAAAAAAGCAACAATTCACTTAAGCCCTCCCAAAACTAGCTAAAAGTAACAGTGAATGCCGAAGAGAGGTAAAAAGCTGCAAGCACAGGCTCGGTAAGCAGAAAAATGAACAAAAACAAAAATGTGAGAAAGCGTGGTGTTAACATAGGCAAATATGCTAATGCATGTGGGAGTGCAAACTGGTTATATATGTGAGCAGACGATCGACACAGGAGGTTGCCCAACTAGTTTCCCGCCAAATTGCGTGGTCTATTATATGCTGATGTGTAAGAGATGACGTCACGACCGGACCGATTAGGCGGGCTAGCTGTCAGGACGGAGCTAGTCGTTTACATACGGGTGAGTGGTGAACACGGCCATTGAGCTAATTAACATTGGTAGCAGAGCGTAGTTCGGAAAACAATGGTGTGTTCAACTAAGTGGCCACCGAAACTGGAGAATGAGGATGGGTATGAAAACTGGAAAAAAAATATAAACATTTGGTGTGAGTTGACAGATTTGGCCAAGAAAAAACAGGCATTGGCGATCCACTTGTCTCTAACAGGGCGGGCAAGAGAGGCCTCGTCCGAAATAACCGCCGCGGACTTAAACAAAGACGACGGAGTTGATGTATTGTTAACCCTTCCTTCCCGGGCAGCCTTTCTTAAGGACGGAGGCTGTATCCGGGCGATTTGGCTGAAAACACAACAAAAGTAAACTAAGGCTAATCTCGCTTAATATACTACCTACATTAATCAAACATATGTCAAAATGGGCGCCTTACCTTGCCGCGTAGAATGGCGGTGAGTAGAGCTTTCTAGCTCAAGTAGTTCCGGAGTTATGGTGATGGAAGTGGAGGTAACTTTTTCCGCGTATTTACCTCGCCGCGTCCGAACGCTCAACCGCGGCCCAGGCTACGACGAACGTTTTGACTCGTCGCTCTACCTTGAATTATGGCGGGAAGCGATTTTTTAGTGTTTTATTGTTTATTATGCCATATATTATTGTTATTATGTTATTTTCACTCAATAAATATATTTTTCTGAAGTAATTTGTGTCTCTGTCACTTATACTTAGTTTTATTGTTATTATTATAGTAGTTATGATTATTTATACTGGACTATGGTAATTGATAGTGTCATTTTCACTTCTTTATTGTTAGGAATATATATTTTAGTGTCACTTTCACTTGTTCATATTGTTCTGAAGGCACTTATTATTACTTATGTGTGTCTCTTTCACTTAGACTTAGTTTTATAGTCATTATTATAGTAGTTATGATTATTTATACTGGACTATGGTAATTGATAGTGTCATTTTCACTTCTTTATTGTTAGGAATATATTTTAGTGTCACTTTCACTTGTTCATATTGTTCTGAAGGCACTTATTATTACTTATGTGTCTCTTTCACTTATACTTAGTTATATTATTATTATTATTATTGAGTGTCACTATCACTGTCACTTACACTTCAATAGTTTGCCAGAGTGTGGAAATCATTGAAGCAGATGCCAGCACACAGTCCCACCTGACACTCGAGGCATTGCCAAGTGGTTTTTGTGGGTTTGCTTGGTCGTCGAGTTGTGCGGGTGCACACATAGCACCTCTTCTGCATTCTTATTCTGCTGTTAGGACCCTGGAAAGGAAGGGCGACGAGCTGGTGCTTTCTGAAGAACTCGGCACACCCTGTTCTGTCCATCATGCCTGGTCCTTGTAGTGGCCTCCCTGGTGTACCTGCATGTTTTACCAGGAGCTCATGTATCAGCTGCTTTTGGAAGGTCCGCAGGCTCTTGTACTTGATGACTGGACTCCTCAAACGGTAGATGTTGTACGCGTTGAGGACAGACATATCTACTGTATGCAGGACAAACTTCTTGTACCACCTGCAAGATGTTCGCAGGCAGTCTATGAAGCCCATCTGCATGTCGGACTTGTCGACGAGGCGCATGTTCAGGTTATAGTCCAGAACAGCAGCTGGTTTTGTGATAGGGTTCTTCGTTTTTCGGTCCACCTTCCCTGTGGGGACCATCTCTGCTTTGTGGCATGTGGTGAGGAGGTTGACCTTGCGCTGGTCATGCCAGTGGATGGAGAGGATGGGGCCACTCTTCTTATGGAAGATGTCCGTCTTCTTAGTTTTGGTTGGGTAGGCTGGCATGCCCTTCCTCTTCCCCTTCACTGTGCCGACAGTTGCGGTCATGGAGGTACTTGGCGAGGATAGGCGACGTGTAATAATTGTCGGTATAGAGGACGTGGTTGTCATGGAAGTACCTCTCCATCATCCTCTTTACCACAGCGCCGCCAAAACCAATGAGGGGGTCAATCTGCACCTCACCACCCTTGCAGCTGTAGACTATAAAGTCGAGCACATATCCCGTCTTGCAGTCGCAGAGGACGAAGAGCTTGATGCCGAAGCGGTGTCTCTTTGACGGGATATACTGTCGGAAGTGCAGCCTACCACGGAACAGGACCAGAGACTCGTCGATGCACAGCTTCTGAAATGGAATCAGGTAGGTGGAAAACCGATGACGTATCATGTCATACAGTTGAATGATCTTCCAGAGTGTGTCGGGCTCGTGGACATGCATGTTATTTGTCAGGTGGAAATATGAGAGGATGTCGAAGTACCTATCCCTTGACATGAATTTGCCAAATGCTGGAGTCGTTGTGAGGTCGCCAGTTATCCAGTAGTCGGCCAGAACGTGCTTCTTTATGTGTGTCATCAGCATTGTGAGTGCCAAGAACACATATAATTCTGCCACAGTGAGAGCTCTCCATGCCACCATCTTGGCACTGGTCTTCCTCCCAAGAAAGTTTGAACAGATAGCCTGGTGGTTATTTGTCTCTTTGACAAGGTATTCCATGACTTCATTGTCATAGAAGCCACAGAAAAGTTCACTGGGGGTGGCATTTGGGCCACAGGGATATGCTGGTGACACCCCGGAACCCTGTTGTACCTCGTCAAAGGCAGGACAATCTGGCACAAAATCCGCCCCATCTGACCACACAAACATTTCAGCAGCTCGAGGACGAGGACGTGCAGCTGCAGCAGGCACATGCCCTGGACGCCCTGGCACACGCCCTTGGCCACGCGGACGCCCAGGCGGACGCCCTGCACGCCCACGCACAGGCCCAGGCCCAGGGGCAGCGGCGTCGGCAGGCTGACCACGTCCACGACCTCGCCCTTTGACTCTTCTTGTCGGGACTTCCTCTTCCTCAGGCGACGTCAGGTCATCTGGGGCAATGTTGGGGTCGTCAGCAGCCTCTTCAGGAGACAACTCTGGCGAAGAATAGACCGGGCGTCGGTGGCGTGGGGCTGCGGGAGGTTGAGCAATGGGAGCCTCGGTCTCGGGAGTTGGGCTCCTTTTGCGGCTAGCCGTGGACTTTTCCGCCGGAAATAATGACCTACGATGCGGTGCCTGTGGTGGCACACTGTGGGAGGCCAATGACGCACTTGTAGAGGCCCTTTGGTCATCCTCAGGGACAGATGAAGCCGAGGGCTGTGGGTGGCCCTCCCGGCGTCCCGGGTCAAGGCGTCGGGACAAAGGAATGCGGGTGGTTGCTAGGCCTGGGTCGGCGTCACTCTCACTATCTACGCCTTCCCTCACTTTTTCTGCTTCCCTGCACGCTTTCTTGGCTGCACTTTTCACTAAAGACTGTTTATAGAAGTATTTACCCACTTTCAAGGGCGTACGGGCAGGCAAAGGGGAAGGTCCTGGCGTAGGGCTAGGGCTAGGCCTAGGCCTACCCTGACCTACGAAACTAGGCGAAGGGGTTGGCTCTAGCACACTTGGTACTTCAATAGCACCTTCCTCCACCACTTCCACATCAGGATCATCACTACTATCACCCCCCTCAAATAAATCAACATTGTCATCAGCACCAAATCCCACAAAATCGTCAATTTCGCTCCCACTTCTACTCTGAATATAGAGGTTTTTGTCCACAGAGCTTTCACCACTGCTCAAATCCGGGTTGAAAAGTTCACGGTGTATTGCACTCTCACTTAGCAAACGTTTCACTTTCATTAGTTTCTTTTTCTTCTCGGTTGGCAGGGGCGTAGATGTTGCAAGCGGGGTAGCACTGGGACGCGCGGGAGATTGCACAGTATCGGACGCGTCGGAATTCTTTTTTTTGCTGTAGCTCTCAATGGCGGCAATGTAGGAACTGATAAGCGTGGTAGTTGAGGCTTGGTGGCGCTACGATCGCCCACGCAAAGTAAAATTTGCCCGCGCGAAATTTAAAGCACGCTTTAAAGCAAATGCCTTAGGTAAGGCATACCGGGTAGCGGCCCTTCAGCCGCGCTGTCCTTACCTAAGGCAGCCCGGGTAGGAAGGGTTAAAGAAGCTTGATGGGTTGTTACTGGTGGACAAAGGAAGACGACAGTTTGCGGCGTTCCATGACATTTATAATCTACGGCGGCCTAGTGACATGAATATGCGTACCTTCGTGTCTAAGTTTGAGCATACATATTTTAAATGTTCGGAACAGGATATGACATTACCGGATGCAGTAAAGGCCTTTATGCTGTTGTCCGCTTGTAATTTGTCTGATAATGAAAGACAGTTCGCCATGTCTGCAGTTACTGAAGTGAGTTATGAACATATGAAGTCAGGTCTGTGCCGTATTTTTGGTGGTGAGACATCAGCTGTTGGGACAAATGTTGTGAATGTTAAAAGTGAACCTGTGTTTGTTACTGAAGGTAAAAGTGACATGAAGGAAGAGGAAGCATTGTATACAGGCGGTGTGGGTCGAGCACGGCCTTTAACTAGAAGAGGTGCTATGAGAAGCCGTGGTAGAGGTTTTAATCATAGATATGGCAGGAAACAAAATCCTTTGGGGCCCGATGGTAGAGTGTCAAAATGTGCAGTTTGTGGTTCAAAATTCCATTGGGCTAGAGATTGTCCTGATGCGTATGAGAATAAGGGGAATTCTTGTGAAAGAGATGATGCGGAAGAGACAGTGCATTTATCCATGTTTATGGGTTATGCTGGTGAGGATGACCAGCACAGTGGAAAGTTGCAGAAACTTGTTGATGAAGCTAAGGGTTGAGCTGTACTGAATACTGGATGTTCTACAACTGTGTGTGGATCGGAATGGATTGAAAATTACATTCATGAGTTAAGTGATTATGAAAAAGCTCAAATTACCGAAGGCACTTCAACTTCGACTTTTACATTTGCGGATGGAGCCACAGTGCCATCGATGAAGCGAGTGACCTTGCCATGCCAGGTGGGCGATGTGCGTGCGACTATCGTGACGGATGTGGTAGAGTGTAACGTTCCTTTGCTTTTGAGTAAAAAGTCAATGAAAAAGGCGAAAATGGTGTTGGATTTTGAGACGGACATGGTGAGAGTTTGTGGACAAGACATTCGTTTGGAGTCTACGTCATAGGGACACTATCTGTTGCCCATTTCGTTCTGACTGGGCCAGAAATCCAGGAGTATGGTTACACTGGCATCATTAGAAACCGGTGGAAAAGGAACTGCACTGAAGCTTCATAGACAGTTTGGTCACCCTACGTCGGCTAAGCTATTGAAACTTGTGAAGGATGCGGGAATTAACAATGCTGACTTGGAACGGTCAATAAGTGAAGTATCTGAAAACTGTGAAGTTTGTTGCAAATTCAAGAAGGTTAGGCCTCGTCCTGTGGTGTGCCTGCCTATGGCGAATAAATTTAATGAGACTGTGGCTATGGACTTAAAGGTTTGGGGGAGACAGTATTTTTTGGTTATGATTGACTTGGCCACAAGATATTGCAGTGCGGTAGTAATTAATGATAAGTGTGCCTCTACCATCCTTCATGGAGTGTTTCGGAGCTGGATTACTGTATTTGGCCCACCAAGGAAGTTTCTTACCGATAATGGGGGTGAATTTAACAATGCTGATATGCGTACGCTTGGTGAGGCTTTTAACATAAAGATTATGGCCACAGCTGCTGAGAGCCCTTGGAATAATGGGGTTTGTGAACGTAAGAATGCGGTGATAGGTGATACTGTGAGGAAAATCATGGCAGATACACGTTGTAACTTAGAGGTGGCTTTGGCTTGGGCGATTTCTGCGAGGAATGCCCTTACGAACTATTCGGGCTTCTCGCCTAACCAGCTTGTTTTTGGCTACAACCCTGTGTTTCCTAGTGTCTGGGCCAATGATCCTCCTGCATTGGGGACGCCTCCATCCTGCATTGTGAGAGATAACCTGAATGCTCTTCACACGGCGAGACAGGAATTTCTGATTTCTGTGAGCGATTGACCAGGGCTTTGCGGCACAACGTGCGCCCGAGTGATTCGAACATTGTACAGAATGGTGATGACGTATTTTATAAGAGAAATGACGGTCATGAGTGGCACGGCCCTGGTATCGTGATCGGCAGAGATGGGAAGCAAGTTTTGGTAAGACACAGGGGTATCTGTGAGGGCTCACGAGTGTCGTATAGCGCCGGCTCCGGGAAGGGATACAGTGGTTGAGGTTTCCAATGCAGAGTTGGGCGAGAAGGAATCCAGTAAAGAGTCTTCGGGAGCTGTGTCGCAATACCCTCCAGATGATGAGTCCGAGGATGGTGACATGGTGGACCTTCAGCCGGCGGTAGCTGGTACATCTGGTGATCAGGCTTATAAGATCAAGATTGGCCAGCGGATTAGAGGTATTCATGCAGAGAGTGGGGCGTCGGTGTCTGGAAAAATTGTGAGTCGTGCCGGCAAAGCAACGGGGCAGTATAAAAATTGTTACAACTTACAAAGAGACTCTGATGGCGGTATTGGCTGGGTGGATGTGCAGAAGGATTTTAGCACTTGGGAAGTGGTAGATGATGATGTTGAAATGTTGATTCTGTTCCATTCTGTTCCATTCTGAGGATGTTTTAAAGGCCAAGGACAGTGAGATTGAGAACTGGAGGGGTAATGATGTGTACGAGGAAGTTAATGACGGACAAGATACTATTTCTGTCCATTGGGTGATGACTGAGAAAATAAAGAATGGCCAGCCGGTTGTTAAAGCACGTCTGGTAGCAAGAGGATTCGAGGAGGACACTGTGGATTTACGAAAGGACTCGCCTACATGTTCAAAGGAAGCGGTACGTCTGGCTCTTGCGTTTGCCTCTGGTAACCAGTGGGTTTGTCACTCTATGGATGTGAAGGCGGCCTATCTGCAAGGGAACATGATTGAACGAGTGATTTATCTACGCCCTCCTCCAGAGTATGCTGATGGTAGGCTGTGGAGGTTAAAGAAGACAGTTTACGGTCTATGTGATGCTGCCAGGCACTGGTATCTGCGGGTTAAGGATCAGCTGTTGTGTCTTGGAGCTCAAATGTCATCCTGGGATTCAGCATTGTTCTTCTGGAGTAATAGGGGCAACGTTGATGGCATCATATGTATATACGTGGACAATTTTCTCTGGGCCGGCACACAGGAATTTGAGCGACACGTGATAGAACCAGTGAGTCAGGCGTTCCTGGTCGGCAGCTCGGAGTCAAGAGCCTTTAGATATGTGGGTTTGAACATCATATCTGAAAGCGATGGCAGCATAACTCTTGATCAGTTCCAGTATGCTTCATCCTTGTTGCCAATCACAATCAGCAGACAGCGAGCACTGGTAAAAACGGGAGAATTGTCTGAATCAGAGAAGTCTGAGTATAGAGCATTAATTGGACAGTTGAATTGGATAGCCACTCACACTAGGCCTGACATCGCCTTTGACGTGTGTGAGTTAAGTGTGGCCAGTAAACAAGCTACTGTTGCAGAATTGCTCAGGCTCAACAAGGTGATTGACAGGGTGAAGACAGATAACATGAAACTGTATATTCCTAGATTGGGACCCATCCATGACTGCCATCTGGAATGTTTCTCGGATGCCTCGTTTGCCAACCTCGCAGGTAACGGTTCCCAGGGTGGCTTTGTGATCTTTCTGCGAGATGCCGATGATAAGAGATGCCCAATATTTTGGCAGACTAGGAAGATAAGAAGAGTCATCAAGTCCACTTTATCTGCAGAGACGCTAGCATTACTTGAGCGTGCGGAAGCTGCTGTTTACCTCTCCAGCATTTTAAGTGAAATATCTGGGGGTGGAAGCTACAGAATAAAATGTTATGTGGATAATAAGAGCTTAGTAGACGCACTTCACTCATGCAAAAGTGTGGACGACAGGAGATTGAGGATCGACATTGCAGTGTGCGGGACATGGTGGACAGGGGAGAAATTGAAGAGGTATCTTGGGTGGAGACGTCACAGCAACTGGCTGATTGCTTGACGAAGAAAGGCGCCTCACCCGGGCGGCTGCGGGCTGCAGTCAGCCGGGATTAAATGGGATAACTTCTTTGTGGTATCACATATCTGTATATGGCTGTACTACATACCAAGAAGGGCGAGTGTGATTTACATATCGCCCACATTAAAAGAAGAGGACGAGAGTGTTAACATAGGCAAATATGTTCATGCGTGTGGGAGTGCAAACTGGTTATATATGTGAGCAGACGATCGACACAGGAGGTTGCCCAACTAGTTTCCCGCCAAATTGCGTGGTCTACTATATGCTGACGTGTAAGAGATGATGTCATGACCGGACCGATTAGGCGGGCTAGCTGTCAGGACGGAGCTAGTCGTTTACATACGGGTGAGTGGTGAACACGGCCATTGAGCTAATTAACACGTGGTACCACTGATATTTGGCTAGGTGACGAAACGGAAATATGTAGGCGTCAAGAAACATATTATAAGTATACAAAACAAAGTCACAGAGTGTGAGGTGAAGCTGAACGGTCAGGCTATGGAGATCGTCAACTCTTTTTAAGTATCTGGGCAGTGTGTTGAGTAAAGATGGGACTATGGATGAAGAAGTGCGGGAGAGGGTACAACAGGGGAAGAGGGTTGTAGGAACGCTAAAAGAAGTAACAAGAAATAGGGTGGTCAGTATGGAAGTGAAGAAGTCCTTGCATGACAGTGTGGTAATCCCGACACTGACTTACGGAAGCGAAGCATGGACGTTAGTTGAGAGACTCAGACCAAGAATGAGAGCAGTGGAAATGAATTACTTAAGGAGTGCGTGCGGAGTTACATGGAGGGATAGACAGACTAATGAGGAAGTAAGAAGGAGGTGTGGTGTGGAGGTAGATGTGCTGGAAAGTGTGAAAAGGAACAACTTGAGATGGTTCGGCCATATGGAACGTATGGAAAGCGAGAGAATGACTAAGAGGGTGTACGAGAGCGAGGTGGATGGACAGAGAGGGAGAGGTAGACCGAATGAGAGGTGGAAGGATGGAGTGAGGAAGTACATGAACGAAGGCGGTGCTGGTTGGGGGGAGGGGCGTCGACTGACTGGGGACAGAGGTGCATGGGGGCGGTTCGTTCGTGGCCACCCCTTCGGGGATCACGGCGTCAGGCAATAGATAGATAGATAGAACAAAGCTTCCTGCAATACTTCACACTGTCCAGAGGTACCATAGACTCACTAGAAAATAAGCTTAGAGCCAGGCAGTGACGTAGCCAGGGTTTTCTCAGCAGGTGGGCACCTGGGGGGCACCCATACTCAGGGCCAGGTAGAGACTTCATTGGGCCCTGGTGCTGTGGGCCCCTATAAATTGATAGTCGAGCGAAGCGAGGCAATCCAGCTGGGGGGTTCGGGGGGCGCTGTGAGCCCCCCCAAGAAATTTTGTGAATTTCACTATTTAATAGACTCAATCTGAAGCCATACCGGTAGTTTGTTTATATATAGCACATTATCAAACTAATGATTCTAAGGAACTCCTCTTTGATTTTATCTTTAGCTTTGTCTATATGGTTAATCATTAGCCTATATTGTATTAAACTCAACTAACACTAACTCACCCCCGCTCTGCCTACTTCGTTGGTTTCACTTTTGAACACGTGCAGGGGCTGACGGAGGCGGCAGGAGGGGAGTGCATGACCGCATGCCCACCCTTCCTGCTGCCCCCAACTAATTGTGGTGGGCCCTATCATTACTCATCCTTTGTGTTTTCCGTTTTTCCCTTCTTCCCGCTGTCCCCTCCTTTGGGAGCACCGTGACTGTCATGAGGTAAATGACCGTACTCACTCTTTGGTTTCGTTGGAGGGTGTTGTGGGTCGGCAATCCCTACACCCGTCGAACTGTGGTACCCGACGTGTTCGAGCGAGGGGAAACTTTTATGCCAAACCCTGACCCTTGTGCTGAGTCGGCGATCGACGGATCGACGGCCCTTAAGGTGCATTAGTCGGGGTGTATATCTGCAAGAATTCCTAGGGCGGTCGTCCAGTCCTCTAAATGTGGCTCCATGGTGGGTATGGAATCTGACTCAGATGAATTTAGAAATCTTCGTCATATGGAATCTGTAATTGCCCCCTCCGACGCCGACCCCTTTGAGAATTTGGACTGCCTCAAGGACCCTTCCCCTGATGCCAACAGTGCCGGAGTTCCCCACTCAGGCATGGCACCCACAGACCTTGGCAAACCTCCTAAGGATACTGTGACGAATTCTCCATCGTCGGGTAGTGAGATCAATTAGGTGATCTCCCCGGCATCAATTCCTATGCAATGTACTGCCTCTGTGTGGGGCCAGGCTATAGAATAACAAATGTTGAGCTGAGGAGACGTTTAGGTATAAAGAGTATTAACGAGGTGATGCGTACAAGTAGACTGGGATGGTATGGACATGTGGAGAGAATGGATGAACAAAATTGGGTGAAAAAATGCAGGTCTGTGATTGTGGAGGGAGCTGCACCAAGGGGTGGACCGAGGAAGACCTGGGATCGGACTATACGCACCAATCTCAAATCCAAGAACTTGACAAGTGAAGCAGCCCTTAACAGCGTTGCCTGGAACGCCGCCATTAGGACAAGAGACTGAAACTGCACTTATGTGTGGAACACTCGGTCTTAAAATGTTATGTATGTACAGTAAACTTCCGTTAATCCGAAGGGCAGCGGACCAGCCCTCGTTCGGATTAGTGGATTTTTCGGATTATCGGACTTTACCCCTATGAACCTGTGTATTAATGGCCTGACGAAAACATTGAGGCATTAGGCCACCCAAATGACACACACACATATCATATGTTCATGAAATCACTTCAAAAGTTTACCATTGTCATTGTAGCTTATTACCTACTTCAAAACATGACAGAGTGGATAGAGAAGGTTTGTGGAAAGTACTTAGAATATACGGAGTAGAGGGCAAGTTGCTGAAAGCAGTGAAGAGCATGTATGAGGGTGCAAAGGCGGCAGTACGTGTGGAGAGTGAGCAGAGCGAGTTCTTTGACCTGAATGTTGGTTTGAAACAGGGGTGTGTGATGTCCCCGTGGTTGTTTACTGTATATATGGATGGAGTTATGAAAGAAATACTATCAAGAGCAGTGGATGTTGGTGTATCGCTGAAAAGGGAGGGAATTGAGTGGAAGCTACCTATACTGCTGTTTGCGGATGATACAGTTCTGATGAGTGATAATGAATGGGAGTTGCAGGGTCTGGTAAATGAGTTTGGAACAGTGTGCGAAAAACGGAATTTTGAAGGTAAATACGGGGAAGAGCAAGGTTATGGTCTTCGAAAGGGGTGAAGTCACAGAGTGTGAGGTGAAGCTGAACGGTCAGGCTATGGAGATCGTCAACTCTTTTAAGTATCTGGGCAGTGTGTTGAGTAAAGATGGGACTATGGATGAAGAGGTGCGGGAGAGGGTACAACAGGGGAAGAGGGTTGTAGGAACGCTAAAAGCAGTAACAAGAAATAGGGTGGTCAGTATGGAAGTGAAGAAGTCCTTGCATGACAGTGTGGTAATCCCGACACTGACTTACGGAAGCGAAGCATGGTTGGTTGAGAGACTCAGACCAAGAGTGAGAGCAGTGGAAATGAATTACTTAAGGAGTGCGTGCGGAGTTACATGGAGGGATAGACAGACTAATGAGGAAGTAAGAAGGAGGTGTGGTGTGGAGGTAGATGTGCTGGAAAGTGTGAAAAGGAACAACTTGAGATGGTTCGGCCATATGGAACGTATGGAAAGCGAAAGCGAGAGAATGACTAAGAGGGTGTACGAGAGCGAGGTGGAGGGACAGAGGGGGAGAGGTAGACCAAATATGAGGTGGAAGGATGGAGTGAGGAAGTACATGAACGAAGGCGGTGCTGGTTGGGGGGAGGGGCGTTGACTGACTGGGGACAGAGGTGCATGGGGGCGGTTCGTTCGTGGCCACCCCTTCGGGGATCACGGCGTCAGGCAATAGATAGATAGATAGAAAACATTCAGATTAATGGTCAAAGGAATCTGCTGATATAAACGTAAACACCTTCTTCTTCTTCTTATTGTCACATGTCCGCATCGTCTACTAGCGAGTTTGTCTTGCTCTTGAAGATCAGATCAGATGTGGTTCGGGAATTAATGCCTTAACAACGGCACTTCCCTGAGAGGTTCTTGTAATTTTTTTTTTGTGATTTTCCTTTTGTGACGTGCTCTGTTATATTATATTGTATTGAAAGCACCCTTGTCTTGTTGTCTTGAAAGCACCCTTGGGACGCTCCGATCACTGAACTATAAATAATAGCGTATCGGATCGTCCAAAGGTGCGTTTTCAAGCTCAAGACTGAATGCGCTTGCAGAAAATGCGGTGCAAGCCAGTAGCGCATTGGAGCGTCCCAAGGATGCGTTCAAGAGCAAAACAAACTCTCTAGCAGACGATGTGGTGTTTACGTTTATATCAGTAGCTTCCTTTGACCATTAATCTGAATGTTTTGAAGTAGGTAATAGGCTACAATGACAATGGTAAACTTTTAAAGTGAATTCATGAACATATGATATGTGTGTGCTCCATTATGTGTCATTTGAGTGGACTAATGCCTCAAAAAGGGGACTTTGGGACTTCTTGAAATTCGGACCATCGGGTGAATTCGGATTTGGCCTCAAATTGAAAAATTCGGACAATAGGGAGATTCGAATCATCGGTCGTCGGATTAAAGGACTTTTACTGTATGTATGTATTAATGATGTCAACCCCACAGTCTCGACTTTATCTTCTAAATTTCCCGATTATGATTCTAGCCTTAGCCTACCTCTTCATTCCATTGACAACCTTAATGAAAAAGCTTGAATGCCCTCAGCTGACACCCCTACGGATGCTTTTTGTATCCCTGACCCGTCTGTGACTACATCTGTTACCATCTTCCCTCTGGATGCAGGATCTGCTACCTCAATTAAATCTGCTTCTGTACCTCCACGATCTCAACGGACCATTGATGCAGGTACAGGAAAAGACCTTGCCGGTATTTCCTCTGCCATTCACACGCTTTAACCGTTCATACCATCGCACAACCGACAAAGGCGTAAGCGTAACACGTATACCCCTGCTTCAAAGGACACTTATAACGCTATGTTCAGTCCCCCTGATTGGTCACGGTTTTTCACGGTCTCTGGTGAACCTATGGATGATTTTAGTCTATACGATACTTTCGCACAAGATATTGGTGACTTCACCATGCATGCTGTTGGTTCGGCCAAGCGCATGATTGAGGTGAAAACACAGGAGCAATCAGAAGCCTTACAAGCCTACCTCGACACCCCCAACGACAGATACACAGGTAAACCAGATGAATACCTGAATCAGTGTACTGGCACGGTTGTGCTCCCTTCCGACTTCGAATTTGCAGATCAAAGCTTTACAGACTCAACCCATCGTATCTTAAAATTATTGCAAAGAACTGACCCCACTGTTGTTAAAGTGGACACTTATACTGCTCCTCAGCGTGGAAATCAGCCCCCACTACGCATTGTCAAAATCTATTTTAAGCACCATGACCTCCCTATGCATGTCCGTCTTGCAGATCGCCAACTGCAAGTACGAAGGTATGTTAACAAACCGAGACAATGCACAAATTGCTGAAAGCTTGGGCATTCAACCCCACGGGGCTGTTCGGCCAGGCAGCTTGGGGAACAACAACAACAACAACAACCCCACGGTGTCGGGCTCTCAATGATCGTTGCTTAATTTGCGGCTCAGAACAACATGCTCTCAACAATTGTCAAGCCAGCGCGCCCCGTTGTGCAAATTGTGACGGGTCCCACAAAACTAATGACAGAACACGCCCGCACTTTGCGTTTCATCGTGAAGTATTACATTTACAAGCCACAAAAGGACTTCCCTTCCGGTCTGCTGCAGCACAATTAAGGCAGGAAGGTAAATCTCCTCCATATAGACGGTATGAATCAACTACACCCGCTGACTCCTCTGACCACAAGCGTCCAGAGCAGCCTCCGGCACCACCTATCAGCCCACAACATTACCCCACCAATGGTACCTTCTGTTTAGTTCATATTAACTCCCCGGACCTATCCATCTGTAACAGGTTCGAGGGATTTACTAACTTGACCGATGATACTGAGTTTTGGAACATGACTACCGAAGAGAACCTCATTGAATGTAACACAGTACCAGATATAGAGTCTTCTCCCCAATCTCACTCCACCCAGTCGCAGCCTCGGAAAAAGCGTAAGGTTGCAAGTCCTATCCGGTCATTATCCCGGACCTCAAAACTCGGCGCCACCACACGGAAGTGGGTTATGCCTACCCACGATCCGGACTGTGGCTGCCATAACTGCGGCCGATTCTTTCTACTTCAGCACAAGACTTCTACCCGAACAGTACTCAACGAACATCTTCACAAATTTCTTTCCAAGCGAGCTCCAGCGGAAGATGCTCAAATTCACCCTACTCCTTGTTATTGTGTCACCCATATTTGTGGATCCGATCCCACACCCAAGTACTTGATGCAGAGATTCCTGAATGACAATAACCTGTTGGATTCTGACTTGACTAATATAGAGCTATCCCAATCCCGATTTCATGTTCACCAACCTCCTGTCAATGTCCGTACCACCCTCACCACGCCTGATCCTCCCTGTACCGACATGTTCCGTCAGCCGCTCCCCACTGCCCAGATCCCGATGCTCCCAAACCTAGGGACATTCCCCCACCAACTCCTGATAACCCTACGATACCATCATCTGACGAACCTTCGATAAAGACTCATCATACCCCGAGCCCCACACAATCTCCTGTATTGATATGTCACACCAATATCCCATCTGACAAATGTGGATGTCCAATTTGTTTCCGTAATTACATCACACCCCATATCAGTGACCCGGATCCCTGCCTCCTTGCTCGGACGCAGGAATTTGTCACCACACGTAAACTTCCCCCTAACCCTGATGAAGATGTTACCTCCGCTTATCTATTTATGAACACTTTGCGCCAAAAACTCCTCCACTCCCCCACCCTTGTTCCTCAACTAGTCACACAATTCACAGCTATTTCTGAAAATATTACAGACCTTACATCTACCCCTTCACCTCCATACATACAACCCTCTCCACACTCACAACCTTTACCAGACTCTCTTCAAGAGACCACTATTGTCAATGACTCTGACAATCCTATTCTTGATGGCATACAACATTTTGCAATGGAATATAAACGGATACCAAACTCGCCTCCGTATGGGAGAATTACAACGATTGCTTAAATTATATTCACCATTATGCATTTGCCTCCAACATGTAGGCAATTTTGTTGTCCCCCCCCCAGGCATTATACTGTTGCTTCTAGCTCCCCTATAACTCCTTCACATCTCCGAACGGCCATCCTTGTGCACTATAAGTGCGTATTTGTTCCTGTCACCCTTGACCCCAACCCTTTTCAAACAACTGCTGTCTCCATTTCATTACCAAACCTTCCTTCCTTGACTGTTTGCTCCTCCTACAATCAACCCTCCTATCATTACAATAATTCAGGCCTTCATCAAATAGTACAACAACTGACCCCACCGTACCTTATTCTGGGCAACTTTAACACACACTCTCCCCTTTGGGGCAATCCAAACACAGACACCCCAGGTGATAAAATTGAAAAATATCTCCTTAATTCTACTCTTTGTTGTCTCAACTTGGACACCCCCACCTACAGATCTGCTACCCACTGTACATTTTCCGCTGTCGATCTTTCCTTTGCCTCGGATGACGCAGCTCCCCTATTTGACTGGTCAGTTTTACAGGATCGCTTCTGCAGCGACCACTACCCTATACTCCTTAAGTATTTGTGCCCTGCATCCTCCACTCAAATATCAAGTTATAATTTCTCTCTAAAGCCGATTGGACGTCTTATACGCACTCTTCTGCATATGTTTCGGACTTCTCCCCTACCTCTTCCCCTGCTAACAATTTTGATTATTTTTCGTCCTTCCTCAACTCCATTGCTAGCAATCATATCTATCATGTGAAGAGGTGTGTGGAGTGAGGAGAAGAGGGAGGAGAGTGAAAGGTACAGCATGGTGGACAGAAGAGGTAAAAATAGCTGTAGAAGAAAAGAAGAAAGCATATAGAGAGTGGTTGTGTAGTAGAGGGAATGAAGATTTCGAGAGACAGAAACGAGCGAGGTACGTGGAGAGAAAGAGGGTGGTGAAGAGAGTAGTGAAGGAAAGTAAGAGAAGAGTAGATGAGGAATTTGGAAGGAATCTGAGTGTAAAATGGAGGGAGAGTAAGAAACTGTTCTGGAAAGAAGTCAAGAAAGTTAGGGAAGGTAGCAAGGGAAACAGTAAGGGTGTGAAAGATAAGAATGGGAGAATGCTAGCCGAGAAGCAAGAGAGAGTCGAAAGATGGAGGGAGTACTTCAATGAGTTGCTAAATGTAAGGAATGAAGAGCCAGCAAACATAGTTGGATATGGTATGGGAGGGAGAAGAAGAGAAGTAGTGGAGGAGGAGGTGGGGATCAGGAGGTCAGAAGTGTGGGAAGCCATGAAAAGAGTGAAGTTGGGGAAAGCACCAGGAACAGATGGAGTGTGTGGGGAAATGTTGAGGTATGGTGGTGAGATAGTGATCGAATGGGTATGGAAAATGTGCAAACTAGCATGGGAGAAGGGGAGTGCACCCGATGACTGGAAGACTGGCATAATAGTCCCCCTATATAAGGGCAAAGGGGAAAGAGGAGTGTGTGGTAATCACCGAGGAATATGTCTTCTAAGCGTAGTAGGGAAGGTATACAGTAGGGTAGTGATTGAGAGAGTGAGAGTGAGAACGGAGAAATGGATAGGCGACGAGCAGGGAGGTTTTAGGAAGGGAAGAGGATGTGTAGATCAGATTTTTACCCTGAATTGTGTTGTGGAGAAATATCTGGAGAAGAAACAAAAAGGTGTATGTTGCCTTTATGGACTTGAAGAAGGCCTATGACAAGAGTGGATAGAGAAGGTTTGTGGAAAGTACTTAGAATATACGGAGTAGATGGCAAGTTGTTGAAAGCAGTAAAGAGTATGTATGAGGGTGCAAAGGCGGCAGTACGTGTGGAGAGTGAGCAGAGCGAGTTCTTTGACCTGAATGTTGGTTTGAAACAGGGGTGTGTGATGTCCCTGTGGTTGTTTACTGTATATATGGATGGATTCATGAAAGAAATACTATCAAGAGCAGTGGATGTTGGTGTATCGCTGAAAAGGGAGGGAAATGAGTGGAAGCTGCCTATACTGCTGTTTGCGGATGATACAGTTCTGATGAGTGATAATGAATGGGAGCTGCAGGGTTTGGTAAATGAGTTTGAAACAGTGTGCGAAAAACGGAATTTGAAGGTAAATGCAGGGAAGAGCAAGGTTATGGTCTTCGAAAGGGGTGAAGTCACAGAGTGTGAGGTGAAGTTGAACGGTCAGGCTATGGAGATCATCAGCTCTTTTAAGTATCTGGGTAGTGTGTTGAGTAAAGATGGGACTGTGGATGAGGAGGTGCGGGAGAGGGTGCAACAGGGGAAGAGGGTTGTAGGAATGTTGAAAGCAGTAACAAGAAATAGGGTGGTTAGTATGGAAGTGAAGAAGTCCTTGCATGACAGTGTGGTAATCCCGACACTAACTTACGGAAGCGAAGCATGGACGTTCGGGAAGAGACTTAGACCAAGAGTGAGAGCGGTGGAAATGAGTTACTTGAGAAGTGCGTGCGGAGTTACATGGAGGGATAGACAGACGAATGAGGAAGTAAGAAGGAGGTGTGGTGTGGAGGTAGATGTGCTGGAAAGTGTGAAAAGGAACAACTTGAGATGGTTCGGCTATATGGAACATATGGAAAGCGAGAAATTGACTAAGAGGGTGTACGAGAGCGAGGTGGAAGGACAGACAGGGAGAGCTGCACCGAAGGAGAGGTGGAAGGATGGAGTGAGGAAGTACTCACCTCACCTAATTGTAGTATACAGGATTTGAGCCTAAGCTCGTGTTGTCCTGTCTCTCTCTCTACATTTATCCAATTTTGCTTTAAAAGTTTGGATATTTCTTGCTCCCACCACCTCCCCATCCAACTTATTCCAACAATCAATGCTTCTATACGGGAAGCTGAACTTTCTTACATCAGACTTACATACAACTTTCCTCAACTTACATTCATGACCCCTGGTTCTTCCCTCGTCCCTCACCACAAAATCTCCCTTATCGATCTTTTCAAAACCTTTCACACACTTAAACATCATGATCATGTCACCTCTCTCTCTCCTCTCCCTCAGCGTTGGCAGCTTTAGCCTCTCCAATCTCTCCTCATATGGCAGGTCTCTAAGGCTAGCTATCATCTTAGTGGCAACTCTCTGAACTCTTTCCAGTTTTTTATTATGTTTTATAAGGTGTGGAGACCACACCACTGCTGCATACTCCAGTCTACTACTACTTACGCCAACAACACAATCTACACTCAATGAGAGCTCTGTGGGAAAGCCCGATCGTGGCCATGGCCTTTCTCAGGGACTCGGGGCTGTTCGGCCAGGCAGCTTAGGGAACAACAACAACAACAACAACTCCAGTCTTGGTCGTATTATTGTCCCTATTATTTTTGCTAACATCTCTTCGTCTAAATAATTCAGAGCTATTCTCATGTTAGTCAACACTGCATAGGTTTCATCCAGTTATTTTATTTATATGCTGTTCAGGTGACAAGCTATCTGCCATAACTACCCCTAGGTCTTTTTCTTTCCCAGCTTTACTAATTATTTCATCTCCTATTTTATATTCCCAAAAAGGTCTATATTTACTTTTCCCATCTCAAGAACATGACACTTACTCGTGTTGAATTCCATTTTCCAAGTTTGACTCCACTCATATAATTTATCTAGGTCTCTCTGTAATTCTTCACAACTACTCCTACTTGTAATATGCTTCATTAATATTGCATCATCAGCAAACATAGATATATATGAGCCTATTCCCATTTGAAGGTCGTTGATGAAAACCAAAAACATGATTGGGGCCAACACCGATCCTTGAGGCACTCCGCTTTTTACCCTTTTCCACGAGGAGAACTTTCCTTTTATTACTGTTCGCATTTCCCTCCCAATTAAATAGTTTTCCATCCACTTTAATAATACTCCCTCAACCCACCCCACAGTCCTGAGCTTCCACAACAATCTCTTATGAGGCACCTTATCAAATGCCTTCTTGAAATCTAAGTAAATACAATCTACCCACCCCTCCCTCCCTTGTACAATGTCAATTACCCTATCATAGTAACTCAACAAATTTGTGGTACACGAATGACCTTTTCTGAACCTGAACTGCTTGCTTGAAATTATTTCCCTCTCCTCCATCATACCCACCCATCTTTTTCTAATAATCTTTTCACAAAGCTTGCATATAACACTCGTTAACCCCCTGAGTGCCAGGTCCGTATCAGTGTTGCCAAACGTACGATAATTATCGTACACGTACGAGAATTTTACCCCTGGTACGATGTACGATGGTGTTTCTCATTATTGTACGTTTTGTACGATAATTTTACGATTTCAACAAAAACACTATTATTATATGAATTAAACCGAGATGCAACATAAATTGGGAGATAGTTCAGGGAATTACTGAACATCCAAATACATCTCTTAGATAATCACATTGTTTCATACACGTATTAATAAATTAATAAAGGGAGTAAGGAATTAATCAGAATTGGCCATGGCCTTTCTCAGGGACTCGGGGCTGTTCGGCCAGGCAGCTTAGGGAACAACAACAACAACAACAACAACAACATCTGAGACAACCGAGGATTAGAAAGAATAGTTCATAATTATTTAGAACAATAGGCCTAGCCTACTAAATAAAGTTTTGTAAGCGTTTCTTAAAAAGAACTTTTTAATTTTTATTAAAGTATTAATAGTTGTTGTTGTTGTTCCCTAAGCTGCCTGGCCGAACAGCCCCGAGTCCCTGAGGAAGGCCATGGCCACGATCGGGCTTTCCCACAGAGCTCTCATTGAGTGTAGATTGTGTTGTTGGCGTAAGTGGTTGTGTGAAATGCAGTCTTCTATGATGTGTTTAATGGTATGGGGTGCTGTGTTACATCCCGGGCAGGCGTCGACAACGGAGTCATCCAGTCTCTTCTGATAGCTCAGGAGAGCTGGATGGTGTCTGCATCTCAGCCTGGCCAGGTGGACTCTGTCCTCACGAGGAAGGGAGGATTCGGAAGGATGGATTTCGGGAGGTCGTGCATGCAGCTGCGTGTTGTCTGTGAGTGAGTGGATGGATCGGTGAGAGATATGAGTATGGATGTGCTTCTGGAAGTTGGTTCGGGGTGGGCAGGGAGGGAGAGAGGACAATAATTGTGTGTGATACCGTGTGCTGGGTGTTGTTTTAATATTTCTTGGTGTCTGTGGGTGTGTTGCCATGTAGTTTAGTGGGTGGTCTTGGTTCGTGGAGGCTGCTGCCAGGAATTGAGTGCCTCTCATGTCCAGATGGTCTTTGACTTTGAGGATTTCGGTTTCTTGATGTAGGTGATCTGTGGGTGCAGTAGCTGTGCAGCCTGTAATGATCTTCAGGGCTTTGTTTTGAATAGTCTGTAAGGTCTTATGATGTGTTTCAGCTAGGTTACAAGCCCAGGCTGGGCTTGCGTATTCCATCGCTGATCTTATGTATTGTTTATATACTGTGGTGGTAGTTTCTTTGTTGTGTCCGAATTTTGTGTGAGCAAGTGACCTGAGGGCGTTAAGTCTGGGTGTCAGTTTCTTTTTAATGTTTGTGGTGTGCTGTTTGAATGTCATATGAGTATCATATGTTACTCCTAGGATTTTGGGTGTGTGTGTATGTGTTAGGGGTGTGTTGTTTTTGGTGAGTTGAGGGATGTATTCGTGTTCTCCTGTCCAGCTTGTGAGCAGGGTTGCGGTGGATTCGGCTGGGGCTAGATTAAGTCTGTTTGTAGTGCACCAGCCATGTAGTGTGTTGAGATAGGGTTGAAGGAGATCTGTTGCTCTTTTTGGGTCATGGTGTGTGCATGTGAGTGTTATGTCGTCTGCATAGGAGGCTAAGTTTATTTGGGGCGTATTGGGTGTAGTTATATCGTACATGTACAGATTGAAGAGTGCGGGCGATAGGACGGATCCTTGTGGGACTCCGTTTGGAAAGTTTCTGATTTTAGATGACTGACCGGCAAAAGATACGTGTGCACATCTGCCTACTAGGAAGTTGGCCAGCCACCTTTTTGTGTTGTTGTTGTTGTTCCCTAAGCTGCCTGGCCGAACAGCCCCGAGTCCCTGAGGAAGGCCATGGCCACGATCGGGCTTTCCCACAGAGCTCTCATTGAGTGTAGATTGTGTTGTTGGCGTAAGTGGTTGTGTGAAATGCAGTCTTCTATGATGTGTTTAATGGTATGGGGTGCTGTGTTACATCCTGGGCAGGCGTCGACAACGGAGTTATCCAGTCTCTTCTGATAGCTCAGGAGAGCTGGATGGTGTCCGCATCTTAGCCTGGCCAGGTGGACTCTGTCCTCGCGAGGAAGGGAGGATTCGGAAGGATGGACCTCGGGAGGTCGTGCATGCAGCTGCGTGTTGTCTGTGAGTGAGTGGATGGATCGGCGAGAGATATGAGTATGGATGTGCTTCTGGAAGTTGGTTCGGGGTGGGCAGGGAGGGAGAGAGGACAATAATTGTGTGTGATACCGTGTACTGGGTGTTGTTTTGATATTTCTTGGTGTCTGTGGGTGTGTTGCCATGTAGTTTAGTGGGTGGTCTTGGTTCGTGGAGGCTGCTGCCAGGAATTGAGTGCCTCTCATGTCCAGATGGTCTTTGACTTTGAGAATTTTGGTTTCTTGATGTAGGTGATCTGTGGGTGCAGTAGCTGTGCAGCCTGTAATGATCTTCAGGGCTTTGTTTTGAATAGTCTGTAAGGTCTTATGATGTGTTTCAGCTAGGTTACAAGCCCAGGCTGGGCTTGCGTATTCCGTCACTGATCTTATGTATTGTTTATATACTGTGGTGGTAGTTTCTTTGTTGTGTCCAAATTTTGTGTGAGCAAGTGACCTGAGGGCATTAAGTCTGGGTGTCAGTTTCTTTTTAATGTTTGTGGTGTGCTGTTTGAATGTCATATGAGTATCATATGTTACTCCTAGGATTTTGGGTGTGTGTGTATGTGTTAGGGGTGTGTTGTTTATGGTGAGTTGAGGGATGTATTCGTGTTCTCCTGTCCAGCATGTGAGCAGGGTTGCGGTGGATTTGGCTGGGGCTAGATTAAGTCTGTTTGTAGTGCACCAGCCATGTAGTGTGTTGAGATAGGGTTGAAGGAGATCTGTTGCTCTTTTTGGGTCATGGTGTGTGCATGTGAGTGTTATGTCATCTGCATAGGAGGCTAAGTTTATTTGGGGCGTATTGGGTGTAGTTATATCGTGCATGTACAGATTGAAGAGTGCGGGCGATAGGACGGATCCTTGTGGGACTCCGTTTGGAAAGTTTCTGATTTTAGATGACTGACCGACAAAAGATACGTGTGCACATCTGCCTGCTAGGAAGTTGGCCAGCCACCTTTTTGTGTTGTTGTGCATGTTTGTGTTGTAGATTTTGTTTGTTAGGTTGTGGCGGGGGATGTCATCGAAGGCTTTACTAATGTCGAGTGTGGCTAATAGTGATCTGTGTGGTGGTCTAGCTGAGTTGATGCCGTCAAAAGCTCTTTGTGTAAGGTCTGTGAGAAGAGTGTTTATGGAGTGCAGTGGCCTAAAGCCATGTTGTGTTGGAGCTAGGGGTAGGTCAGGTGTAATTAGTTGTTGTTGTTGTTCCCCAGGCTGTCTGGCCGAACAGCCCCAAGGTCTCGAGCAAGGCCAAGGCCATAAATGAGCGCCCCCACAAAATCCTCCCTGCTTACCACTAACAAAGCCCGGGTGACCGAAGCCACTCCAAGGCAGGGAGCTGAGGAGGGTGCGGAAATGCCCGGGAAACCAAAGCCCCACCCAAGGCCCTGTGCCCCTCAGCAATTATGAAGGGAAAGTTGAGGGGTAAGGGAAAAATGTGACGCTTTGGCTCCCAGTCTGCCAACTTCTAGGTTGGCAGTAGGGAGGTCAATCCACGGAAAAGACGCCGCCACTTGAGATCTAGAAGATATATAAGTAAAAGGAACAGTCAGAGTAAGCTATGGGTATGGCAGAGATCGCTCAGTTCTCACTCGGATAGACCAGCCCATCACCACATGACTAGAACTCAATCCTCTCAGCATCAGCTAGGAAAGGCCCTAGAAAGCCGCCTTTGGCGGGGGAAAGCTCCCCTATTTCAACTCCTTTCGGGGTTGGGCACCCGCCCAGGTGTAATTAGTTGTAATACTAGGCGTTCCATGACTTTGGAGGGGGATCAAAGGAGTGTCATGGGGCGGTGCGAGGAGGGTAGCGTGGGATCTTCGTTGGGTTTGGGGAATGTGATGATGATACCATGCTTCCAAATGTCTGGTATTGTGTTGTGTGAATAGCTGTAGTTTGATATGTTAGTGAGTGCTTGTATGCCTTGTGGTCCCAGGTGTCTGAGGTGTATGTTGCTTATGTTGTCTAGGCCACAAGCGGGTGAGTGCTTGAGATTGTTGATGATATGCTTTGTCTGGTGATTGGTGAAGGGTGTATAGTCAGGGTCTGTGGGGAATTGTCTCTTACGTCGGATGACACGTCGGTCGTCTTTGTGAGGTTTTAGGTGGCTGACATGTGAGAAATGATTGATGAGAGTGTTTGCTTGTTGTTTACATGAAGGAGTAGAGTTTGTTGTTGTGATTGCAGCATGTGATTGTGGTGTGATGCTGTTTAGTGTTTTGTAGAGTTTTTTGGAGTTTGTTTTGTGATCATGTGTTTGTAGGAAGTTATTCCAATTTAGTTTTTGTTGTTTTTGTATTTTGTTGTTAGTTTGGGTGTTGAGTGCTTGAATTTGTTGTGTGATGTCTTGTGTGTGGGGTGCTGGGGAGTGTTTCAGTATGTCGCATTGTCTGATGAGGTTTTGAATTTCTGGTGTGAAGTTGGGGTTGTGTCTTTTTCTGTTACCTCTTGGAATGTGTTTCTTGTCAGCGTTTTGGATAGTTTTATTGAGTATGTGTACAGCATTGTTGATGTTAGTGATGGGTGTACTGTTTAGAGTTGTGAAGTGTTGTTCTGTCTCATTTGTGAATGCTTCCCAGTTAGCTCTTTTATAATTGGTGTATGTGTGTTTGTGGCTAGCTGGGGTGAGTCTGGTTTTGGTGGTGATAATGATCTGTAGACCTGTAAACCAGTATTACATTGTTATTTATTATCTTTGTTGAATTTATTTTGGGCATTATGAATTAAATTAATAAATGCTTAACAACATTCCCTTTATATATTATATACAGTGTATACACTCGACCCTCGGTTTAACGGACCTCGATACAACGGATTTCGGATTTAACGGACTCAGTCTGTAGGCGGACAATCCATCTGGACCGGACCAAATGTCCGGTGCTGGATAATTTGTCCACTAAGTGGCAGGGCGAGTGACTCTTAGGCCTAGGCCTAGGCTATAGATACTCACAAAACTTGCTTGGATAACGAGAATATCCCAGGTATATTTAATAAACTTATATTAACCAAGTAATCTTGACAAAACCGATTCATATCTCTTGTGTAATGCTTTGTTTACACTGTTCTGGTCTGACGAACGATCTGCCACACACACACACACACACACACAGTGACTACGGGTCCAAAACTACTTTTATTATTAGCTAGCCAGACCAAGAAATGGTCTAACCTAGCTTAGATAATATATCAGGAGGCAAAAATAACTTTTACCTTGTGAACTACCTGTACTTTTATTTATTTTGCTCAATCGAAAAACACTTGATATAGCCTACAGGTAGAATATTCTAGTCTTCACCATTCACAAGGTAAAAGTTATTTTTGCCTCCTGATATATTATCTAAGCTAGGTTAGACCATTTCTTGGTCTGGCTAGCTAATATTAAAAGTAGTTTTGGACCCGTAGTCACTGTGTGTGTGTGTGTGTGTGTGTTAGCTAGGGGAGAAAAGTAGTTTAGAAATATACAGGGCCTTTAAATCAGAAATAAAGGGAGAAGAAGAACTTTATGATAATACAGAAGCTTCAGTCATATTATATAGGTGTAGAACGAATAATTTAAATTTAAGAGACAGGAACAGGCATGTAGGAGGAGATATAAAATGCTTACTATGTAATGCTGAGATAGAGGACATCAAACACTTTATTTTATGGTGCCCTATATATAGAGGAGAGAGTAAAGGAAACAGCGCTACAACAACCTTACGTTGAGGAGGAAAATCAAGTGATAGGAAATCTACTGTTCAAAGAAGAAAACCAGGAACGAGTGAAGAAGATGTTATATGGGATGTGGAGAACAAGAACCAAGAAAATGAAAGAGCTGGAATAAGAAGAAATAGATTATAATGCACCATATAGAAAAAAGAAAAAGAAATACAATATAATATAACAGAGCACGTCACAAAAGGAAAATTACAAGAACCTCTCAGGGAAGTGCCGTTGTTAAGGCATTACTTCCCGAACCACATCTGATCTGATCTGTGTGTGTCTCGTTCGTCAGACCAGTAAAGTGTAAACAAAGCATTACACAAGAGATATGAATCGATTTGGTCAAGATTAGGCCTACAGTACTTGGTTAATATAAGTTTATTATATATAGCCTACCTGGGATATTCTCGCTATCCAAGCAGCTCATTTGAGGTTTTGTGAGTACTGTATCTATAGCCTAGGCCTAGGCCTATTAACCCGGGAACTGCTGGGAGACTCTTAAGAGTTCCCCTGGCGGACTGCTGGGAGACTCTTAAGAGTGAGTGAAAAAAAAAATCAACTTTTGACATCGAAAAAAAAATATTTTGTTTATTTTTATTTTTTTATTTTTTTATTTTTTTTTGGCCCCTGGGCCATGCAAAATCTCAGTCCTCTACCTTCCCTCCTTCCCCACTTTCCTCCTCTCCTTCAGTTATCACCTATTTTCCCTGTTATTCCCTTATTCTGAGGTATATTTTCGTGCTAACATTAGCGAGTTGCAAGCAGGGTGTTGTCATCACTGATGGCAAGCGAGTGCAAGAGAGAGAGAGAGAGTATCGATCGACTGTGTCTCAGTGGCCTTGGGGGAAATTGGCGGGAAAGCAGCTTGCCTCACCCATACATTATACAACTCGCGGGCTATATCTCCGATTTTGACCATCCAAACGCTGTTTTCACTCGTTTTATTGTTGTTTCAGGTTAATACCTTTATAATCAACCCATAATAGGCGCATATGGATAGGTATTAATGCTATTAATGGTACAATGAATATTTTAGTGACGGAAACACCTCAAATACGTCAGCACAGGGGGACGTTTCCAATTACCCCCATGCGCACTTGTTAGGTTAATAGATTTCCGGCCCCCTTATATGAATACGGATTTTTTCATGCAACGGACTAGTAACGGTCCCATTTAGTCCGTTAAATCGAGGTTCGAGTGTATATATATATATATATATATATATATATATATTAGTGTGTATGATAATTTTGGTGCAAATTCCATAATTTTGTGGTCACAATACGATAATTCAGCATTTAGAATCTGGCAACACTGGTCCGTATATATACGGACTAGGGTCTTGTCACGCCCAGTGCCAGGTCCGTATATATACGGACTCACCGAAAAAAAATCGTAGCAGCGAAACGACTGCACCTATGGCTTTCATATTTCTACCACATGTACCTTACCCTTCTGGCTTCTTGCCACCACCAACACAACCCCCTCCCCCCACCCACTCGCTGACTATCGGTCGCCTCACAAGGAAAAAAAAGGAAAATCTGTGGCGGCGAAACGACTGCACCAATCGGTTCCATATTTGTGTGACAAGTCCCTTACCCTTCTGCCGTCCCTCCACCACACCCCCAACCGCCTCCCACCACCCACTTCCAGCGTATCCGTACAAAGAAAAGGAAAAAAAGGAAAATCTGTGGTGGCGAAACTACCTCACCAATCAGCTTCATATTTGTAACAGAGTCAATTATGCGCTTCTACCTTCCCCCCACCATCCCCCAAACCACCCTCCCACCATCCTCCTACCTATACGTTCCGATACCATAAAAATTGATGATTTACTCTGAAAATTTCAGCTACATTCGGGACCATCGGGGACCTGATTTCTGGCAAAAATGGACAAGGGGAGTGTTTTTTTTACCATTATCCTTCCTTTCTCACCCGATGTACTAGAGGTTATAATAAACGCGAGAGATAAGGGGTTCAGGCACAAAAAAGCTTGCAAACGGTTGTTTTGTCAACACAGATACTAGCTAAACTGCAAGCGTCTGCTTAGTGATGACGTCATACAAAGATGGCGGCATCTTGTGCATTTGACGATCGGATCTCGGATTCACTCGGATTTCGTCTCTAAACGGCAAGCACCTGGCAGATTCTTTTGTTATGTTAAAACAAAATTATTGTTTTTGTTTGTTTTCTAGTTTTATGTTGAGTTTTTCGTTATTTTTGATATTTTTTCGGGTTTCGGCTGGGATTTTGATGCGAGAATTGAGGCTTTTGGCGCGAGAATTGAAATTGGGAATATTTGGTGTGTGGTGCGAGAATTGAATCAGCGAAGACCGGTGTAGCGAAAATGGGGGCCCCACTGTAGTTGTTTCTAGCATTCTTATACTCATTCCATTTTTCCTCAGTGTGTCTCCTCACTTTATTCCATGCAGAGTCCTTTTTGTTCTGGGCAATTTGACATCGCATGTTAAACCACTCTTTCTCCTTGGCCAGCTTTCTATCCTTAAATGTTGGTACATATTTATCTACCCCCTCCCTGTAATATCTAGTAACATGGTGTATTTTACCTGAATATTCTGTTCTTGCTCAATAAATGACCAATCTATATTTGCAAAGTATCCTCGTAATGATTCATAATCCGCCTTACTATAATTTAGTCTATATTCCCTATGTTCCTCCTCTCTGCCTTCCAGAAATTCCACTGTCAATTCAAATTCAATCACAGCATGATCGCTTTTTCCCATGGGACTCAAATATGTTAGGTTCTTTATTTCTTGGGGGTCTTTGGTGAATATTAAATCAAGTCTTGATGGTTCATCACCTCCTCTAAATCTTGTATTTTCCGTAACGTGTTGTGTTAGTAGATACCCCATTGTTAGTTCAAGAAATTTGCTACCCCAAGTATTTTCATTTGAACCCGCATCCAAACATTCCCAATCCACCTCCCCGCAATTAAAGTCCCCTGCAAGAATAAGCCTATTTTTCCTTTTACAAATAATTTCTAACATTCGCAAGGTTTCCAAAATTAATTTATTATATTCATTGTTGCTCCAAGATTTAGTCTTAGGAGGTAAATACATTGATACAATGTCTAATTTTGACCTATCATTATCTTCAATTTCAACTGCTACCACTTCAGCAATGCTATCACCAAGTTTTAATTCTTTAGCAGTAATTTTATTATCTACCATGATCAACACTTCTCCTGGCTTTCCTAACCTGTCTCTTCTCCATGTAGTTGCTGCTGTTGGTGAAGTGATAATTTTAAATGGAGATACTTGTTGTTGTTGGTGCTCCCTACGCTGCCTGGCCGAACAGCCCCGTTATGGAGATACTGTACTTATGATCTTTAATAATTTTATTTGTTGTTTTAGGTGGTGGTGCCTTCTATCCAGGAGTTCCTAACTTCCTATTGAATACAAATTAACAATAACAAATTAGGTATACATGTAGGGCTGTGGTGTCTGGTGGGGGGGGGCACCTGGGGGTGCACAGGTTTCTCATGGGGGGGGGGGGCACGTGCCCCCCCTTGGCTACGCCACTGGAGCCAGGAGAGGGACACAATTAACAGAGTGAGGAAAAGACATCCTTCCGTTAATGTCACTAGCCAACCAACGAGCGTAGCAAGTTACGGAGGGACGCTGCCAAGGCAACAGCAGACAGATAGAAAGCGAGTGGATTACGAGACCGTGCAATGTGAAAGTCTCTTTCTATTTTCATCTCTTATTTCTATTTAAAATTATTTTCTAAATGGTGGTATCCAATCTAATGGCATTCCTTAGGAATTTAAGTAGCATCACTTAAGACGATGGTTATATGGTTGGCCAGTGATGCAAATATACCGCTAAGGCATAGCCAAGCGGGGCCATTGTAATATAAAGGCATTACGTCAATGCATCAATGTAGAAGCTACTGCCTAATAAGTACATTTTAGTGAAAACAATTGTAGTATTCTCCAATAGTACCATGTGTGTTACTATTGGAAGAGGAAACTGTCCCTTTTACAAATAAAACTGCATATATTATAGGTTTGAGTCCCGGAGGGAAGAATGAAAACCTAATATTTAGTAGTGGCCCCTAAATAATTGACAATATGCCTATTAATATAATAGTCTCCTTTCAAGCGCCCGCGGGTAGCCAGTTTGAAACTCCCGCCGCGGGGAAAAGTAGTACTACATCATAAGTGTAACGCCACTTCTCTTATGGAATCGTCTTATGATTGGGGTACGCACTACAAAAAAACTTCATAAAAAATAAAAGAGAAAAAATAAACTCAAAACTTGTTTTGCTATAGCTTTCCATCTCGTGGATTTCTTGTGCGTGGATTCTTACCCAGACTGTGGTAACCGAGACGCCATATTTCCTCCTTCACTGACATATTAAGACTAAACTTAAGACATCAAACGAATGGGAAGGAAATCATTGACGATGTAGGGCCCCTACATCGCCAATGATTTCGGGGCCACTACTAAATACAGTCGACCCTCGATTTAACGGACTAATAGGGGGGAGACGGTGTCCGTAGCTGGAAAATTGCCTTCGGATTTCGCCTTTTTTTTTTTTTTTTTGTGATTGAGGGACACGTTGTGTTGTACTGTCCCTGAACACATAATAAAGGTCGTATTTGTCATTGATATGATAAATTTCACATGGAAAAAAAAAAATAAAATAAAAAAAAAAATATATATATATATATATATATATATATATATATATATATATATATATATATATATATAATCCCCACCGCTGTAGGCCTACTCCCTCCCCTCCCCGCCCCGGCCTCAACCAGTGTGCCAAAATAGGTCGTTTTATATCTTACTATCTCTTACTATCGACGAAGGAAAATTGTCTTAATTACTATTTTGAGATCGTTCGGAGCCTGGAGGAGCAGAGCAGCCCAGCAGTGGAAAACACACGCGTTCTTGGTACAATTTATAGCTAAATAGATCTATGAACATTAACTAATAAGTATATTTACTAACATACCTACAAATAGTTAAGCTTGGAGTCGTGTTTCTTGTTTCTTGCTAAGCTTGGAGTCGTGAAAAGCTTTTAATCAGCCTGTCTGTGACTCTGTATACGATCTTATTGTTTTGATGTGATTGAAGCATTCGTTCCTTACGACATCTCGACAAATACTAGGCTACACTAAAATATAATTTTGTTTTATAGAAACCAACTGTAACTGAATGATGATTACAAATATATATAATTGCTTATTATATGTTGTTTTCAACATAAACACTCCAAGTACAACGTAATTAGCCACATCATATTTCGTAAATGTCGAACTCACCATATCAAATTATAGACGAACTAATTTAGTATAAGTGACAAAATAATATCAGAGACAAGTTTCAGATATTACTAGATCCCAAAATTGGAGAACTGAATCCTAAGATAATAAATATTATAGGCCTACATGATCCCCTTATGAGAGTTCATTGTCCTTATTGGAGAAGTAGAAAAAGAAGAAGCCTCCCGCCCAGAGTTGAACAAGGGCTCCAACTCTAATCGGTTTTTTTAATTACTGTAAAGTCTGAAAAAGTTGAAAAACCCATTAAAATTATAAGCTGACAGCCCAAAATTGGTTACAGGTTAGGTAGGAGGGTATAGATAAGAATGCGCACGTTGGATTTGGGTGTTAACGCCGTTTTAAGTGTTTTCCAGAGTGTTAAATATGAGGTGCTTCAGGTGTGGTGACACAACCTGTTAATTACTGTTTTTTTATAGTAATTAAGAGCTAGATTTTTTGAGAAATCATTCTAGTCGCCATTTTTTCTGCACTGTGACTGGATTCTAATGTGTATTAGTGTGACATTACAGTTGGAAATAACTCGATATATAGAAAATTGTACCTCTTAAAAGGTGAAACAATCTATCAAGTCACTTGTGTCACTCATAAGTAGTGTCTTATTGTTATATATGTATGTCAAATGTGAGATATGTGATCTGGGCAACCAGCTGCTCAGCCACAGGTGGCTGGCTTGTAATTAAGTCACTTAAATGACAGTGAGAAGTAACAGTACTAGTCAATCACCATATTTTTATACTCTTATTAGGCTAGTGAGTAGATCATCTAAGGACTAGGCTAAGTTGAGCACAGTGCACATAGGCCTATTTACACTGCCCACTGTGGCATTCAGTGTCTGAACATTGAAACCTTGGACTTTCATCCTGCAGATAGGCTAGCCTAATCAGATTCCTGCTTGAAACTGCTGCCAGGATTTCATGAAAAGTGTAAGTATCCTATTCCTAGGTCTAAAGGCTAAACCTATCCTAATTTAGGCTAGCCTACTTGACTCTTGGATTATGTTACCTAGACAGCTAGGCTATTTTGGATTGTTTTAAGCTAGCCTAACCTATTGTGTTACGGTAGGCTAAGCTAGCGTTTGAACTGATTTATCAGTTTGGTCTAGTTAGCCTAGGCCTAGTTAATTAATGAGATTTACCTGTGGATGGAACGGCCTTATCAAGTTGTGGAATACCGTCTGAGTGATTGTCTATTCGACTAGGGTACCCTTCTCCCGAGATAAGGTGTCCACCTACAGATTCGCCTTGCTTGGTAGGTAAACTGCTTGAATTGTGATATGGTAATGAAGAGTAAGGAAAAATATTAACTCCAACAAGCTCAGGGGCGTGTGAGATTTCGTTGGGCCCTGCCTGTTGATCCAGGACACGGCTGATGTGTTGTCCATGTGAAAGGCTATTATTGTACTCTGTGTTGGAGTGCAAGTGCATGATTTTTCAGGAAAATCGAGGGACAACTAGTTCCTTTGTATTTAAGTGATAGAGATTGAGAGAGGTCTAGCGACTTTGTGTCTGGCGACCGTCGGACGATTGGTAACTCCAGCTCGGGGCTCCCGCTTTGTCCAAGACGACCCCCACTGATGGTGGCGGTTCTGACTAGAGGGCTGTCGGGGAAGGGGTCTCAGGTCTTATCCAGAAGCTTAGAAGTCTGATGAAATGCTGAGGGAATGTAATTAGGGTATGAGGTTGATTGACTCGGAAAAGCTCTGTTGTCCAGCCTGATGTAAGGATTCAGGCGAAGTTTGTCCAACGGAACAGGTAGCTGAACCCAATATTTTTACCCTATTAACCCTCTCACGTCCTTGACGCAATTTTGAGCCTATTGGGGATACTTTAAAGCCTTGTTACCATCAGGGGTATTTAGAAACCTTTAGTTTAGTTACTTTAACCTCTGCAGTTGTCTTTGAGTTAGCTGTGGGCAGAAAACTCATTTTGGAGAGGTAATTATAAGAGTGAGAGAACTCTATTTCTTATTGCTAATCTGGCAACCTCTGCATCATATGGTCGTGAGAGGGTTAACAACTCCCACAGCCGTTTGGAATTGTTTTTTGTATGTACTGTCTTGCATACTTGTAGTAGTCAAGAATTTGATGTTGTATGTTGTGTGATAGGGTTTCCCAACGGAGGTAAACCCAGGATTCCCACTTTACTATTCAGACGTAGGGCTGTGATATTTGTTGTATTGTTATCATCTCGAAAAAGTGGTTTACAATAAACTTGTTGAGGATTGATAATTCTGACTGGTCTGAATTGTAGGCTGTCTCGTTTTGGTACTAGAACTATGTATAGAAAACTTTTGATGTGGGAGGAATGTTCACTCGAATTCCTCACTGAAGCATCGCTTTTACGAGTGTTGGCACCTTTACTGGCAGGAGACGTTGTATACGTACTTACGAAAGAACGGTCGTCTCTCCCAGTCCCAAAACAGACTATGCTTTATTAAATGTCCTTTCGGTCATGCTGTGTAACTGGCCTGGAAAGAACCGGTTGTGCCTTGCGATATAATGTGATGCAAGGCTAAGATGAACTAAGTTAGGTCCTTGAACCAGTATGTGCTCTTGAAAGGTCAGACTGTTGCTGTTGGTGTGTCTGAGTCTGTCTAATTTGTTGTCTGGGGATGAATTAACCAGTCTGTCCCGACTACTGTGGCCTGTTGAGTGTCGTTGAGATCTGAATCTAATAAAGTTAACACGAGAGAACCTTAGAGACGGTTATAAAAAGTAGTGCTGATACTTCAGACCAAGTATTTGTGGTTGTTAATCTGTTAGAATAGATGGAGAGATCAAGATTCTAGTCTTGATGTCTTTGGGCAGAGTTTTTTAAATAGAAAGATACGGAGGTCTTGACGTGCTTTGGACGTCATGAAAAGGGCTGTTTTGACCTCTCCTACTGTCCGAAGGGTTTTGCATAGATAGACTTCTCTTATGTGTGATAATGTTGCCCTAGAGTATGTGTCATGAGTAGGATCTGCTACTCCTCATTAGTGTCAGTGAGTTGTCTTGTAAAACTGTCTTTGTGGTGCAATGCATAAGTGTGGTGTTTTTCAGTGTGAGCAGCCTAGGTTCGAATCCCCGAACTGCCACATGTGTTTGTTAATTTCATTAACCGAGTTTAGGAGTAAAGTATGTTGGTGGAGATAACATAATAAAACCAAAAGGTTGGATAATTGCCTATGGGTTGTTTATCTGAGAGTGTAAAGTCCTTCCCCAACCTTTTGTTATTAAAAAATATCCTCGTCAATTATGGGGACACGGAGTCAAGGATCTGACTCAGCCAAATTGCCAGAATAACCCTGTGTGATTTAGAGGTGTAGCTGTATGGGGAAATGGTTGATTGAGCCCCGTGAAAGTTATTCTGTAATAAAGGATAGATAAAATTATCTACCTGGAGAATTCTGGTATGTGAATGTGGAACTCCGGCGAAGTAGGCAATGAATAGTTATCTAAGAGACCCCCTTCCTCAGCCTACTTCCTCTGCAACCCGGACTCATAGAGAACGCGGGGAACTCCTACTGACTGGAGGTGTCATTATTAGAGCTCCGGACTAAGAGTTAGCCGACCTAAAGTGGGACCGGAACAACCAGTTGTGTAAAGGTAAGATAGCAATTGACTGTATCGGTTCTGTCAGGTTTTTAAAACAGACCCTAGTCGAACAATTTATTAAAAGGAATGGTTGGTGCTAGGGATACCCAGAACTCTAGCATGTTGTGCTGAGGCGTAAGGAAAACAAGCTAATGAATCATTACTATACTGGTTAAGTAGACCCTAAAGAAGTGACCTCTGTTATAGTGGGGACTTGGGGAAAATATTACTTGGGAATTGCCAGACGGAAAATTAATTTCCAGTGTTGTCCTTTGTAGTATGAGGACTCGGGGTAAAGAAATTACTCGGTAATGACTGACGGAATAACTGTGTTGTTTAATAGGTGCGGGGGTAAAATTTACTAAGTGCCTAATAGTCTTCTCGGACTGGTATGGAGGACTCAAGATTCGGGCGGAAATAAAGTGAACAAAACCTATTCCGTAATAAATGATAGAGAAAAATATCTAATTGGAGAACTCTAGTATGAGACTTGTGGAACTCCGGCAGAGAAGGCAATGTTATAAATATCTAAGAGGGTCCCTCTCTCAGCCTACTCTGCTAATACCCTGACTCAGAAAGAGAATGTGGTGGTCTTCTAGTGATCGGAGATATGTAAAAGAGCCCCAGACCCAGACACTCGCCGACCCAAATTGGGACCGGAGGGAGGTTCAATGAATCATTAATAATAATAATAATATTAATATTATTTATTCAGTTAGCAATTTATCAAGTTGGTACCACATAGTATGTTACAAATATGACATGTACCAGCTTTGCATAATTCCAACTAAGGATAGCCCAATAAGGCCGTTAGGCGTATTTCCATTGGGGTCCTTGACCAACTCGAGAGTTGGTCCGGAGCCTAAAATATGAAATGTTTATTGTCGAGTTGAGTAGTCAAGCGTTAGCTTTGAATGATACTGATTATACCATAGTATCCTTATTGGAGGAGTGGTAACCTGGGAATCTTTGTGAATAAAAATTATTGATTTACTACTACAGTAGTAGTTATACGTGAACGACAATATCATAGTATTCTTTATTGAAGGAGTGATAATGTGGGATTCTTTGTAAATCAAATTTTTTTGATCTACTAATAGTAGGTAAAACAGTAAAATCTGTGTAAAACGAATGGATGAGAACCAACCGGTTAATCGTGTCCATGTATATACTTGGTTTAAGGAAAGAGAGATAATATCTCTTAATTTTGTACCGCCTTTGTTTGGGAATAAAAGTTAATAATAATAATAACAATAATAATCGTCAGGTTACTTATATAGCGCCCGTTCTCCTCCTTCGAGGATTCACCAGCGCTTGGCTTTCTTTAGTCTACCATTGACTATTATCCATCCCCCTTGCTCGTGGGGAGATGGTAACCGCCGGCTATATCCCTGAAAACTTTTCAATCTGAGAGGGGATTGAAACGCGAGACCTGCCAGATGGTTATCAGGCACGCTATCAACTAAGCCAGCCGGACGGCTAAATTATTAATCCTCCTAACCTATATGGCTATGCATGAATGAACAGGGTAACTATGGTATTGAAATACTGTTCTTAATAAAGGGTAGGAATAATCCTACAACCTTGTACCATAATTTAGGATTGGAAAGTGTAGTGCACCTTTTGTCCCACTCTGAATGAGTATAAACATTATCAGTAATACTGAGTGAATGAAGTTTTACTCGGGACTTTGTTAAAATTGAGTTATCTCTAGTACTATGCTAAGCATATACTGTACAAGTATTGTTAAAAGTTCTTGAAGGTGATTCTATTACTGTAATTACCAATTTAAACTTCGTCATCTAGGACTGCCAACTTGAATAATAATTGAATAGGCCTACTTGGAGTGTGCTAGTAGGACTCGGTAGGCCTATTGGTATAACTCGGTGTCTGGAACCGGAAATAAGTTAATATTGTTTAAATACCCGGAGTTAGTTGACAGAACTCGGTGTCTGGGAACCGGAGTTAATTGACAATATTAGACTACTCAGAGTTTTCTGGGACTCGGAGTGAAGTCACTATTGTTGTATACCCGGAGTTAGAAGTTATATAGGAACCGGAGATATGTTCTCGCTAAGGGATACTCGGAGTTATGTTGGTAGAACTCGGTGTTTGAGAACCGGAGTTAAGACGCTTTTGTTGAATACCCGGAGTTAGAGTGGTATAAAACTCGGTATATGGAAACCGGAGTATGTATTCTCTTTAAGGGTTAGAGTACTGTACTCGGAGATACTGTCTGTAGTGAACCGGAGTAAAATATGAATTTTGACATAATTGCACTCGGAGCTATAGTAGCACTCGGTGTTTGTGAACCGGAGTTAATAAAAACTGGTGAGGGAACAGGTTCTTAACTCTGGAGCCCCGGAGATAAGGCTATGACAGTGTACCACCGGAAAAACTCCGAGTGGAAGAAAGGGGTGAGGTGTATGACAAAAGCACCTTGTAGTAAAAGCAAAATGGTAGGTAAAAATACCCGGAGCCTCGTAGATATAAACTTGAGAACTCCGTCAGAGTAGGCACAAATAAAATATATACAAATGAGGCCCCCAACCTCCGCCTATACTCTGCTACCCCCCGGACTTCAAATAGTACACGGGGATCCCCTAGTGACCGGAGATATAATTAAGCCCAGTCTAACACTAGCCGACCTAAAAAGGACCGGAGTGAGACTCTAAAAAGGGGCCCAACTGAAGGTTGGTTCGTAGCTTAAAATCATATTTTTTGAAAAGGGAGGCTACGGTGGCAAGTATCAAAAATAATTACAGGCAAAAGTATCATAAAAGAATAACATTTATCCGCTCTGCAACAAGACAGAAAACCTGGAAGGTACATAGAATATGAAGACGTATGACATAAAAGTCTAATAAATTGTTTATATACAGTGCAAAAGGAAAATATTTCGTAAAAACTTTATTAAAATGTAAAGAGAAACGCTCAATGTCACGAAAACATCAAAGGATGAAATTCGAAGCATCTGGAATTTTCGATAAGAAATAGAAGAAAATGTGATAGCTGCTAGATCGCCATTAAAAAAAATTATCGAAGCGCGACGTTCAGAGAAAAAGTTAAAAGTTGAGATGAATATCATCAACGATTAATTGAAAAAATTATAAGAATGGATAGTTATAATTAAGAATATTGAATTTCGGAGCTATAAAAGCATTGATGGAAAAAAGGCAAAGGCCTAGCCTATCCCTAAAACTGGCGTCCGCTAGCTAAACTAACGAAGCCTAAAAACTGAAATAGAGGCATTCTAACTAACCTGGTTTACATAACATAATGTAATAATATAAAGAGGAAAAAGATAGAAATACTGTACAGAAAATTAAAATAATATTCATATAATAATAATGGTCGTAACATGTGGCGCGTCCCGTGGAAGTCGTCAGCTCTCTGGAAATGTTCAATATACATACATATCTATGACGCCTCCTTACTATAAAGTAACATATATTTCCCAGAAGAGGCAGCAGGAAACGTCTAAAGATGAAAAGTAGCACATCCTGAGAGCACAAAATTAGTCCAACCTGTCGCACGGGACGCGACCACAAGAAGGACGTATAAACCCAGCGTGACTAGCTGGGGGACGCGTGTAAGGGAAGGACTGTATAACGGCGCACGAGTTGATTTAGTAAGACAACATTCATAGTTTCTAATCTTTACTCATAACAAATTTCTTTCTTTTTGTAATGGTTACCTTTTTTAATGACATTCCCTAGGAACTAAGTAAAGGGTTTCACCCTAGGATGTACTTATTATATATTTGGGTCGCGTTATACTTTCTCCGGGACCCTCACGGGGGTCTCCGGGGAGCCCTTATATATATAAGGCTCTCACGTCATTGACGGAGAGAACCATTACTAAATTATACTATTATAGCCCTAAGATATTTCCCTCGTTAATAATATTTATTAATACATACAAACTCCTATACCCTACGGAGACCCCTAATGAGGCTGGCCACGAGGCTTGTAGTAATCATACTCCTTGTTGTTGTTGTTCCTCAGACTGCCTGGCCGAACAGTCCCAAGGCCAAGGCCTTAACCGAGCGCCCCCACAGAACCCTCCCTGCCTACCATAATAAAGCCTGGGTAACCGAAGCCACTCCATGGCGGGGAGCTAAGGAGGGTGCGGAAACGCCTTGGAAACCAAAGCCCCACCCAGGGCCCTGTGCCCCTCAGCAATTATGAAGGAAAAGTTGAGGGGCAAGGGAAAAACTCCTTGTAGTTTACCTTACCTCCTGAAGACACTGCTGCGACATCTTACGGGGGGGGGCCCCACGAGAGGGGAAAAGCAGGCTCGAACCATGGAAAGTTCCACACCACGTGTGACAACTCTTAGACCAGGGCGTCTGCTACAATAATACAAAAAAGCAACTGCCTCATATAGACGGTCAGAAGCCTATTCCTGCGGATATATGAGCCTCCTTACTATTAGCTGATAGCAACTCTAAGGCGCAGAAAACATAAACAAAAACACATGAGGCGTGGATCCTGGATGATTGAAGGCGCCTGCATAATAGTACCCTATTTTAACACTTCCCTGCGGGCATACCAATGGGGTAGCCTGTGCTAGCTAGTCTAAACCTGTTCAATACAACTCAGATAAATACAAATGAGCAAGGACTCACTAGAAGCGAGCGAACGAAGAATGTGGCAGAGCACAGGCGCGCACGTCCGATTGGGATGAGCGCGGGGAAGGGAAGGAGGAAATATGGCGTCTCGGTTGCCACGGTCTGGGCGAGACTCCACGCACAAGAAATCCACGAGATGGAAAGCTATAGCAAAACAAGTTTTGAGTTTATTTTTTCTCTTATTTTTTACGAAGTTTTTTCGTAGTGTGTACCCCAATCATAAGACGATTCCATAAGAGAAGTACGGTAGCGTTACACTTATGATGTAGTACTCCTTTTCCCCGCGGCGGGAGTTTCAAACTGGCTACCCGCGGACGCTTGAAAGGAGGCTATTATATTAATAGGCATATCGTCAATGATGGAGGGGCCACTAATAAATATAGATGTGGTTTATCAGGTAATTTGTTTAGAATCATTTATGGACATTGGCCTTTCTTGTTCTCATCCAGATAACTGTGATAATGTTATGATTTAAGTCCAGTGTAGTGTACTGTACAGTTATGAGCCATAATATCATTACATCCTGCCATAATAACATTACATCCAATGTATATTATTTGAACCTTTAAAGCCAAGTTCTGAAGCATCTGGAGTATTATCAAGCATTGTATTTTCCTGTTTTTGGGTTCAACACATATTCCATATTCTGTCTCGAGTCCCCCCCCCCCCAAAAAAAAAAAAACACAAAAAAATAGGAAAAGTGGGGATTGGGCCTGAGTATATAGATAGACATATTCCAATGTATGCATAGGTATTATGGGTTGTGAGTGTACATTGTACTGTATCCTCAGGGTTGCTTGCCGACGGTGGTGCAGGCTATCGGGCTGGACTACCATGTACTCAGCCGGGGCATCTGGCTTCCGGTCTGTGCTCTACACGTCATGCTGGTCAGTTAATACACACTTATTCACACACTTTCTAGTTTGCCTTTATAATTATGGGTTTGTCACCTCAAGGGAAAGAGTAAAACCCAATATTTAGTAGTAGCCTCTACGTTATCCAACGTAGTGCTTTATACACTTGTATGATCTGGTCCGCTCCAGGAGCGGTCGATTTATCGGAATCACTTGCGCGATTAGCCAATATCTTCTAGAGATGCACCTCAATTCTTTACTAGGTACGTTGTACACACTCTGAGGCCACTATTTGAATACAAAAAATAGAAAATATGGTTGAGAGTAGAAAATAGAAGTTTATAATAGTTGCCCGTTTAGTCTAGACCCTCATGGTGCATGCGTGAACCCCCAAGGTTCCTGCATCTAGCTTAAAGACGGTATCAGTCATCGTGCAACCTCCAAGATGACAACATGTGTTTTCGATGCTCTTTTCATGCTTACCTTCAACTCCTGTTGCTTCAGTTTTTGTGAGTTTTGGGCCGTCTTATGGCTCCTGCCCCTGGGGGTAAGGGAATAGAATATGCCCCACGTGCCTCCTGCGTGTCGTAAGAGGTGATTAAAGAGGTTGGGTTGGTGGGCTTGCGACCTCCCACCCGTGATTTTTTTTTACTGCTACGATGAACGAACGAACAGCCTCAGATGTGGACGGACCCCGACCTACCATGGCCAGTCTTAGAATACCGACTTGGAATGTGAGAGGCGTAAATTATGACACAAAAGAGAGAGAGGTCCTGGAAGTGTTAGTGAATGCCAGGCTGGATGTATGTGGAATGACTGAGACCAAATGGAGGGGTACAGATATGAGAGAGTGGGAGTGTGGAATGGGTGTGTGTGCTGGAGTGAGTGAGGGAGCAGCGAGAGAAGGTGCGTGTTTGTTTGTAAGTAACAAATGGAAGGAGCGTGTTAGAGACTATGGGTATGTGGGTTCAAGGATTGTGTGGGTGAGAATTAAAGTAGCAATACAAACGTGGGTGGTTGTGTGTGTGTGTAGGTTCCGACAGGATAAACCTGTAAGAGAGAAAGAGGAGTTCTGGGTGAATGTGGAGGCGTGCCTGGATAAGTTTGGCAAGAGCGAAAGAATATTTCTGATTGGGGATATGAATGGGAAGATGGGTGATAAGAAAGTTGATGGAGTGGTGGGAGGGTGGGGTGTACCATCAGAGGTGAATGGGAATGGTAGTGCACTTGTGGACGTATGTGTGAGGAGGAGGCTGTGGATAACCAACACCTTCTTCCGACACAGAATGATACACAGGTACACATGGAAAGTGGTGTGGAATAAGCAGGATAAGACAGTGGTGGAGCGAAAGGCACTGATTGATATATATGTGTGGATGAACGAATGAAGAAATCTGTGCTGGATGTATAGTGTATAGGGGGTATTGGAGGGGGTCTGTCTGACCATTATGTAGTAGTAGCTAAAATTAGGATACAAAAGATGTGGGTGAGGAGAGCTGGAGGGAGGTGAGAGGAAGGTGGAATGGCAAGGAGGGTGAAGAGTCGCCGGAGGAGGAAATCAAGGAAGAGTTCAGGAGAGCAGTAGAAAGACGACTAGGTAGGTTTGACCTGGAAGATATGGAGGAAGTTTAGGAGATGAGCAAAGTGTTTAAGGACGAGATCTGTGCAGCATGTGAGGAGGTGTGTGGAGTAAGGAGAAGAGTGAGGGGAGTGAAGGGTACAGCATGGTGGACAGAAGAGGTAAAAATAGCTGTGGAAGACAAGAAGAAAGCGTATAGAGAGTGGTTGGGTAGTAGAGGGAATGAAGATTTGGAGAGACAGAAACGAGTGAGGTATTTGGAGAAAAAAAAAAGGGATCTGCCTTGCTTAGGCCAATCGGCTTTCTGCAGACTCCCATTTTCTTATGTTATGTTATGTAAAAAGGGAGTGGTGAGTAGAGTAGTGAAGGAAAGTAAGAGAAGAGTAGATGAGGAATTTGGAAGGAATCTGAGTGTAAAATGGAGGGAGTGTAAGAAACTGTTCTAGAAAGAAGTCAAGAAAGTTGTTGTTGTTCCCCAGGCTGTCTGGCCGAACAGCCCCAAGGTCCCAAGCAAGGCCAAGGCCATAAACGAGTGCCCCACAAAACCCTCCCTGCTTACCACTAATATAGCCCGGGTGACTGAAGCCATTCCAAGGCAGGGAGCTGAGGAGGGTCAAGAAAGTCAAGAAAGTTAGGGAAGGTAGCAAGGGAAACAGTAAGGGTGTGAAAGATAAGAATGAGCGAGTGCTAGCCTAGAAGAAGAGAGAGTCGAAAGATGGAGGGAGTACTTCGACGAATTGCTAAATGCAGTCCATCCTCTAAATTTGCGAGTTTGAAAAATGCGATCCTCCACATTTGCGAGGGGGGGTCAAAATTGGAGAAAAAAAATATATATTCCACATTTGCGAGGTCGATTTCACATGTGCGAACTAGCCTGTAGAATTATAAGGGAAATCCGCCATTTCCTCTAAATTTGCGACCGCCTAATCCATATTTGCGAGGATGAAGAGGCGGGCGATAGGCTAGGCAGCTGTGTTGGCTGAGAGGGGTGGGGGAGAGAGAGGCCCAGTGCCTCACCTCGCCTCGGAACCCAAACATCAAGCCAATGAGAGAAAACCGCACTAAAATTCCAGATGGCACTGGGGGTCTGATTGGAATACTATCGTTTGTGATGCACCATTGAGGTGTTTTGAGGGCTTTCGTGATTTAAGAGGTTTAATACAGTTCGCAAACTTATCTACGACACATAGTTGTGTAATATATTTTTACTAGAATCATAATATGATGGTTATATACTCATTAATGCAGTGAATATATAATAAACATAATTTGATACATAAATATCAGCTTCCTGACCTAGAAATTTACTTTTATTCTGTGGTGTAATAGGCTGGGCGAAATGTTTAATACTCATTGAAGTACAGTCAGGTCTTGATATACATGGGTTTTATATACACGGTTTCGTTTGGACACGGTAACCTCAAAAGTTCCAATGTCGGCCACAAACACGGAAAAGTCGGGATCATAGACGGGTGGCGGCCCAAGCCTAGGTAGGCTATACTGTATATATATATATATTTTTTTTTTCTTTGATTATTTTAAGATTAAGAATGTTATTTATGCATCAAATGTCTGTCTGGCTATCTATTTAATGCATCTATCTCCCTTATACATAAATATAACTATGTCTTTTTTTTTTTTTTTTTAATCTATGTATAATTTCTAATACATAGAATTGAAAACAATATTACCCTTCCAACACACAAATAATAAAATTAAAAAGAGAGTAAATAAAAATATCTCATTTGTCTTTTCAGAAACTTAAATCCGTCTCCTATAATTTCGTATGTTATCGATCATTTACCCCTAGCAACTATCTCCCTCTATCTATCTCCCTCTCTATACATTATGTATCTCCTTTATACATTAACATAACTATGTCTTATTTGGACTTTTTGTAATCTATGAATCATTTCTAATGCGATGAAAACAATATTATCCTTCAAACACACAAATAATAAAATGAAAAAGAGTCAATAAAAAAAAATCCTGTCTTTTCAGAAACTTGAGTCCGTTTCATGTCTCATAATAGTTCGTATGTTATCGATCACTTCCCCCTCTGCAACTCTCTCTCTCTATCTATCTATCTCTAATGTATCTATCTATAACTCGTTTATACATTAACATAACTATGTCTTATTTGGACTTTTTGTAATCTATGAATCATTTATAATGCAATGGAATTGAAAACAATATTATCCTTCAAACACAAATAATAAAATGAAAAAGAGTCAATACAAATGTTTCTTCTGTCTTTTCAGAAACTTGAGTCCGTTTCACAAGTCTCATAATAGTTCGTATGTTATCGATAACTTCCCCCTCTGCAACTCTCTCTCTCTCTATCTATCTATCTCTCTAATGTATCTATCTATAACTTGTTTATACATTAACATAACTATGACTTATTTGGACTTTTTGTAATCTATGAATCATTTCTAATGCAATGGAATTGAAAAATATAATATCCTTCCAGCACATAGATAAACAAGAAATAAGATAGTCAACAAAAAATATTCCCCGTCTACTCTGCAAATAGGCATGAGGTTCCAAGCGTCGCGAGATTTTATTTTATTTATTTATTGGGTTTTTTCCCTACGGTTTATTTTCGCCTTGAAAGTGTCTACACAAATTGATTGGGAAATATAGTAACATGTTTTTAATGGACATTTGTGTCATTTTTGCTGATTAAGAGTGGATGGAAAAATGTGTTCTTTAATTCCATCATATCGGAAATGTTTCGCAGATTATATAGAGATCAAATAACATAACACTTGTAAGTGTGTTCAATAGTTTTGCATTATTAATAGGGTTATAACTTCTTCTCTACTTTCTGGTCTATTGAACCATAGCCTAATAAAGAGAGGGGGAGGGAGGGAGCGTCCCCGATAGTGACAACCAATCTGATGATGAGAATGATATGATGGACAATATTTCTGTGTTCTCTGGTTTCAAAGAGGAGATCAAGATGCCTGGGAACCTGGAGGGGCCGATGTGCTAGCTGTAGCACAAGGCTTATCAACATCATCACAGTAACAGGGTCGGGGTTGAGGCCGGGGCGCATATTTACCAAGTCGAAACTGGTAGATGCCATAGGGTAAATTAGGACCAATCACAGCTCGAGTTTACCCTAGGATGACTATTACCAAGTCACAAGACTAACTTCAACCATGCATATAACCCTGGACAGCCAACATTGTAGCACTAAGTCATGAAAATATAACTACAAAGAAATAGGAAATTCTTATAATAATGCCCTCGGTACTTTAAATTATGCAAATAAATATATCCCATTATGTTTTACGATAGTAAGAGTTAAAGCGTATCTGGCAACTGTTTAGTCCCAGTATAGCGATCATTCGGCATTCAGTGTATTCGCCTTAATACTATATATCCTATTATAATAGACACCTATTTACTATTTCAATATAATACAACCATAGACAATGCCATTACATATTATTTGAATCTGATATAAAGTTCTCGACTATATGTTAAGCATGAACAGTCATGACAGAACCGAAATATTATCTATTGACTTTAGTGTACAGCGAAGGTTTTGGTTCTAATGTTATGACTCCTGACTTGTCAATGAGTTCATTTGGCTTAAATAATAATTATAATTTATTCCAAATATAAAAATATAATAGGCCTACACTTGAATAAGTCAATTCTACATATAATTAGTCCATAACACTATTTACGATAAATATAATCTAGGTTAAGTATAGATTAATGTTACAGTTCTGTAGTTCGAAATTCATTGTATTGATTGATTGATGGACTATATTTATTAACCTGACAAGCGCGAAATAGACCTAGGGGCTAGGGTAGTTATTTGTGCATTTCTAGCCTTGGATTCTGACAGAATTCGTTATATTTACAATATAGAGCATTATTTGTTTTCGGTATGCTTTTATTTTACATATATGATGTATATATGAACCTTCAAGAGTGCTAAAATAAGTTGGAAAAGCATTTGGGTGGTGAAAAACGAAGATATTGGCCACCCGGTCATAATCTCAGGCGAGAGAGAGAGCCACAGGCAACCCTCCCCTCTCCCTGTCTGTGAGTCAACTGAGGCGAGCGGGGCGGTGTGTGCCGGTGTCTGGGTGTTATATAACGATCTTTTATGCAACCCACTTGTACTAAATTATTGCGGGAGAGAAAAATAACCGATAAATGATGAAAATAATAGGAAATATAGGTGATAATTGAGGAGGAGGGGAGGGGGGGGGGGGGTGAGAAACACATGGATGAGTACTAGAGGGGAATTATCTCACCTAGAGACAAATTCCTTTGTTTTGATAGCCCCTGGGATGTTTTGGAAGGCTTTTTTTATGGTCTTGCTTCCGTGAGGCCTATCGCGTTCCCTATAGGAAGCCTTCCGTGAGGCCTATCGCGCTTGTAGTCGGCGTATTTGTTAAAAGCACCCCAATACAGCATGATCACTCCCACAGGGATAACCCATGGGATAACCTACACAATTTTAGCTAAGTTATTTCCATCAGGGTCCCTGTTGTGAGGTAAGAATGAGAAGTCTACAAGGGAGTCGAACAAACTACAGTAGAAAGTGAAACTCCACCACATTGTAGACCCCCTGTACCTTCTCAATGAAAGATCTAATAATAAATATCCTAGTAATAGCCTACCAAGACAAATACCGTCCAACAATTAATTACTTAAAATATAGTAGTAAGCTATACAAAATCAGTTATTTCTACATGCAGAGAATATAATTTGGTGGCCTATTGCATGTTGCAAAGAATATTTTATGGCTTATTACATGTTGCGAAGAACATTTTATGGCCTATTAGCCTACATGTTGCGAAGTATATTTTGTGGCCTATTACATGTTGCGAAGTATCTTTTGTGACCAATTACATGTTGCAAAGTATATTTTGTGGCCTATTACATGCTGCGAAGAATATTTTTTGGCCTATTACATGTTCCGAATAATATTTGTTGGCCTAACACATGCCGTGAAGAATATTTGGTGGTCTAACACATGCCGTTAACAGTATTTGGGAGTTAGGCCACCTAGAGTTATTAACGGCATGTGTTAGGCCACCAAACGTTATTCGCAGCATGGGTTAGGCCACTATATATTCTTCACAGCATGTGTTAGGCCACCATATATTATTTATGGCATATATTAGGCCACCATATATTATTCGCAGCATGTGTTAGGCTACCAAATATTCTTTGCAGCATGTAATAGGCCATAAATATTCTTCGCGGCATATGATAGGCCAAAAAATATTATGCGCATCATGTAATAGGCCACAAAATATTCTTCGCAACATGTAATAGGCCACAAAATATACTTCGCAACATGTAATAGGCCATAAATATTATTCACAACATGTAATAGGCCACAAAATATACTTTGCAACATGTAATAGGCCATAAAATGTTCTTCGCAACATGTAATAGGCCACAAAATATATTTCGCAACATGTAATAGGCCACAAAATATACTTCGCAACATGTAATAGGCCACAAAATATACTTCGCAACATGTAATAGGCCACAAAATATACTTTGCAACTTTTAATATGCCACAAAATATACTTCGCAACATGTAATAGGCCTATTACATGTTGCGAAGAATATTTATGGCCTATTCTATCTATCTATATATTGCCTGACGCCGTGATCCCCGAAGGGGTGGCCACGAACGAACCGCCCCCATGCACCTCTGTTCCCAGTCAGTCGACGCCCCTCCCCCCAACCAGCACCGCCTTCGTTCATGTAGTTCCTCACTCCATCCTTCCACCTCATATTCGGTCTACCTGTCCCCCCCTGTCCCTCCACCTCGCTCTCGTACACCCTCTTAGTCATTCTCTCGCTTTCCATACGTTCCATATGGCCGAACCATCTCAAGTTGTTCCTTTTCACACTTTCCAGCACATCTACCTCCACACCACACCTCCTTCTTACTTCCTCATTAGTCTGTCTATCCCTCCATGTAACTCCGCACGCACTCCTTAAGTAATTCATTTCCACTGCTCTCACTCTTGGTCTGAGTCTCTCAACCAACGTCCATGCTTCGCTTCCGTAAGTCAGTGTCGGGATTACCACACTGTCATGCAAGGACTTCTTCACTTCCATACTGACCACCCTATTTATGGCCTATTACATGCTGCAAAGAATATTTATGGCCTATTATATGTTGCAAAGAATATTTTGTGGCCTATTACATGCCACGAGGAATATTTATGGCCTATTGCATGTTGCAAAGAATATTTTTATGGCCTATTACATGTTGCAAAGAATATTTATGGCCTATTACATGCTGCAAAGAATATGTTATGGCCTATTACATGTTGCGAAGAACATTTTATGGCCTATTACATGTTGCAAAGTATATTTTGTGGCCTATTACATGTTGCAAAGTATATTTTGTGGCCTATTACATGCTGCGAATAATATTTTCTGGCCTATTACATGTTGCGAATAATATTTGTTGGCCCAACACATGCCGTGAAGAATATTTGATGACCTAACACATGCCGTTAACAGTATTTGGGAGTTAGGCCACCTAGGGTTATTAACGGCATGTGTTAGGCCACCAAAAGTTATTCGCAGCATGGGTTAGGCCACTATATATTCTTCACAGCATGTGTTAGGCCACCATATATTATTTATGGCATATATTAGGCCACCATATATAATTCGTGGCATGTGTTAGGCTACTAAATATTCTTTGCAGCATGTAATAGGCCATAAATATTCTTCGCGGCATATAATAGGCCAAACAAAAATTATGCGCAGCATGTAATAGGCCACAAAATATTCTTCGCAACATGTAATAGGCCACAAAATACACTTCGCAACATGTAATAGGCCATAAATATTCTTGGCAACATGTAATAAGCCATAAAATATACTTTGCAACATATAATAGGCCATAAAATGTTCTTCGCAACATGTAATAGGCCACAAAATATATTTCGCAACATCTAATAGGCCACAAAATATACTTCGCAATATGTAATAGGCCACAAAATATACTTCGCAACATGTAATAGGCCACAAAATATACTTCGCAACATGTAATAGGCCACAAAATATACTTCGCAACATGTAATAGGCCACAAAATATACTTTGCAACATGTAATAGGCCACAATATATACTTCACAACTTTTAATATGCCACAAAATATACTTCGCAACATGTAATAGGCCTATTACATGTTGCGAAGAATATTTATGGCCTATTACATGCTGTAAAGAATATTTTGTGGCCTATTACATGCCGCGAAGAATATTTATGGCCTATTACATGTTGCGAAGAATATTTATGGCCTATTACATGTTGCGAAGAATATTTATAGCCTATTACATGCTGCAAAGAATATTTTAAGGCCTATTACATGTTGCGAAGAACATTTTATGGCCTATTACATGTTGCGAAGTATATTATGTGGCCTATTACATGTGGCAAAGTATATTTTGTGGCCTATTACATGTTGCGAAGAATATTTATGGCCTATTACATGTTGCGAAGTATATTTTGTGGCCTATTACATGTTGCGAAGAATATTTTGTGGCCTATTACATGTTGCGCATATTTTTTTTTTGGCCTATTATATGCCGCAAAGAATATTTATGGCCTATTACATACTGCCAAGAATATTTGGTAGCCTAACACATGCCGCGAATAATATTTGGTGGCCTAATATATGCCATAAATAATATATGGTGGCCTAACACATGCTGTGAAGAATATATAGTGGCCTAACCCATGCTGCGAATAACTTTTGGTGGCCTAACACATGCCGTTAATAACCCTAGGTGGCCTAACTCCCAAATACTGTTAACGGCATATGTTAGGCCACCAAATATTTTTCACGGCATGTGTTAGGCCAACAAATATTATTCGCAACATGTAATAGGCCAAAAAGTATTCTTTGCAGCATGTAATAGGCTACAAAATATACTTTGCAACATGTAATAGGTCACAAAATATACTTCGCAACATGTAATAGGCCACAAAATATACTTCGCAACATGTAATAGGCCATAAATATACTTAGCAACATGTAAGAGGCCACAAAATATACTTCGCAACATGTAATAGGCCACTTCGTCACTTGACGAAGAAATCTTCAGAAATCTCTATACAGCGCTGGTTAGGCCGCACCTGGAATATGCGAACCAGGTGTGGGCTCCATATATGGTAAAGGATATAGAAGCAGTGGAGAAAGTGCAGAGGAGAGCTAGCAAGCTGGTACCAACGTTGAAGAACGCGGGCTATGAGCAGAGGTTGAGGACACTGGGGCTTCCGACACTGGCATATAGGAGAAAGAGAGGGGATATGATAAGAGACTTTTAAGATAGTGTCAGGAAAGTACGATGAGGATGTGTGTGAAGGTATCTTCTTGATGCGGGAGGGAACGAGAGGACACTCTAAGAAAATTTACAAAGAAAGAAATAGGCTTGAGAAGGCAATGAACTCATTTTGTGATGGAGTGGTAAATGAGTGGAACGCACTGCCCCAGTATGTAGTCGATTCCGAATCAATAAGGGAGTTTGAAAGTAATCTTGATAAAGCATGGGGAAGACAAGATTTGAAGTTTGATTATAAAACAAAAATACAGAATAGTAAAAATGTTGCGTCTGCTACCGCCGCCGCCAACACCGTGAACGACCGCAGCAGTGCAATTACTGGTACTGAGCTGGATACACAGGCATAGTTTGCCTTTTTCCAGAGGATCTACTGTAAGAAACTGTAAGAAACTGTAAGAAATAAATATACTTCGCAACATGTAAGAGGCCACAAAATATACTTCGCAACATGTAATAGGCCATATATATACTTCTCAACATGTAATAGGCCACAAAATTACTTCACAACATGTAATAGGCCATAAAATGTTCTTCGCAACATGCAATAGGCCATAAAATATTCTTTGCAACATGTAATAGGCCAAAAAATATACTTCGCAACATGTAATAGACCACACTAGCCTATATTTTAAGTAATTAATTGTTGCACGGTATTTGTCTTGGTAGGCTATTTATTATTAGATCTTTCATTGAGATGGTACAGGTCTACAATGTGGTGGAGTTTCACTTTCTACTGTAGTTTGTTCGACTCCCTTGTAGACTTCTCATTCTTACCTCACAACAGGGACCCTGATGGAAATAAGTTAGCTAAAATTGTGTAGGTTATCCCATGGGTTATCCCTGTGGGAGTGATCATGCTGTATTGGGGTGCTTTTAACAAATACGCCGACTTTCTGTCCATATCAGGGTGTATGTAACTCTTAATAAATATAGTCCATCAATCAATCAATACAATGAATTTCGAACTACAGAACTGTAACATTAATCCATACTTAACCTAGCTTATATTGGTCAATATATACGAGTCGCACCACAGCTGGGATCTCATTTATAATGGTAGTTTTGGGTTCCTATCATTCTATGCTTCATTGCTATATACTTTTTATCCACGGGATTTTATTTTTTTTTGTTCTTGCATTAGCCTAACCTAACCTAACCTAAATGTATTTGGGGGTTATTAGGTTGGGTTAGGTTAGGTTAGGTTAGGTGTTTTGGTTAGGTTAATGCAAACAAAAAAAATTAAGCCAAGAAAAAAAAAAAAATCCCGTGGATAAAAAGTATATAGAAATGAAGCATAGAATGATAGGAACCCAAAACTACCATTAGAAATGAGATCCGAGCTGTGGTGCGACTCGTAAATATTGACCCTTATATTTATCGTAAAGTGTTATGGACTAAATTATATGTAGAATTGACTTATTGAAGTGTAGGCCTATTATATTTTTATATTCGGAATAAATTATAATTATTATTTAAGCCAAATGAACTAGACAAGTCAGGAGTCATAACATTAGAACCAAAGCCTTCGCTGTGCACTAAAGTCAATAGATAATATTTCGGTTCTGTCATGACTGTTCATGCTTAACATATAGTCGAGAACTTTATATCAGATTCAAATAATATGTAATGGCATTGTCTATGGTTGTATTATATTGAAGTAGTAATAGGTATCTATTATAATAGGACATTGTATTAAGGCGAATACACTGAATGCCGAATGATCGCTATACTGGGACTAAACACTGTTGCCAGATACGCTTTAACTCTTACTATCGTAAAACATAATGGGATATATTTATTTGCATAATTCAAAGTACCGAGGGCATTATTATAAGAATTTCCTATTACTTTGTAGTTATATTTTCATGACTTAGTGCTACAATGTTGGCTGTCCAGGGTTATATGCATGGTTGAAGTTAGTCTTGTGACTTGGTAATAGTCATCTTAGGGTAAACTCGAGCTGTGATTGGTCCTAATTTACCCTATGGCATCTACCAGTCTCGACTTGGTAAATATGCGGCCGGGGCGGGGCGGGGAGGGAGTACAGCGGCGGGGATATCTACCTTAACGTCAACACGTCTATTCACACAAATAAGTCAGTAACAGGTCCAAAACAGTTCTTATTGATGCTTAATGTATTCTATGTTATGTCATATATGATGTTGGTGGTATAATGTAATATAAGTCGGCTGAAGATAGGCAAAAAGGACCAAAAGGGGGACTTTGGGAAAGTGGCTGGAACGAATTAATTAATTCCCATAAGGCCTGTTATTTCTAAGACACGGTTTTGATATACACTGTACGTACAGGGTACGAATTAACCGTGTACCTGACTGTATTGTATTTGCTTCCTTTTTAGTTACTAACAAATACGTGTTTCAGTAGATAATGGCTGAACATATGGCACAGTGCTTACCCCAATTTTGCGAGAAATTGGTCGACATTGTGGGCCGCAAAATTGGATTAACTAACCTTATGGGGAAAAATTAATATGGTTGACATTTCATCAGTGACGGCCCAATTTTTCGTGATTTCCGTCATTTATTTGCTTTGTACACTAAACCCTCTGTTATTGCGCCTAATTGCTGCCTAATTAGTGCAGCTATAACGAGAATTGAACTTAATAACTTTGGGGGAAAATAAGTTGGTTCCCAGGTCCCAACTTTTCGAACCCCAGATTCGTCCAAGTACCCATTTCTCCCCTTAAATAAGCCTACATCCAATAAATATACAGTATATTGAAAATATCGAACTATATGGGCCATGGCCAGTTCGGTCACAGGGAGTATTCGGATACACAGAGTAAATTATTTATTTGTCATTATTATTAGATGGGACTATGGATGGACCCCCTGGGGGTTAGGGAATAGAATATGCCCCACGTGCCTTCTGCGTGTCGTAAGAGGCGACTAAAGAGGTTGGGTCGGTGGGCTTGCGACCCCCACCCGGAAAAAATATCTAAGCAAAGAAAAACGAACGAACAGCCTCGGATGCGGACGGAACCAACGTTGACGAACCACGACCGACTAAGGACATGCCTTCGGACATTCTGAGAATGGCTACGTGGAATGTTAGTGGCATGAATGATGGAACAAAAGAGAGAGAGGTTCTGGAAGTGTTAGTGAATGCCAGGCTGGATGTATGTGGAATGACAGAGACCAAATGGAAAGGTTCAGATGTGAGAGAATGGGAATGTGGAATGGGTGTGTGTGCTGGAGTGAGTGAAGGAACAGCGAGAGAAGGTGCATGTTTGTTTGTAAGTAGCAAATGGAAGGAATGTGTAAGAGAGTATGGGTCTGTGGGTTCAAGGATTGTGTGGGTGAGAATGAAAGTAGGAATACAAACGTGGGTGATTGTATGCGTGTATGCCCCGACAGAGGATATACTTGAAAGAAAGAAAGAGGAGTTCTGGATGAATGTGGAGGCGTGCCTGGAGAAGTTTGACAAGAACGAAAGAATATTTCTGATTGGGGATATGAATGGTAAGGTGGGTGATAGGAAAGTTGAGGGAGTGGTGGGAGGGTGGGGGGTACCATCAGAGGTGAATGGGAATGGTAGTGCACTTGTGGACGTATGTGTGGGAAGGAGGCTGTGGATAGCCAACACCTTCTTCCGACACAGAATGATTCACAGGTACACGTGGAAACGGATGTTGACGATGAAAGATAAGACAGTGGTGGAACGAAAGTCATTGATTGATTATGTATGTGTGGATGAAGGAATGAAGAAATCTGTGATGGATGCTAGGGTGTATAGGGGTATTGGAGGGGGTCTGTCTGATCATTATGTAGTGGTAGCTAAGGTTAGGATACAAAAGAAGTGGGTGAGGAGAGCGGGAGGGAGGCGAGAGGAGGGTGGAATGGTGAGGAGGGTGGAGAGGTTGCAGGAGGAGGAAGTCAGGGAGGAGTACAGGAGAGCAGTGGAAAGACGACTAGGTGGGTTCGACCTGGAAGTTATGGAGGAAGTGGAGGAGATGAGCAAGGTGTTTAAGGATGAGATCTGTGCAGCATGTGAGGAGGTGTGTGGAGTGAGGAGAAGAGGGAGGGGAGTGAAAGGTACAGCATGGTGGACAGAAGAGGTAAGAATAGCTGTGGAAGAAAAGAAGAAAGCATATAGAGTGTGGTTGGGTAGTAGAGGGAATGAAGATTCCGAGAGACAGAAACGAGCGAGGTACGTGGAGAGTAAGAGGGTGGTGAAGAGAGTAGTGAAGGAAAGTAAGAGAAGAGTAGATGAGGAATTTGGAAGGAATCTGAGTGTAAAATGGAGGGAGAGTAAGAAACTGTTCTGGAAAGAAGTCAAGAAAGTTAGGGAAGGTAGCAAGGGAAACAGTAAGGGTGTGAAAGATAAGAATGGGAGAATGCTAGCCGAGAAGCAAGAGAGAGTCGAAAGATGGAGGGAGTACTTCAGTGAGTTGCTAAATGAAAGGAATGAAGAGCCAGCAAACATAGCTGGATATGGTATGGGAGGGAGAAGAAGAGAAGTAGTGGAGGAGGAGGTGGGGATCAGGAGGTCAGAAGTGTGGGAAGCCATGAAAAGAGTGAAGTTGGGGAAAGCACCAGGAACAGATGGAGTGTGTGGGGAAATGTTGAGGTATGGTGGTGAGATAGTGATAGAATGGGTATGGAAAATGTGCAAACTAGCATGGGAGAAGGGGAATGCACCCGATGACTGGAAGACTGGCATAATAGTCCCCCTATATAAGGGCAAAGGGGAAAGAGGAGTGTGTGGTAACCACCGAGGAATATGTCTTCTAAGCGTAGTAGGGAAGGTATACAGTAGGGTAGTGATTGAGAGAGTGAGAGTGAGAACGGAGAAATGGATAGGCGACGAGCAGGGAGGTTTTAGGAAGGGAAGAGGATGTGTAGATCAGATTTTTACCCTGAATTGTGTTGTGGAGAAGTATCTGGAGAAGAAACAAAAGGTGTATGTTGCCTTTATGGACTTGGAGAAGGCCTATGACAGAGTGGATAGAGAAGGTTTGTGGAAAGTACTTAGAATATACGGAGTAGAGGGCAAGTTGCTGAAAGCAGTGAAGAGCATGTATGAGGGTGCAAAGACGGCAGTACGTGTGGAGAGTGAGCAGAGCGAGTTCTTTGACCTGAATGTTGGTTTGAAACAGGGGTGTGTGATGTCCCCGTGGTTGTTTACTGTATATATGGATGGAGTCATGAAAGAAATACTATCAAGAGCAGTGAATGTTGGTGTATCGCTGAAAAGGGAGGGAATTGAGTGGAAGCTACCTATACTGCTGTTTGCGGATGATACAGTTCTGATGAGTGATAATGAATGGGAGTTGCAGGGTCTGGTAAATGAGTTTGGAACAGTGTGCGAAAAACGGAATTTGAAGGTAAATACGGGGAAGAGCAAGGTTATGGTCTTCGAAAGGGGTGAAGTCACAGAGTGTGAGGTGAAGCTGAACGGTCAGGCTATGGAGATCGTCAACTCTTTTAAGTATCTGGGCAGTGTGTTGAGTAAAGATGGGACTATGGATGAAGAGGTGCGGGAGAGGGTACAACAGGGGAAGAGGGTTGTAGGAACGCTAAAAGCAGTAACAAGAAATAGGGTGGTCAGTATGGAAGTGAAGAAGTCCTTGCATGACAGTGTGGTAATCCCGACACTGACTTACGGAAGCGAAGCATGGACGTTGGTTGAGAGACTCAGACCAAGAGTGAGAGCAGTGGAAATGAATTACTTAAGGAGTGCGTGCGGAGTTACATGGAGGGATAGACAGACTAATGAGGAAGTAAGAAGGAGGTGTGGTGTGGAGGTAGATGTGCTGGAAAGTGTGAAAAGGAACAACTTGAGATGGTTCGGCCATATGGAACGTATGGAAAGCGAGAGAATGACTAAGAGGGTGTACGAGAGCGAGGTGGAGGGACAGAGGGGGAGAGGTAGACCGAATATGAGGTGGAAGGATGGAGTGAGGAACTACATGAACGAAGGCGGTGCTGGTTGGGGGGAGGGGCGTCGACTGACTGGGGACAGAGGTGCATGGGGGCGGTTCGTTCGTGGCCACCCCTTCGGGGATCACGGCGTCAGGCAATAGATAGATAGATAGATAGATAGACTATGGATGAAGAGGTGCGGGAGAGGGTACAACAGGGGAAGAGGGTTGTAGGAACGCTAAAAGCAGTAACAAGAAATAGGGTGGTCAGTATGGAAGTGAAGAAGTCCTTGCATGACAGTGTGGTAATCCCGACACTGACTTACGGAAGCGAAGCATGGACGTTGGTTGAGAGACTCAGACCAAGAGTGAGAGCAGTGGAAATGAATTACTTAAGGAGTGCGTGCGGAGTTACATGGAGGGATAGACAGACTAATGAGGAAGTAAGAAGGAGGTGTGGTGTGGAGGTAGATGTGCTGGAAAGTGTGAAAAGGAACAACTTGAGATGGTTCGGCCATATGGAACGTATGGAAAGCGAGAGAATGACTAAGAGGGTGTACGAGAGCGAGGTGGAGGGACAGAGGGGGAGAGGTAGACCGAATATGAGGTGGAAGGATGGAGTGAGGAAGTACATGAACGAAGGCGGTGCTGGTTGGGGGGAGGGGCGTCGACTGACTGGGGACAGAGGTGCATGGGGGCGGTTCGTTCGTGGCCACCCCTTCGGGGATCACGGCGTCAGGCAATAGATAGATAGATAGATAGATTATTATTAGGTTATTAGTCCTTTTAACTATTTATTTGTCTCTATTATTATATTGGCAACATACCTTCGTACCAGGGGTCATAAATATATCAAAATAAGTCGTGTGGGACTATGAAATAGCTATTATTGGACAAGAAAAATATTTTGTTCATCCCTCCACTGGAACATCAACAACAATGTCAACAACGTGTCGCCGTCGGCAAACTGAGTGTGCAGTACTGCCAATACGTATAGCGACTTCCGCTAGATCTAGATACCTTTACTTCGATCTAGCAGCAATGACTTACACTAGCGGTTTGTATTTAAACTTTTGTTTTGAAATTCCAGAACAATTTCGAAGTGATATTATATGGATTTTGCCAATTCATATTTCTAGTGGTATTTATCATGTCTTGCATCTAACTGTACTGCCAATACATATAGCGACTTCCGCTAGATCTAGACCTTTACTTCGATCTAGCAGCAATGACTTAGACTAGCGGTTTGTATTTAAACTTTTGTTTTGAAATTTCAGAACAATTTCGAAGTTATATTATATGAATTTTGCCAAGTCATATTTCTAGTGGTAGGCTATTTATCATGTCTTACATCTAACAATATATGCTAGCGGATTTAACTTCAATTGGTAACACTCCCGCTCGAGTCGGCTCGAAGAAAATCGATAATGGTGGCACTTTAGTAAACAGGTGATAAACAAAACCGCATGCGTATCGGTTTGGTGTATCGGTATTATGGTAAGTTGGCTACCTACTATTGTTTATAAGATATAGTAAGTAATGATAAGTAAATTATTATATATCGGCGATTTCGGTAATTTTTTTATTTTTTTGAAAGTCATGAACAACTTTACTTTATTTATTTATTTATTTATATATATATATATATATATATATATATATATATATATATATATATATATATATATATATATATATATATATCCCATGGCCTGTTCGGTTATTGGTGAGGTTCGGATATGGGAGTGATTACTGTATGAGGATACTGTATTACCTACCACATAGACTTTATTTGAAAACATAATCATATTTAGCATAGCCTAGGCCTAGCCTATCCCATCGTATGATCGTCGTTTCCGTGGCTTTCGTCACTTGACTGTGTTTTGATGGTCTCGGGATTTCAATTCCTACATCATTACCACCAGGCCCACCATCCCTATCACTGAATGCACTAGAGGTCATAATAAACGTGAGAGATAAGAGGTTCAGGTACAAATAAGCAAGTTTAAAAGCCGGGTGGACTCAAAAGCGTCTGGCTTATGTTGACGACGTTTGTAAGCGGAAGGATACAGAGCTTGGGTTGTGACGTCGGGCCGCAGCGCGGCCTGACGTCACGACCTGGCCACCCCTCCCCCCCGAAAACTAGTGCGGAGAGCCCCACTTTTTTACGGCGCCACCCGCAAAAGTAGAGTTACCTCGCAAAATTAGGTTTTCATCAAAAATGGCATTTTGGGGGTCTCGGTCGCAAAAGTGGTATTTCGCAAAATTAGAGTAATTACTGTATTGTATTCTTTAGTATAGTATTTGGCAGGTTGAATGTCTGCGCCTGCGCACTGGTTTCTTTCCTACAAAACAAGCTCCCATGCGCTTGTAAGTTACCAATTTAATATCCACTCTCAAATCGGGCAGCTAAATAGGTTACCGGCTATATTTCTTATTAGACCAGTGACATGAAATCAATCAATGTGTATCAGAATGTCATAGAACACAATGGCAGCAAATTACGTACGTGGAGATGTAGGAAATTTGAAAAGATGATGACAAAAAAAAATTGACAACACTGCCTCTTCCACGGGCGAGGGTTTAGGCGAGGTTTAGGTGATCAGCTGACCGCGGCGTGATATACGTACACAATGTTGCTAAAGTCTTCTTTTGTTCGCACGATTGGGCTGGTTATGATTCGTTCATAAGCGTAGATTTGGTAGTTTGAAGGAAGAACATTTCTCGAAAATCGGCTCCATTCCTAACGATATTCTTGATTTACAGTGTGATGGGGTTGATAGCCTCTGAAGTACTATCCTAACTAAGTAAAATTGAGGAAAGCGGAATTGCGCTGGGTCTATATATTCAAGTTGTAGAGGTGTCGAGTAGCTAGGCTACATTTCATACAAACGTTCCTCATGGCTTTCTGTTGGTTGTACTATACATGTATGGTAGCCTATGTGGCGGTGACTGAATAATCAAGTGATTGCTTGTGAGGGGGGATTGGGACATTGATGCAGATTTGATGAGTGCATGATTGTGATAATAATGTATGTGATTATTTCATTAATATTTAGATGATGTGACACGTAGGCTACTACTCATATATGGGCCTAGGCCTAGTGATATTTGGGAAACTCATAGTATCATGCACGCATGGCTGTTAACCCGTACAGCCCCAGCGACGCGCCTGACGCGTCGGCGATGTATGTAACGCACAGCCCCAGAGACGCGCCTGGCGCGTCACCCTAATTGCGCCGACCGTAACCTCAGGTGTAGCCACTCAAGAGGGCTCAGATTTGTATGGGAACTGTGTACGTATCCCACGCAACCGTGCCGATGGTTGAAAACTCTCAAAAGTCCACGTGCGTGCGCGCGAGCACGCAAAAACCTGTTTTTTTGGGATAATTGCCTTCAATTTTTTACTCTTATAAAGTCCGTTTTCGGGGGCTCTGTAGGACCATTTTTTAAGCTTTTTGAGCGGTTTTTCGTGGTTTTTCCTTCATTCCTAACCCATTCGCTATTGTTTCTGGAATAAAACCATTTTTTGAAAACCGGCCGGGTTCTGGTGCGCAAACATTACAAAACTAGCCGGGGCTCCACGGGTTAAAGATAAACATCAGAAGATGTGTGTGATAGGATTAAAATACTGTAGCTGAAATTGTATGTTGTGCGATATTATGTAATTGGGCTACTTTTGGGCAAGTTTGGAGATGCGATGTGCGCTGGCAACCTTGGAATACACACACACATGCACGACACAATCTATAACTGACCATTTTACCTTCATTAAGGCTATAATCCACATTATATTAAGATTTCCATCTGGGAAACAAATATCTACCACCATTACTGCTAATGTGTACATACATACACAACAAATGTCAAATTTAACAAAGTAAGTCAAGTGGGGAAGAGATGTTGACTGCCTGAGAAGTTTCGTTTAATGACAATTATGGCTAGAGAACACTGGCATCAATTTATGATGCGCATGCCAGTTCTGAAACTAGTTTATAATTGTATAATCTAATTTCCAGTAAAGTGGCTAATGCCGATTATTTTTTATGTTCATCTCGAGTTTTTATACATATTAATATAATTTTTAGGACATGGATACCTATCTAAATTAACAGGACTACTTTTAGGGCGATTACCAATTGTTTGTGTCGGCCTAATAGAATCGTTTCTATTTTTCATAAATACTTTGTATATTGGACAATGTACTGAAGAGAATTTGAGAGTAATATATCTAACATTCATGACTATAGAAATCGAGTTATATTTTGATGACTGCGATTTATAAATTTCAATTCACTCGATGGCAACAGATTTTGGTTTGGTGCGAACCGAAGGCTCCTGCTTGTGGCTGGGCTCTTGGTGTTGTTGTTTGCTGTGCATAATCCGCCAGTAGATCCAGAAATACTTGTTTCTGGAACAGATGCAAGTTCTTGTATTTCCTGGGAGTTGTGGGTTATAGAAGTTTATACTGTACTGTATATACAGTACACTCTCGCTATTTCAGACTAATTGGGGGAACACCCTGTCCGAAATGTCCGAAAATCCGAGATGTACGAGGTCTGGCTGTGTCCAATCTAAAAAGAGGACAAAAAACCGCGGCATTCAGAACAGCGGCACCCAAAAAACAACAGCACGAATCGGCCAGGCATTAATTAGGTATAAAAGCAGAGAAAATGCGGCGAAAATTTATTCAAACCGCCCGCCATGCACATCGTCGATCGCCGACAGACTCGGCGCCGTCTGCTTACTCTGTTTTTGCTAGAAGACATAGGCCTAGCCTATATATCTCCACAAAGAAATTACCTAACCTAGTTTAGATGTGACCTAACCTATGTTAGATGTATATCATTCAGCAGAACTCACTGTTATCTCTTGTTTGAGTTTGTTTACTACTGTACCGAGCGATCTGTAACACACAAACACACACACAAACATCAGCTGACTCCAAACAGTGACCACGAGTCCAAAAACAACTTTTATTATTTAGGTAAAAGTTATTTCTGCCTCCTGATATATATCTAAGCTAGGTTAGACCATTTCTTCGTCTGGCTAGCTAGTGACTTGGCAACTTGTTGCTTAGGTTATGTTGTTTTGTACCAGTGGGTTATAGCCTAGCCTTAAGAGTAACTCTCAAAACAACTGAAAAATGGGTTATCCGGCATGGGCTTCCCCCCGTTCGTGCCGAATAAACGGGGTTCTACTGTAGTGAAACGAGAACAAACTTCACCGTTGATTAAATAGGGAAACGGGAACGAACTTCATGCATGTGAATAAATGCGACCTCAGAAGAAGGGAAACGTGAACGAACTTCATTCACCCATGACAACGAATAGGCCTAGGCTAGGGTAGGCTACTTTTGGTTAGGCTACCCTATTCGCACTTGAGGTTAATATACTGTACAGTAATAGCACATATAGTAATGAATATGAAACAATAAGTTCAGTTGATGGTCGAAAAATAAGAATCAACACTCACCGCTTCTTTGCAGGTCCACCCCTTCACCTCACTCTCCTTGACCACCTCACTTCCCTTCTCCATTTCAAGTGATATCGAGGTCACCTTACGCTTTGGGAGGCATGATAACATGGGAATATATGCGGAGGAGGTAACAATCACACAAGATGGCTACCCACTTAAAACATACTGACGCCCGTGATGTCACTTCTCGTCCAGGCGGGTGACTCAGAGCCCAGCCTGTATATCGGCGCTCCGACAGATCCCCGTTTTGACGGACATTCACCGGGGATGGGGGCGCGTCATCCGACAACGTCGGAGACTGTCGGAACGATGACGGAAATGTCCGAAATACGGAAGTACGTGTCCGGGAGGTGACGGCGATCCGGCTAGTACGGGTTTCCGACAATTAGAGGTCCGAAATAGCGAGGGGTTACTGTATTATAGGCATTGAGGACGGACACGTCCGCTGTCCACGAGCTGGCCCTTGTGGATGGTTGTGATCATATTCACCTTCCGGTGGTCATGCCAGTGAATGGCTAGCATAACTCGTGTTCTATCTATCTATCTATTGCCTGACGCCGTGATCCCCGAAGGGGTGTCCACGAACGAACCGCCCCCATGCACCTCTGTCCCCGGTCAGTCGACGCCCCTCCCCCCAACCAGCACCGCCTTCGTTCATATACTTCCTCACTCCATCCTTCCACCTCTCTTTCGGTCTACCTCTCCCTCTCTGTCCCTCCATCTCGCTCTCATACACCCTCTTAGTCATTCTCTCGCTTTCCATACTCGTGTTGCTGGGTGAATATGTCCTTCTTGTGAGTCTTCTTCAGGATTTTGGGCATGATTTTCCGCCGCTCCCATACTGTGCCGACTGTCTGGGTTTTCTTTGTTTGTAAGTACTGTACTTGGTAAAGTGGAAGAATGTGTAGTAATTATCGGTATACAAGATGTGGTACTTCTCAGAATACCGATCCATCATCACCTTTACCACAGCCCCACCAAACCCAATATCAGGATCTGCACGGACTTCGCCCTGCTTGCCACTGTAGACGATGAAGTCGAAGACATAGCCAGTCTTGCAATTGCACAGCACAAACAGTTTGATCCCAAAGCAATATCTCTTCGATGGGATCTACTGCCGGAAGTGAAGGTTCCCCCGGAACAGTACCAGAGACTTGCCAATGTCCACTTTCTGGAACGGCTTGAAGAAGTTTGTGAAGTTTTCCCGCATCATATTATAGAAGGCCCTAACCTTCCACAGGCAGTCTGGGATGTGCATATTGGTGTTTGTGACAAAGTGGAGGTTCGAGAAAATGCCAAGATAACGATCACGGGCCATAAACTTGCCAAAGGCAGGAGTGGTAATGATCTTTATATCAAGTAATGCCACTTGAGAAAAACCTCATACAAACCACCCGGGATTCGAACTCTGGACCTTGTGATCAACAGGCACTCGTGCTAACCACTACACCACACTGACCACAAAAGAAGTCTTGCAACCTGGCAACAGCTGTTACCCAGGGTCTGTCTAGGTAGACATCCATCCACCCACAGACATTTTCACACAAGATACCCCCTACCAATGAAGTATAGAGGCAGCTCCCAGTCTGTGGGAAATCATCTAATCTTTATATCAAGTAATGCCACTTGAGAAAAACCTCCTACAAACCACCCGGGATTCGAACCCTGGACCTTGTGATCAACAGGGACTCATGCAAACCACTACACCACACTGGCCTCAAAAGAGGTCTTGCAACTTGGCAACAGCTGTCATCTGATTCTCTGGCAGGCTGCCAGAGTCATCTGATTCTCTGGCAGGCTGGGCATAATGATGTGTATCATTGGGGTTATAGGATGGGTCTAAATCTCTTGATGGGGAGATATCAGGCAGTGTATCCGGGTCCCCAAGGCGTGGGCGTTGAGTGCGAGGTGAAGTGGCACTTGGGTGGGCTCTTTTGGTAGAGCGACGAGTTATTGAGGGCTGTGGAGAGTTGCTGAATGCTGGGGGGATATCAGGCGGTGAACCCTGGTCCCCAAGGCATGGGCGTTGAGTGGGAGGTGAAGTGGAAAATGTGTCACTTGGTAGGCTTCTTTTGGTGGGGCGACGAGTACAGTCAGGTCTCTATATACACGGTTAATTCGTACCTTGTACATGCAGTGTATATCAAAACTGTGTACAGGTATTAGAAATAACAGGTCTTTGTCCAGCCACTTTCCCAAAGTCCCCTTTTTCAACCTTTAGCCTACCTTAAGCCGACATTATACCACCAACAAAAATATATTTGAGTGTCAGGCAGGCAATAACAGTATCAATAAGAACTGTTTTGGACCTGCTACTGACCTTTTTGCGTGTCAAGCACGCAATATCCTGCAACATAAACAAACCACACTATGTTTTGTGCCGTGTGCTACGATCCGCGCCGTGCAGTAATGTCCGGCGCCGACTCGGAGTTGCAGCAGGACCCCCATCACCCGCAAAGACAGTACAGTGGAGCCCCCATCTTCGCTCCTAATCGGTTCCGCAGAAATCGAGCCAAGATTGAAACAGCCAAGATCGGGGCACTGTTCTTATGGGGAAAATTCTAATCGGTTCTGTGCTCATTTTAAAAGTTGAATTTTTTTTTTCCCAGTTTTAGCCTATGAAAACATGTTTTTTGTCTATATAAAGTAGGCCTAAATCTTATACATTGTAAATAATAAAGTAGACATGGCTAAATAACAGTCCTAACCATAAAACTTAGGTGCATTATAAATACTGTAGATTGGGGCATTGTTCTTATCATGGGAAAAATGTTAAGCCTAGGCCTAGGTTCTAAATTCGTCCAGTCACTCCTATGATGGTGTAAGAAGATAGAATTACTTTGATCAAATAATTCTGTGAAGCTGCCACCTTTTGCCCGATCATACGGACATTAATTAACCCATCCAGCACCAGCGACGCGTCTGACGCGTCGGCGATGTATGTAACGCACAGCCCCAGCGACGCGTCTGACGAGTCGCCCTAATTGCTCCGACCGTAACCTCAGGTGTAGCCACTCGAGAGGGCTCAGATTTGTATGGGAACTGTCTACGTATCCCACGCAACCGTGCCGATGGTTGAAAACTCAAAGTCCACGTGCGTGTGAGCGCGCAATAACCTGGTTTTTTGGGGTAATTGCCTTCAAATTTTTACTCTTGTAAAATACGTTTTCGGGGGCTCTGTAGGACCATTCTTTAAGCTTTTTGAGCGTTTTTTCGTGGTTTTTCCTTCATTCCTAACCCATTCGCTATTGTTTCTGGAATAAAAAAAAAATTTGAAAACCGGCCGGGTTCTGGTGAACAAACATTACAAAACTAGCTGGGGCTCCACGGGTTAATAATTCAATGTACAGTATAATAATTAGTATCGGGTAACTGAAACTTGAGAATAATTCACATTAGCTTTAATGAAATGATACCTTAAGACTTATTCAGAAGTACACTTAAGATATTGAATGGTTAAGTATTAAGTAATGTAATACAAGTATGGATAAGTCTGTTTTCACTACCACGACTGACCTCCTGACCCCTTGAATGATACAAGTGAGGGGGTACTCTGCTCTGTCTCTCCATGGCCCAAGTTCCCCTCTTTATCACCTCGGGTTACGCCTTCTGAATGACGTAAAACCATTCACAATAGCCTGTATGTCCATCACGACCAATACCTCTCGAGAATGATATACCTGGGTGTGGTTTAAACTCTCGGACACACCTTAGATAGACTTTAAACACACCTCCGTTACATGCTATACATGCCCCTCTCACGTGATCTTGGGTGACTTGGTTTGATGACATCATAAGAACATAAGAACATAAGAAAATGGGAGTCTGCAGAAAGCCGATTGGCCTAAGCAAGGCAGATCCCTGTCCCACACAACCCCAATTCAATTACAAAGCCCAATTATAGGCTTCACACTCTAATACCCTGAGGATCATCTTACCAAAACGGTTAGAGATTAACGCAGGATTATGGAGGTCTGGAGAGCGCTGATTGGCCCAACCCGGCTGATCCCCCTTCACACCCAACCCTTCTCGTCCATATGCTTATCCAATTTTATCTTAAAGCTCCCTACAGTTTTAGATCCCACTATAGCACTTGGTAGTCCATTCCACCCATCTACAACTCTGTTACCAAACCAATACTTGCCTATATCTTTTCTGAAACGAAATTTATCTAATTTGAAACCATTGGTACGAGTTCTTTCGCTATCACTGAGCTTTAGTACATTTGCCATGTCCCCTTTATTAATCCCACTAACCCACTTGAACACCTCTATCATATCCCCTCTAACTCTGCGTCTCTCTAACGAATGTAAACCTAATTTCTTCAACCTTTCTTCATACGAAAGATTTCTAATATTATGGATCATTTTTGTCATTCTACGCTGTACTCTCTCCAATGAATCTATGTCCATTCTGTAATAAGGACACCAAAATTGGACAGCATAATCCATGTGGGGTCTCACTAATGACAAGTAAAGTTTTAAGATAACATCAGCAGTTCTGTTACTCACACTCCTAGAGATGAACCCGAGAATCCTGTTTGCCTTATTACGAACGCTTATACACTGTTTTCTAGGCTTCAAATCATTGCTAACAAACACACCTAGATCTTTCTCGCAGTCTGAATTTTCTAATTCTAAATTAGCTAGTTTATATTTAACATTTGTTTGCATCTTCCCTATCTTTAATACCTTGCATTTGTCAATGTTAAACTTCATCTGCCAATTTACTGACCATTCATGTAAGGTATCTAGATCCCTTTGGAGGCACTCTATATCGCTATCTGAATCAATTGATCTCCCTATTTTAGTATCGTCTGCGAATTTACTTATCCTACTAGTTATACCTAAATCTAGGTCATTTATGTATATAAGAAACAACAGGGGACCTAATACCGATCCCTGGGGGACACTACCGATCCCTGGGGGACACTACCGATCCCTGGGGGACACTACCGATCCCTGGGGGATGTCAGTCCTGACATATGTGAATCCCATGACCTGCGGGGTCAAATGCATACATCCTGGTGCCCCTCGGTCTAGATAGATCCGTTGTATTTGATACAAGGAAATACAATGCTAATAATATAAGCTGTTATAATAGGGTTATTAATATAAGATTAAAATACATGTACTCCCTGTAAATAAGTAAGTAAAGGAAATAGTTGGTTAACCCTTCCAGCCCGGGCAACCTTTTAAAAGGACACCGCGGCAGATGGGCAGGACCCCGGGTGTCCTTATAAAATCCGTAAGCTTGAAAGCCTGTTCAGCTTGTTTTGAAAGCCATGCGTCCGACGTATGTAAACGCTTGCACCTCTGGCAGCAAGCAGACGTCGGAGCTTTGTTGTCATTTGGTTTGCAAAGACAGATTCAGTCTTGAAAAGTGTGTCACATTGCTAAAATCGCGGAAAAATGCGCTCCACGGAAATCGTCGTCACAACTGAACCAGTTGACTTAGAAAGCTCTACTCAATGCCAGTCTACAGATTGGAAACCACAGTACATTTAGACATGTGTGGAAATTTTCTAGCAGTTAAAATAACAAAGATACGGTAGCCTAGGCGTAGATGTATTTCGGCCAGATCGCCCGGGTCTCGACAATGTCCTTAGGATAGCGCCCCCGGGCGGGAAAGGTTAAGTAAGCTTAAAAATGGGAGTATATAACACGCCCCCCTTAAAAATAAGAGACACAATTTCCACCACTGAAATTACTCCCCCCCACCCCCCCTCCAAAATAATAGAAAGCATTAACAAGTACTAAGAATAATGTTCTCGTTTTGTCATTTTTATAAGATTTTTGAATTTTTGTAAATTAAAATTAAGAAGAATCTGAAAAAAAACATAAAAAAAAAATATAGAGATTATATACCGGTATATATATAAATGTATGTATATCCTAAACAATTAAAGACACAAGAGAAAAATCAAACATAATTGAATAAATGCAGAGAAAGTTCATCGCGCCCATTTATAGGACCCAATCAATTACTACATCACTCAACCAATGTCTTTGATCAAAATTCCATCTAGTCATTAATTGCTCGGTAATATTACTACAATATTAATACTAATACAATAAATTGCAGTATATAGTCTAAGTTAACACTCAGAAATAAATCTGATGACTCGTGTTTCAAGAGTTAAAATACTAGTTTTCAATATTGATAACACCGTGATGAAGTTGTATAAGTAGAATATACCGTAACTATTTTTCAATATTGATAACACCGTGACGAAGCTGTAGAAGTTGACTACAGTATAATTATTTGTCAATATTCATAAGCACAACGGTGAAGATTATAATAAAGAAAAGAAAGAGATAGAAAAAAAAAATATATGAAATCTGGCTATCAACATTTAATATCGAGGAAAGATAAATTAAACCAATCATATATAATGCAATATGCAAAATTAAATTAATTGTGCAAAATAGTTATAAAATAAAAATATACAGAAATAGTTAAAGTTAAAATATGTAAAAAAAAAAAAAAAAAATGAAAATAAAAAACCTGAAAATACAATTTGAACAGACTAAGAGTCGTATTCTTAAAAACCCATACCTTCCCTTAACTTTCCTTTCCCTTCCAAGGAATTTTCTTTCCCTTCGGTATTCTTAAAGAATTCCTTGGAAGGAATTTTTTTCGGAAGTGTTGGTAGCTCTGTTACACAGGCGAAGCTAGGCACGCACCAGTTGGTATGCCTGAAGTAGTAAACAAACCTTGTCAAACAAACGTTTCCAAGGGTTGACTTGCATTATTGTTGCCCAAAACATGATTTAGACCACAAATATTGTCTTCAAAGCATATTATGTTGACTTGCACAAACACAAGAATGAATTGTCAACATGATATTAATAAATACAGGTTCCTAGCTCTAAATCGTGCATGTAGCCTACACCAACAAGCCATATTCTGTTGTAGTATTTAGACCTAGCCTATAGCCTATTATCCAAGAATATAATTACATATAAACTGATATGACAAGAAACAGGGATGGAGATAAATTAGATTAGCCGAATGTAGTGCGAATTAGTGTACCGTATACCAAGCATGAGCACTTTTCAATTACAAGGTCAAGTCTTCCATTTCTGACCAAAACTTGACAACTAGGCTATAGGAATTGTACAATAACCCACTATTGAGAAATATTTACCTTCAAAGTTTAATACACATTATAGCCTGACATATTCTGGTGTGCTGAGTTCAAATACTAACTTGAACTTCTGTAGGCCTAGCCTATATATTATATAGGCCTAGGCTAGATTTGTTTTCTATTCAGCGAACAAAAAATAAAAGCTAGGCTAGCCTATATTTGATCTGGCCCAATTTGGTAAAAATTGCAATTCATGGCCCATAGTAGATTTACTGTGCTATTGAAACTAGTTTTTTTCAATGTTTATATTTAGGCTACCGATATTTATTTATTAATTATCTAATTTGACCGTTTTTTATTTTTATACATTATTTTGGGGCAAGAATGTAGTTACCGGGTGTACCGGCAGTACCGCCCACCTTGTTTACACTATGCGGATGCCTTTGGATATAAAAATCCATTAGCCTAACCAAACAACCTAACCTAACCTAACCTAACCTAGTATTCATGCAGTAATGACAGGGGGCAAATAGCAGAAAATATAGCGTCGAAATGGACGGGAACGTAAGTGCGAGCGCACAACATGACATCCTTCCCTATTTTGGGGAAAATAGGCGTACCGCCTGCTTTGTTTCCATATTCGCACACTCGCAGTTACATTCACGTCTAATTTGACTGCTGTTATTTGCCCCTGGTAATATACTGTAATCAGTGGAGCCCCCATCTTCGCTACACCGGTCTTCGCTGATTCAATTCTCGCACCACACACCAAATATTCCCAATTTCAATTCTCGCGCCAAAAGCCTCAATTCTCGCATCAAAATCCCAGCCGAAACCCGAAAAAATAGCAAAAATAACGAAAAACTCTACATAAAACTAGAAAACAAACAAAAACAATAATTTTGTTTTAACATAACGAAAGAATCTGCCAGTAGCTTGCCGTTTAGAGACGAAATACGAGTGAATCCGAGATCCAATCGTCAAATGCGCAAGATGCCGCCATCTTTGTATGACGTCATCACTAAGCAGACGCTTGCAGTTTAGCTAGTATCTGTGTTGACAAAACAACCGTTTGCAAGCCTTTTTGTGCCTGAACCCCTTATCTCTCGCATTTATTATAACCTCTAGTACATCTAGTGATAGGGATGGTTGGCCTGGTGGTAGCAATGAAGGAATTTCATGCTCAAAACACAGAGCAAAGACCAGTCCATGTCGGACGAAAGCGATTGAAATGCCTAGCCTAGACGATGTTAGCCTAGGCTAGGCTAAATATGACAATGATTTATAATAAAATCTGTGTGGTAAGTAATCTTCTCATAATACGTATTTATACGTCTTTTCCTCATAATATGTATTTGGGGCGAATTTAGAACCTAGGCCTAGGCTAGGCCTAAAAAAAATTGCATGATAGAAACAATGCCCCAATCTACAGTATTTATGGTTAGGACTGTCATTTAGCCATGTCTACATTATTATTTACAATGCATAAGATTTAGGCCTAGGCTACTTGATGTAGCCTAGACAAAAAACATGTTTTCATAGCCTAACACTGGGAAAAAGTGCGGTAATTGTTTAGATATTGGGCCTTTTTTTTCTAGTTATTAAAAACTTATTCTATGGTGTATTATATGATCCAGTGTAATGCATAAAATTTAATTTGTGTACAATAAAACATGTTTTCATAGGCAAAAAATAGAAAAAGACGCAAATTTTTTCATGAGCACGGAACCGATTGAATTTTCCCCATAAGAACAGTGCCCCGATCTTGGATGTTTCAATCCTAGCTCTATTTCTGTGGAACCGATTAGCAGCTAGGATGGGGGCTCCACTGTATATGATGATGACAATGTCATGGGGGGTGAGGGAACATAGCATCCCTCAAACCATTATTGTATCCCACGGCCAGGTGTTGGGTAAATTGTGTTGCCGTGGGATACAAGGGATGGTTTGAGGGGGGCTCACCCCCCATCATCCCCATGACTTGTCATTATCATACATATTACCAGCAGGGGCAAATAACAGCAATGAAATTAGACGCGAATGTAACTGCGAGCGTGCGACTGTAAACAAAGTGGACAGTACGCCCGCTAACACAACCCTTACCATTATTTGCCCTTCTGCAAACAATATATACTGTATATTGATGACAATAATTCCTGGGAAGGTGAGGCCCCCCTCAACCTAAGAAACGGACATAATAGAAGTGAACTTAACGGTCATGGCCCAGAGCGTGCAAATCGCCGCGGAAGGTTGCTTGGATAATACTGAACCTTTAAATAAGATTCTTCCAAGTTTTAAATTGATTTTTGTTCTTGGGTAATCTGAATAAAAGATGAATCACCAATAGTTATGATTTAGGCATCAATGAGTAGGTTATTCATCATATTAGCTATCAATTAGTATAGTTTTGAAGATTGGGTGATATTCTTATGTTCTTTACTCTCCCCTCAAAGGCTAGGCTATCATATAGTTTGGCAAAGGCTAGGTTACCATGTAGTTAGGCAAATATCTTTGTAAGGCCTCGCCCAATTTCTTACCGATTACTCACATACACCAGTGGCTTGCACTATTTGTTTCACTAACTGGCCTTCCTTGTGCAGCTCAATGTAATGTGCAATTAGATCCGGTGTCATGTTCTTTCGCTGACCCGTACACACTAAAAACTGACGGGGACTTGTCCACCACTGCCATACTGATCATAATAATGACTGATACCGATCCACCCACAGCTGCTGGAAGCACTGATGTTCCAACACTGTATGTACTGTATGTAATAATACAGTACCATAATTATTCCTAACCTTCAAGACTAGAGAATACTAAGGATATAAAGTAAATTCAGACAGAAAATCCACAAATTGTATTTGAAACAGTGTGCGGGGGACTCTGGTGACTAGTGGGGTTTTCCTTACAAACATTGAGTAGGCTATATTTGACTATTATTGCTTTGCTGATTCAGTCCTTTCAATGCATTAATATTGTGCACAGTGTGACTACATTTTGACACATGTTAATGTAATAAGTTTGAAAATTCAGGTTTTGAGGCTTGCCAGGGATCAAGAACAATCCCAAGTTTTCAACAAAATCTCATACCATACTGTATACAGCCCAAAATAAGTAGGCACATTTTTTCATTAGCAATTTTGGGCTCTAATCTTATAAATTTTATTTTAGCCTACCAGACTTTTAGCTACTACCAATGTTAGTAAGTTAGCCTATACACTCGGCATAATCAAACGCTGTATGTTAGCATAGCCTAGGCCTATCTTAGGTTCTCAGGTTAAGTTATATTGTTTGGATATTTAAAGAAACTAGAGGGATTAGGCTAGGATATACTGTAATGAAAAATTAGGGTAGCCTATAATTGTACTCACAACCAATAGTATTGAAAAGGCTAGTGTTTACAAACATGTTTTTCAAGGGATTTTGTTTTGATTAGGCTAATATGATGACAATATTCAAGCAGACACTGCGGCAATATTAGCACGCTCTATGCGTCAGATTTTACCACTTTTTTCTGAAATCATCCCTCGGCGAGTGGTTATTTGCCTCCTGCTGACATTATATATGAATATGATGATGACAATTATATCCAAACACTGTCAAATTAAAAGTAAACACAGAGAGCGTGCAAACTGCTGCTGTAGTCTCCTTGAACTGTAGTTTGTTGTTGTTGTTGCTGTTCCCCAGGCTGCCTGGCCGAACAGCTCCAAGGCCCCGAGCAAGGCCAAGGCCATAACTGAGCGACCCCACAGAACCCTCCCTGCCTACCACAATAAAGCCTGGGTGACCGAAGCCACTCCATGGCGGGGAGCTGAGGAGGGTGCAGAAACGTCCGGGAAACCAAAGCCCCACCCCAGGTCCTGTACCCCTCAGCAATTATGAAGAGAAAGTTGAGGGGCAAAGGAAAAAATGTGACGCTTTGGCTTCCAATCTGTCAACTTCTAGGTTGGCAGATTGGGAGGTCAATCCACGGAAGAGGCGCCGTCACTTGAGATCTAGAAAATATATAAGTAAAAGGAACAGTCAGAGTAAGCTATGGGTATGGCAGAGATCGCTCAGTTCTCACTCTGATGGGCTGCATCACCACATGACTAGAACCCAATCCTCTCAGCATCAGCTAGGAAAGGCCCTAGAAAGTATAGCTCCCCTATTTCAACCCCCTTTCGGGGTTGGGCACCCGCCCATTTTTCCCACCTATTTTCCCTGTTATTCCATTATTCATTGGTATATTTTTGTGTAAACATCTCCAAGCCGTACTGTAACTGTAGTTAAGACACCCGGTAGCTACCGAATAATATAAAAACACGCTCCCTGATAGTGTACAAGGCTATGAAAATCAGGGAAAATATTATAGTGAAAAGGTAACTCGGACTTTCTATAACATAAAGTAATAAAGGTAAGGATGTAGTATTCGAGGAATTTCGAGCTTATCGCCTGCCTTGTTTACACTACTCGCACGCTCGCGATCACGTTTCCGTCTATATTGACTGCCGTCACGCCATGGGATACAACATTAGGTTGAGGGCCCCCCTCACTCCCCCATGACTTATTGTCATCATCATATATAGGCATTTTGCCAGCAGGGGGCAAATTACTTAAAAAAAGCAGTCAAAATAGTTTAAAACGTAACCGCAAGCCTATGTAAACATGATGACCGTACACCAGGATAGGTTACTACATCCTTCGTTAATCGTGAAGGATGTATCCGGGTGTACGGTCGTCATGTTTACATAGGTAATGCGCTTGTGGTTACGTTCCCGTCTATTTTAACGGTTATTTTTTCTGTTATTTGCCCCCTGTGGCAATATAATATATGATGATGACAACATGTAATGGGGGGGGGTGAGGACCCCGTCAACCTATTATTGAATCCTGCGGCAGTCAAAATAGACTGGAACATGATCGCGAGCGTTCACTGCTTCCGCCGTTCCGCGTAGTGTAAACCAAGGCAGGCGCCATGTAGTATGTCCAAATACTACATCCTTCCCATAGGCCTAATAAATTCACAACATTTTAAAATCCAGATAGCCTATCTGAGGTGAGCCAATTCTGATAAAATCTAACAAATGTTGGCTTGAACATTATGATGGGCTAGCCTAGAGGGACAGAGACTAGCCTAGGTTAGTTTATTCAGTGGGGATGTAGTCTAAGAAAAAAAAAATTAGGCCTACAATCCTGTATGGGTCATGAAATTCATAAGAAAAATAGATTAGCCTGGGCTAGGCTAGCTTACATGATGATGTAGCCTACTGTAGGCTATAGGCTAAGCCTAGGCCTAGCCGCCTAGCCTAACCCAATATGTGGTACTGGTAAGGTAGGCTAAATTAGTATATAAGATGATTGACCACTAGGCTATTACTGTTAGCCCACAAATTTATATTAATATTACAGTTTATGCCTATCTATTTTTAGTTATGTAAAGTATGGTATTACTGGAAATTGTTGATAGCGTATCTCTGGCAAGCCTCAAAACCTGGTAATGTTGACACTTATTGCATTAACACGTGCCAAAATATAGTCACACAGTGCACAAAATTGATGCTTTGAAAGGGCTACATCAGTAAACCAATGAAAATCAATAATAATCAAAATATGTATAAGATGAGGAATAGGCTATCAGCTGGCAGCCCGAAATTGCCCGAATCGTCCGCACGCGAATTCACGCCGAGATCAGTGGAGTCTTCTAAAACTTTTAATAACATTACTTTATTTTCAATATCATTTTCAATATCGTGCATTATATCATGTTAATAAAATTACATAGTGGTCAAATCCAATATTTAGTCACACTGACTCCAATTATATAAGAATGTTATGAACAAAATTATGAAGGGAAAACTGAAGACCTGCCTAGTGAGAGTCCTTCAAATTCCAATATTTTCCCCTGTTTAAGGGAAGGATTTTCCCTTCCCAAGGGGTCCTGAAGGGAAGGTTTTTTTTAAGAATACGAAATCGAAAGAAAATTCCTTCCTTTCATTTTCGAAGGGAAGGAATTGTTTAAGAATACGACTCTAAAAATAATGATGTAATAAAGTAAAATGAACACGGAATTGGACCAACCAAAATACCACAGTAAAAATACATAACATCCCTGTGTTGACCATTATCGCCGGCCTCTGCGCGCCCTTACCGCCGCCGCTCGGGACTTGCGGTCGACCGCCGTTGCTCTGATAACGGGGAGCTTGATAGTTCCATGTTTGAGAGCTGTAACTCTGTCTACTCTGACCTACTTGTGCGGGTTTCTGATTTTTGGGAGGGGAACTGGTCTGGGAATTTCTATTAGGTTGGGAATTTCTAGGTTGATAATGTTTAGGTCCAGATTGAGATGGGGAAACAGGTAAGGAATTTCTAACAGCAGCACATGAAAACTGAATTTGCTCGGTGGTTATACCGCTAGTATCACAAGACTTCCGTAGTTCCTTTGTGAATTTATTTAGAGACATGGTAGGGGGAAAGTCAATTCTTCTAGCGATCGGTTTCACGGTGTCTGGCAAGGCACTAACTAGCATTACATAACCCAGCAATTTACTTAGCTGCCCTAGCGTTATTTTACTATCCTCAAACCAGGTGTGACGAACTAGGTCATGCGACATACAATTTGCGAATTGTGAACAGTGCGCCAATAATGTATCCACAGACTGATTTTTCTTTTGCTTCAATAGCTGATCGGCGAAGTCATGGAATTTCGCAAATTCTCCCTTTGCCGAAGATCCGAACTTCTCAAGGAACTCTACTTTAAACTCATCGTAAGTCTTCGCATTGATAAGATCATCGCATGCCAAAAGATATCCTGCCGGAGTATTTCCTTTGTCAATTTTCGAGTGAAAAATTTCAATTTTGGCCCTCTCCTGAGTAATACCTTTTTCCGCGATTTCCGTATCTACATCATCCAAAACTGAGAAGATATTTCTGTGTTCTTCCAAACTAGTGAAAGGCTTCGTTGCTTGCCCATGTGTGACACTCAAATGAAAAGCCTGGGGTTCATTTCCAGCCATATTGACTTTATCTAGGGGAGGTTTGGTAATTATAATTCTTGGTAAGGGTTCCAAATAGGTGGGGGTCGTATCTCGGAAAGTCCCGCTTCTTAACACCCCCTGATTAAAATTTTCATATAGATGTGTAACCCCTGAAGTACTAGGATTTGCCTGCGATGCAACCTCCGAATATTTATTTTCTGACCCGCTCCAATAATCGTCCGAAAAATCACTATCCTCCGTAATTCTTTACCATTCTTTAACTGTCTTCGTGGTGTGATGCATAAGGTGTTGATTTTCGGTGTGAGCATCCTGGATTCGAATCCACGGACTGCCACATGTGTTTGTAAATTTCATTAATCGATTTTAGGAGTATAGTTGGTTGTTGGAAGGAACATAATAATATCAGATAATTTGAGATCAACTGGAGTGATAGCGGCAACCTTAGGCCTTTTCTTAACCCGCTGAGTACCAGCTAAATATTTATAAATGTACCACCCAGGACCGGCTGATTCTGATTTTTTTTTTTTTTTCCAGAAACAATAGCGAATAGGTTAGGAATGAAGGAAAAACCACGAAAAACCGATCAAAAACCTCCAAAAATGGTCCTACGGAACCCCCGAAAACGGATATTACAAGAGTAAAAAATTTAAGGCAATTCCCCCAAAAAAACATGTTTTTGTGCGCTCACGCGCACGCGGTTGGACTTTGAGAGTTTTCAGCCATCGGCATGGGTGCGTGGGATACTTACACAGTTCCCATACAAATCTGAGCCCTCTAGGTGCCATAGGACCGGAGTAATTGGGACCGGAGTGACACTGACGCAGACGTCTGCGTCGCTGGGGTTTAGCGTTACATACATTGCCGACGCACTGTTTGCGTCGCTGGGGCTCAGTGGGTTAAACAGACGTTTTAATGACATAGGGAATTCTCAACTTGATAAACATATAATATATAAATTTTCAAAGATAAACGATAAATAATTCCTATAAAACACCGCTCAATAATTCCCGGTCCCAATCACCAAAATACAACCTATTTTGCACAAACAATTAATTAAAAGACGGTGAAAAAAAAAACTTTAAACACACAATTGAATTATAGAATTAAATTTGACTTAGATTGGAATAATTTGAATTGAAAGAATCACTTAAGGCCTCCGATAACACCCGCGGCTGTGAGGTAGGGTGGGTGGCACTTTGACCTTGGGACACGGGCAGTGATCACCCTCCCGGCTATGTCAAAATCTCATCCTCGAACCGCTTCCACTCGAACTTGATCCTCCAAGGTACGACCAAACTCGCCACACGTAGGCCCTCCTTCCATGAAGACTCCCTCCTGCAGGCAAAGTTGAGGAACCACAGGTGTTCCGCCACTCAATCAGTTGGACGAACTCGAACAAACTTCGAACTTGAAGTATACTCGGCGCTATGAGCTGCCAGAGTAGCTAGTTGGTGATCCAATCTCCAATCTTGCCAGCCGTAAGTAAGTGAAATTATATATTTTTCAGACTTCCAGTGACTTGAATTAAATACTTAGTAGGGTTTGCGGTCATATAATTGACACGTGGGTGTAGCCTCTGTTTTTAAAAGGACCAATGCAAGCCACCATATGATGTTCTAAGAAGATAGAATTACTTTGATCAAATAACTCTGTGAAGCTGCCACCTTTCGCCCGATCATACGGATAATACCCTCCATACCCGGCGCCCTTAGCTCGCGACTGTACTGTGTTCCCGGGTGTTTTGACGATTATTGGGCCATGTTCACTCACCTGTAACTCAATAAATAGGGCATGTATTGTTATGAATAAAAAAATAAAATGTTCCACAAACCTTCCTCTGTAGAATGCCGTTGAGTAGAGGTCTCTAGCCCCAGTGGTTGCATAATGGCGAGCGCGGGAAGTAGAGTGATTTTCGGCGGAAAATTCTTCCCGTGTTCGGATGCGTCGCCCCAGCCCCGACTACCACACACCTAGCTGCTCGTCGCGCCAGAGTGTTTGCCTCCCATAGACGACTTTAGTGGTTGATATTGATAATGTGATGTTTATTTGATATCTTTATAGTTATTTTGAGGCCAATTATATAAAGTACTGTATGTGTATTAGGGTATCACTGTCACTAATATTGCTCATTTTCACTCGATACCGTACGTTTTCTTAGTACTGTAATTGAGGTAGGTTATTGTTATATTAGGCACTGATTATTCGTTATCACAGGTGTTTATTATACTTTGGCCATCAAATATTAGATCTTGTGTCACTTTCACTTTGGTAAATAATGCTTTAGAGAGTGTCACTGTCACTGATAATGCTCATTTTCACTCGATACCGTACGTTTTATTAGTAATTGAGGTAGGTTATTATTATATTAGGCACTGATTATTCGTTATCACAGGTGTTTATTATACTTTGGCCATCAAATATTAGGTCTTGTGTCACTTTCACTTAGTTATATGCTTTGTAAACGTTTTATATACAATTTATTGTCTTTTTCACTGATTTATATATTTCTATAGGTTCTAATCATATGAATGTCACTTATTATATACATTTATGTGTCACTTTCACATATTATGGTGTTATTGTATTTGTATCAATTTTCTCATAATACATTTGACTTTTGTATTACAATATTTTTTTTTTTTTTTTTTTTTTTAAGAGACAATGAACGGAGGAAGGAAAAACACAGATAAAACAAAAAGGTCCATGTGCCTAAAGGCATCCTCCATTCATAAAATGTTTGTAACAACTGGATTTAAACATTTGTAGATTGTAAGTTTGTGGAAAGCAATTCGAGGGAAGTGAATTCCAAAGAGTAGTAGCTCTGGGGATAAATGAATTCTGATAAGCAGAAGTTCTGCATTGTGGAGGAGAAAGTGTAAATTCATGGGCGCTCTCAGCTGCCCTAGTTCTACGGGGAAAGATGTGGAGAGGCGGCACAATTGAAGCAAGTTCCTCGGAACAATTGCTGTGAAAATATCTGTAGCATAATGCAAGGGATGCAACGTTTCTTCGTATGGATAATGTAGGAAGGTCCTGTGTGATTGCAGGGTTATTGATTAATCTAATAGCTTTATTTTGAATTTTGTCCAACTGCCTCAATGCAACCACTCCACTTCCACCCCACAGAGGTGAACAGTAATCCATCTGAGAACGCACATGACTTTTATATATTACGGCCAACTGCTCGTCAGTGAAGAATTCTCGAACTCTGTACAGTAAACCCTCGCTATCTCGGACCTCTACAAGTCGGAAACCCGCACTACTCGGACTGGCATCGGCCTCTCGGACATTCACTTCCGTATTTCGGACATTTCCGGCATCGTTCCGACCGTCTCTGACGTTGTCGGACTTTATATAAGTATTCGGAATATGTCCGTCATAACCGTCCTCTGATATCTCGAATATTTCCGAAATGTGTCGTAGCGGTGTCCGACAAAGGATGACGTGTCGGACGACCCCTCACGTAACTGGATAATAAGGGTGAATATCCGAGAAACAGAAGGGAGGTCCGACGCCATCTTACATCCGGGGCCCAAGCGCCCGGCTCGGATGCTGGGAGCGTCAGTCCGCACCAAGCTCTGTTGTGTTACACATCGACGCGTGCCATTATTTAGTTCACCATGCCTCCCAAGGATAAGCCTAAGCGTAAGGTGACTTCTGTATCACTTGAAACAAAGCTACAGATGCTAAAGGATCTGGACAGTGGGATGAAAGCCAAGCAGCTTCAGGAGAAGTATAGCTTAGGCAGATCAACAATCTACGACTTCATCCGAGACAAGGAGAAAGTCCGACATCACGGCGTAGCTGTGCTTCATGGTCCTTCCACCGCCAAGATCTTTCGCAAGGCTAAGCTAGCCTATCAAGACATCGACGACGCAGTGCTGAAGTGGTACCAACAACTTCGTGCTGAGGGCGTACCAGTGAGAGGCATAGAGATCCAGCATGCAGCAGAACGTTTCGGCCAGCATCTTCATCACCAAGACTTCAAGGCTAGCGAGGGGTGGTTGTGGAGGTTCCGAAACCGCCATGGCCTCTCAAACAGGAGTATTTGTGGTGAAATCTTAAGCGCCGATACTTCGGCCATAGAACCCTTCACTGATCGCTTCCACGCCCTTATAACCGAGGAACACCTTCAACATTGGCAGCTCTATAACGCTGACGAGACTGGCTTATATTGGCGTTCTCTACCCTCCAACACACAGGCCCACCGAGAAATCACGTCCACACCTGGCCACAAAACTGTGAAGGAGCGCATTTCAGTGCTTTGCTGCGCTAATGCCGACGCAAGCCACCGTGTGACCCCTACAATCGTCGGCAAATCTCAGAAGCCGAGAGTAATTAAGGACCTCATCATTACCAAGCAACTCCCAGTCGACTATTATGGATCAAAGAAAGCTTGGTTTAACCAGGTCATCACCGAGGATTTATTTCACAAGAGATTTGTACCCGACGTTCGCTCGTTCCAGAATCGAGTGTATGGTGTACCCTATGACGAAGCTGTTGCCATTTTGTTGCTCGACAACGCACCTGCCCACCCTTGTACCACGAAACTGGAGAGTGCAAACGGCAAAATTAAGACAATGTTCCTGCCTCCTAATACCACAAGTGTTATTCAGCCTATGGACCAAGGAATAATTGAAGCTTGCAAAAGGCGATACAAGAGGAAGTTCCTGGAACAATGCCTTGTCATCATAGAAGATGGGATGGACGGAGAAGGTTATGTGGATACACGCGGAAAGAAATCTCTACAAAAACTGAAGCAGTATACCCTGAAAGACTGCATCTACAATTGGGCAGAGGCGTGGCGCGAAGTGTCTTTCAACACACTGAGGAATGGTTGGACCAAGGTCTTAAATATCCCGAATGTGCAAGATCCGGGTTTTGAAGGGTTTGGGGCAGCTGACTTCAGGAACCTCTTGAACCAGGGTAACCAGGGTGACCTCCCCGAAGAAGAAGTTGACGACTGGCTGCAAGAGGACAGAGACCTACCTGGACACGAGCATAAGACTGACGAACAAATTGCAGCCGAGGTGTTGGGGGTAGCCCAGGAAGAGACCCAGGATGAGTCGGACGAAGAGACAGAGGGGGGGCCCAAGATATCAGTCTCGCATGCCCTGGACTCCTTTGACACCATTCTTCAGTATCTGACTCAAGTAAATGACTCAAAGTTGCAGTCCCTATACGAACCACTCCGTAATGGTCGATTCCATATTCAGAGGGCACACCTTGATCGGAAAAAAACAACAGAAAATCAGCTCCTTTTTTGTACCCTCTGCTCCTCCCAGACCTCGTACTTCGTCTGCTACCAGTGGTGTGTCGCTTGCTAGCACCACCTCCCTCCCAAGTGTTTCCTCAGTTGCTAGCACCTCGTGGAGCACTGTAGACACTGTGCCACTCTCAGACTTAGACATGGATTTGGATGAATTAATGAGTAGCACGCCTGTGCCCATGGATATACCTGAACCTGACATTGTTTGTGAGGTGGAGAAGGACAGTGTGGGTAAGGGTAAAGGTAAGGGTTCCATGACAGGCAAGGGATATGGTCCTAAGAGTGGGGGTGTGAAGAACAGGGAGGTGGAGAAGAACAGTGCGATGGACATTGAGGTGGAGAAGAACAGTGAGGTGAAGAAGGACAGTGAGAAGGGGAGTGAGGTGGTCATGGACAGTGAGGTGGAGAAGGACAGTGGGGTGAAGAAGGACAGTGAGGTGGAGAAGGACAGTGAGGTGGAGAAGGACAGTGAGGTGGAGAAGGACACCTCCCTTGTATTGAGTATTGTTCACATGTGTGGGGAGGTTCCTCTCACACCGCTCTCCTAGACAAAGTTGAAAGGAAGGCCTTTCGTATCATTAACTCCCGTCCACTCACCAACTCTCTGCAATCTCTCTCTCTCCGCCGCAATGTTGCATCTCTCTCGCTATTCTATCGCTACTATAATAATCAGTGTTCCTCAGAGCTATCCCAGTGCATACCACCTCCTTTACGTAGGGCACGTGGTACCCGTCTTGCAACTCAATCCCACCCCTACTCTGTGCAACTCTCCAACCCAAGAGTGAAACGTTACTCTCAAACTTTCTTCTACTCAACATCTGAGCTCTGGAACTCTCTCCCAGAATCAGTCTTTCCCTCTTCCTATGACTTAAATTGCTTCAAACTCCGTGTGTCCAGGCATTTTGGCTCGAACGTCCCTTGATTTTGGCCCTGTCACTCTTTCAACTATGGGGGAGGCACTCGCTATAGGCAGTTATGCCTTTTGCCTCCCTCAATCACATAGAAAAAAAAAAAAAAAAAAGTGGGGTGAAGAAGGACAGTGAGGTGGAGAAGGACAGTGAGGTGGAGAAGGACAGTGAGGTGGAGAAGGACAGTGAGGTGGAGGTGGGGGGTGAAAAGGGGATGCTGCAGTAATTAATGCAGTGTTGGGGAGGGGGGAGGGGGGAGGGAGGACATCAAGACTACAGACAAGAGCTATGAAGGGGTAAGTGTAATATAGCCTACTGTACAATACATATTGTAAAACTAAAATACATGTACTGTGTTTTCTATTACAGATTATAGGGTTCGAATAGGGTTGTCTTCGTTTTCTAGGTTGACGCGGACGTCTCTCTTGAGGTCGGATTTTTTCCGTAGTCTCCGATTTCATTGTTGTCTCGGACGGACATTGGTTAGGTCGGATTTTATCCTCTCTTAAGTCGGACATAAGTCGGACCCCGGACATCTCGGATTTTCGGTCATCTCGGACTGGGTCTCCCCCCAATTAGTCCGAGATAGCGAGGGTTTACTGTACAGGAGTCCCAGTTTTTTAGAGGCATTCTTAGCAATGCTTCTAACATAATGTGTCCAGCTCAAGTTAGTAGTTAATGTTACACCGAGAATGTCAATACTAGGGGAAGTGGGAATATTTACATCATTAAAAAATATATGGGAGTCAGTGAGATTCTGTCGGTTAGACAATTGAATGTACTTGGTTTTCTGTGCATTAAAGGAAACTAGATTCTCTTGTCCCCATTCATTAATTCTAGAAAGGTCCTGGTTCAGAGAAATTGCAGTGTTTATTTTTGAATTTATAAGATCAGGTTGGGTGAAAGAATTGGTAAATGTGAAGGAACTGTGGAGTGTTGAGTCATCTGTGTAGGAATGTATTGGATTATGAGTGGTAGATATGAGATCATTGATATGAATGAGGAACAGAGTTGGGGCCAAAACTGATCCCTGGGGAACACCAGCATTTATTGAGTGAAATTGAGAATAAAGGCCATCTACCATTACACATATTTTTTCTGTTATGAAGATAAGAAGAAATTAGTGGAACTAATGATGCAAGGCCGTAGTGTGACATCTTCGACAATAAGGATTGATGCCAGACTCTTATCAAATGCCTTTGATATATCCAGTGCTATTGTGTGTGTTTCACCATGTTGGTCTGTAGCTTGGTTGATTTGATGCGTAAGAAGGCAAAGAATGTCTGCAGTTGATCGACATCGTCTAAAACCATATTGCCTATCACTGATTAATTTATTATTCTCAAGATGCTTAATTATGTGATTATTTAATATAATTTCAAAGACTTTACCAAGAGTGGAAGTTATAGCTATTGGTCTGTAGTTTGATGGATCTGAAGAGGCACCTTTTTTAGGAACTGGATGGATGTTTGCTTCTTTCCAGGGTACTGGGAAGCATGAGGTATGAGTACACAGACGGAAAAAATTTGCCAATACAGGAGCGAGCACCAAGGAGCAATTCTCAAGTACTATTGGAGGAATTTCATCTGGACCAGGAGCCTTATCTACTGAGAGATTCTGCAAAATAGTTTTGACATGTCTGGTGTGGATCTTAAGTGAGGGAATTTCAGGCAAATTAAAATTAAGTACAGGGACATCTTGATTTATTTCATCTAAGGTTGAGTTGGTGGAGAAAATATCCGCAAGAAGGTTAGCTTTACCTCGTGGGTCACTTACAAGATTGCCAGTCAGAGATTTTAATGGTGGAATGGATGAAGCAGTAGTGAAGTTGGATTTGAATGAGTTAAGAGTAGACCAAAATATTTTGTTATCATTTGGATTATTTAGAAGTTTATTTGCCTGCTTGTGGAGAAAGTTTGATTTAGTTAGGTTTAATACAGTTTTGGCATAATTTCTGATGTTTCTAAAGTAATTAAAGGCTTCATGTGTTTTTGATCTTGTGTATGCATTGTAGGCTATTGTTTTTTGTTCAGTTACTCTAGCACAATTATGGTCAAACCATTTAGGTGAATTAGATCTTTTACTGTACTTTTGATGAGGAATAAAAGTTTCCATTCCAATTTTTACAAAATCTTGTATGTGGCTCAAGGTGGAGTGTGCATCATTAGAAAAGAAAGAGGTCCAGGGAATATCAATAAAGAAACCTTGAAGACCCTCCCAGTTTGCCCTATCGTAATGCCATTTAGTCACCAAAACAGGTTCAGAGTGGGAAGGTGTGGTAGGTGATCAGAATATCCAAGCGGGGACCTCACTGTAACATCATAATTTGCTGAATTGGTTGTTAAAAATAAGTCCAGTAGGTGGGAATTATGATTAGGATTATCTGGTACACGGGTGGGTTGGTTGACTAGTTGAGTGAGATTAAATGAGTCTGCAAATAGCTCACATTTAAGACCAGCATCATCAGTCCTGGCTGAATGAGTGAGCCATTCAACATTATGGACATTAAAATCACCCAACACAGTGATTTCAGAAGAAGCATTTAAGTTGAGGACACTGAGTTGTGAGGACAGAGAATCAAAAAGACTTTGCTCTGGAGGAGTATTTGGGGAACGGTAGATGCAACATATGTATTTAAATTTACCAGCAGAAATTAATTTGTATATAGAATAATCAAAATAGGGACAATTGAAACTAGTAACCTCCTCCAGGGCAATTTCAGATTTTGCGAAGCAACATACACCTCCTTTAGGTCTGAAACTTTGGAGCAGTTGATAACCTGGAAAATTAAATCTAGAAGTGTCAGATATGGATGTTACTTGAGTCTCTGTCAAAAAAAGGAGAGTAGGGGATTCTGCTTGAAGAAATTGGTGTACAGAATTGATGTTAGAGTGAAGTCCCCTTATATTACTAAAGAAAAAGCTGCACCGACGAGCAGCTTTGGGACGTTGCAATGCTCTCGACACAGTCGCATGATGACGACCGGGAGGGCCCTGTGTCAATGACCCAACCCTGCCGGGGGTGGATATCCGAGGGACCACCAGGTTTGCTCTTAACAATTGTACTGCCATATTTATTAGGTAAGTGTATGGTGTTACATGTATGATATGTAGTGGGAAGAGTAGTGTTTTATGGATAGAGGATAGCGATGTAGGGCAATGTCGTGAAGTTGGATGTGTATGTTATATAAGGAGGGTTTTCCTGATACCCCTGATGTGTGAGGCAGAAAGATATGTATCCAGCTACCAAGGCCTGGGAGAGAAAATGGAATTCAGGCTATTCCCTGAGTCTCCCGAAACCTTGGCGGTAGTACTTCCACTTATTGCCTATATATATACATATTGTCACTGTCTTTGGTACTTTCACTATGATTAGAACTCCTGCTTGGAGTGGTAATCAAAAAAGCACCCTTCAGCACAGAGTGGCACCTTGCACTCCACACACTCCATGGTGGACTTTTTCTCTGACCTCGCCCTCAGCCTGGTGTTGTAGCAGACATAGCACCGCTTCTGCTGCTTTCTTCCTGCTGCTGTCAGAGGCAGGGAAATGAGCCTGGGCATATTCATGTAATATGCACAGTGCAAGCGGTCAGTAGCGGTGGGCCCAGCATGTGCCACTGCCCTCAGTGGCGTACCATACTTTTCCAGGAGCTCCTTCAACACCTGCTTTTGGAACCTCCGCAGGCTATTGAACTTCCTGGGTGTGTTCTCATTCCGAAGCTTGTATATATTGTAGGCATTCAGAATGGACATGTCCACCATGTGCAGAAAGAACTTTTTGTACCATCTGCACGAGGTACGCAGACAGTCAATGAAGCCTATCTGCATGTCGGACTTGTCCACCAGCCTCATGTTGATGTTGTAGTCTAGGACAGCATCGGGCTTGGTCACCCTGGCCTGGGTGCGGCGATCCACCTTGCCAGTCTCCACCATTTCCCCCTTGTGGATGGTGGTCAGGAGGTTGACCTTCCGCTGGTCGTGCCAGTGGATAGCCAGAATGGGCCCCGACTTCTTCCGGAACACATCGCCTTTCTTGGTCTTTGGAGGGAAAGGTGGCATGCCCTTCCTTCTCCCTCGTACTGTGCCTACAGTCCCCGTCTTGCGCTCATGGAGGTACTTTGAGAGAGTGGGGGACGTGTAGTAGTTGTCCGTGTAGAGGACGTGATTCTTATGGAAATAGCGGTCCATCATGGCTTGCACCACTGCTCCGCCAAAGCCAATGAGGGGGTCCACAAGCACGTCCCCTTCCTTCCCGCTGTAGACCAGGAAGTCCAGGACATAGCCAGTTCGGCAGTCGCACAGCACAAAGAATTTTATGCCAAAGCGATGTCTCTTTGAGGGGATGTACTGCCGGAAGCTGAGCTTTCTCCGGAACAGCACAAGAGACTCGTCAATGACGACCTTGCGGAAGGGCTTGAAGTAGAAGGAGAAGCGGTGTCGCATCATCTCGTACAACGTCCTAATCTTCCACAGCTTGTCTGGGCAGTGGACGTCGGTGTTGGTGACAAGATGGAGCGCTGCGAGGATGTCAAGGTACCGGTCGCGAGACATATATTTCCCGAGGGCAGGGGTGGATATGAGATCATTGGTGATCCAATAGTCCGGCAACCTATGCTTCTTGACATGAGGCATTAGCATGGTGAGTGCCAGGAAGACCATGAACTCGTGATGAGTCACTGGGGTCCACTGCCTCATGTGGCCCTTGGTCACCTTGTCAAACATGTGGACCTGGAATTGGTGCTGCTTGTTTTGTCTCCTTGATGACAAATCCAGTAACCTCCTCATCAAAAAAGGCCTCAAAAAGCTCATGTGGTGGAGCATTGGGGCCTGCAGGAAAATTGAGGGTAATTCCTGAACCATCCTGTACCTCATCAAAAGCTGGTACATCAGGGTTGTAATCTTCCCCGTCAGCCAGGTCTTCCCACTGGAAAACGTAGAATGGGTTTTGGCGATGCACACGAGGAGCTCCAGGTGGTGGCCCAGCACGCCCATGGCCAACTCGGGAGGCGCGCGCCCTAGGGCGGCCAGGGTGGGTCACAGCACAATGCCCCCGGGTGGAGCGGATGGGTTGAGGGTCGTCCATGTCCATGTAGTCGTCGTCGTCGTCAGAGTGGTCATCTTGCCCTGACGGTGGACCTATATATTCATGGCCAGAGTCATCTGTGAGGTGCCCTTCATCGTCAGTGTCCCCCACATAATCTGGCGGGGAACGAGTGATGCGTGGGCGGCGTGCGGGGGGGCGAGGTGGGGAAGGAGTGGCAGGTGAGGCTATGTCCCCCCCGAGGTTCTGGGCTCCTTTGCCTGCGACGAGTGGCAGGAAGCAATGTTCCACTGTCACTAGGCCCAGGTATTGGTGATGCGAGCCCAAAAACTTCGTCAGGCACACATGTTGAAGGCTGGAGAGGTGGGGAGGACCGTGGGGAAAGTTGCGGGGGCGTATGGCTGGGGCCGGCAGGGGTGGACGCCGCGGGAGCCTCGAACAAAGCCCGCCTAGTTTGCTGTCCTTTTTTCACATATTTCCTGCCTTTCTCCTTTTCGGCAGCAGTATGTCTCCTGTCGGGGGACCTAGGAGGCAAATAGGCCGAAAGTGGGGGGTCCTCAACCCTTGGCGGTGGTGGGGAAGAATGGGGGGCGCCCTGGTCATCTTGGGTGGCTTGGGTAGATAAGGGAGACAATGGCGGGCGAGATGAGTCACCACGCTCACCCTCACCCACAGCCTCATCCTCACCAAGTCTTTTGGCTTCTTCCCTGGCTACCGCGGCCGCCTTCTCAAGTACCTGCTTCTTATAAAAGCGTAGCTTGAAAGGCGATTTAGCTGGCGAAGGGCTTGGAGTCGTGTCACTCAAGTGAAACTTGGAGATTGACCTTGAGCTCTCCCACTCACTCACTTTCCCCACTTCACTCTCTTCACCTTCAACAGCTTCCGCGAAAGCTGTTACATCACCTTCATCACTCTCATGTTCACTCGCAAATCCCCTAAATTGAGACTTTAAGGTTCTCAAATTTGGTGAGCCTAGGTACCTTGCGGAGCTTCTCAGGCGCCCACCGGCACACCATGGTGTAGTTGTGCGTCATGACAATGACCCTTTTCGTCTTGATGAACCAAGGGCTTTCCAGCAGTCTTCTTTCTTTGAGAGGTCATTCTCCTACATGGCTCCGAGGTTGTATAACAGGTTGCCGCTGTCCATGAGACAACTGAGTTCTGTTGAATGCTTCAAGAGACAACTTAAGACTTTTCTCTTTGAGAGAAGCTATGATCTTGAGAGAGGTGTCATGACAGATGGCTATAGAGTTTAGGCTATTTTGCCACTGCTAGTGATTGTTAAATGTGTGTTGTATATAAGCCTTCTTTTGATGCATTGATTTTTGTTCTTTTTTCTTTCTCTTTTCGAGCGCTAGTGAATTCTTCGGAAAAATTGGCGCTTATGAGAAATAAGTAACATGCTTATTATTATTATTATTATTACCATTGTCACTGTCATCGCCATAATCACTCGACTTAAAATTGTACGATTTATCACTGTCTTCATCATCAACAATATGCTTTCCTTCAGCACGCTCATAAAGTCTCAATGTCTCTTCAATACCTCCTGGAGATAACACATATAGGCGGTGTCGTCTGCGTAAGACGCGACGAGCTTGGGCGGGCGTCGTAGGGAGCACGGTATCGGACACAGCGGAATAACTTATTGGCGTACTATCCATGATGTGGCGTAGTTCACGTCTGGTGGCGCTGTCTACCACCCCACAACAACAAAAATGTACGCGCGCCATTCGAAAGCATATACGCAAGCACCCGGAGCCTCAAAGCCCTACCGGGTTCCGCGGGGGGTGTTTGTTATGGGTTTCTCAGAGCCCAACCGGGTCTGAGGGGTTAATTAATAATTCAATGTATAATAATTAGTATCGGGTAACTGAAACTTGAGAATAATTCACATTAGCTTTAATGAAATGATACCTTAAGACTTATTCAGAAGTACACTTAAGATATTGAATGGTTAAGATTAAGTAATGTAATACAAGTACAGTATGTATAAGTCTGTTTTCACTACCACGACTGACCTCCTGACCCCTTGAATGATACAAGTGAGGGGGTACTCTGCTCTGTCTCTCCATTCCCCAAGTTCCCCTCTTTATCACCTCGGGTTACGCCTTCTGAATGACGTAAAACCATTCACAATAGCCTGTATATCCATCACGACCAATACCTCTCGAGAATGATATACCTGGGTGTGGTTTAAACTCTCGGACACACCTTAGATAGACTTTAAACACACCTCCGTTACATGCTATACATGCCCCTCTCACGTGATCTTGGATGATTTGGTTTGATGACATCAGTCCTGACATATGTGAATCCCATGACCTGCGGGGTCAAATGCATACATCCTGGTGCCCCTCGGTCTACATCCGTTGTATTTGATACAAGGAAATACAATGCTAATAATATAAGCTGTTATAATAGGGTTATTAATATAAGATTAAAATACATGTACTCCCTGTAAATAAGTAAGTAAAGGAAATAGTTGGTTAAGTAAGCTTAAAAATGGGAGTACAGTACTGTATATAACACCCCTCAAGTACCCATTTCGCCCCAAATACATCCAATAAATACATATTATGAGGAAAATACGTATAAATACATCTATCTATCTATCTATCTATCTATTGCCCGATGCCGTGATCCCCGAAGGGGTAGCCACGAACGAACCGCATCCATGCCCCTCTGTCCCCAGACAGTCGACGCCCCTCCCCCCAACCAGCACCGCCTTCGTTCATATACTTCCTCACTCCATCCTTCCACCTGACTTTATTTTAAAGCATTGTCATATGTAGCCTAGCCTAACATCGTCTAGGCCTATTTCCGCCGCTTTCGTCCGACATGGACTGGCCTTTGCTCTGTGTTTTGAGCATGAATTTCCTTCATTGCTACCACCAGGCCCACCATCTCTATCACCAGATATACTAGGGGTTATAATAAATGCGAGAGATAAGAGGTTCAGGCACAAAAAAGCTTGCAAACAGTTGGGTTTTCAACACAAAGACAAGTGAACTGTATGCCTAGTGATGACGTCATACAAAGATGGCGGCAACATTTTGCGCATTTGACAATTGGATTTCGGATTCACTCAGATTTCATCTCTAAGCGACAAACACCTTAACAATGGCAGATTCTTTTAGTTCAGTTAGCTTATTTGAGTTCAGTTAGCTTATTTGATTGTTTTTGTTTGTTTTCTAGTTTTATGTAGAGTTTTACATTATTTTTGCTCTTTTTTTTTTCAGGTTTCGACTGGGATTTTTGTGCGAAGATTGAAGCTTTTTGAGCGAACATGGAAATTGGGAATATTTGGTGTGTACCGCGAAAATTGAAACAGCGAAGACTGCTGTGGCGAAGATGGGGGCTCCACTGTATGCAAATTTTTTCCGTGTTGTGGCCGACTTTGGAATTTTGGGGGTTGTTGTGTCCAAACTAATCCGTGTATACGAAACGCTTTTATATCGAGACCTAACTGTAGTTGAGGCCTGAGGGCCCCTCACGATCTTGGTGAGTCAATGCTCCTGTACTTGTGGAGGGCCCAGGCAGAGATATGCATGAAGGGATTGAAAATAACGACCGACGGGATGCTATTTATTTATTTATGGTTTTTTTCCCATGTGTTGGGACGAGGCGGCACCACTAGAACCACTGGTGGATAGCTGCGGGTGATCATTTGGATGCGAAGATGCTGCGGGTGGTGGCAGGGGATGCCGCGGGTGACTCATCACCGCCATCTTCCTCACTATCTCCCAAATGTCCCCTCTCTCTGCTGCCTCCTCCTCTTTTGCTTTCTTCAGTGTACTTTCCAGGACAGCCTTTTTAGAAAAATAACTAGCTACCTTGGCAGGGGATAGGGTTATGGGAGTACCAGGGGTGCGAGAATGCAGCGTCGTATCTCGCGATGAGGGTAGTTCACTTCCCAGCTCAATCACAGGATGTTTTTCACTCTCATCGTCACTATTTTCACTCTCCCTGGCACTACATTCCTCTTCATCGTCATCGTCACTAGCACATGCAAACCCATGAAATTAATTGTCTTCAAAAACTTCTTCATCGTTATCACTCTGCAATTTTTCTTCAGTGTCAATATCTAGCTCTTCTATGTCGAACAGATCTTGATTTTGTAAGTCACTTAGCACTCTCAAAACACCACCAGGGCTTAGAACGTCTTTCGTTTTCACTTTTTCTTAGGCGTACGGGTTAGCAGGGCTGCGGCGGAGAGGCGTTGAATCAGACACAGGCATATAGTTTTTTTGCTTCCCTTCCATGATGGCGATGAGATAAGAAGTGATACAACCTCCTAGTATGAGCGTGGGGGCAACACGAGCTCCCCCATACCCAAAACAAAATGCGCGCTCTTCAAAAGCTTTTATGTATAGCGCGGGAGTATAAGAGGACAGCCGAGTTCCGCTGTGAAAGTTCGGTGTGGAGTATAAGAGGACACCCGTGTTCAAATGGTTAAGGTGCATTTTCTAGATGACATTGGTTAACCGCACAAGTGGTACAGATAAATCAGCCCGCTCCGAAAGCGAACAAGATATACTATTGAGTACCGTATAGCACTATGTTGGTTAGCGTAGAGAATATTGCTAAATTAAATATTTATGTGTAGTAAATTGGTACATATTTTGTTTTAAATTTATACCTAATGATTAATATCAAATACATTGTCGATTTCAGATGTTTCTGTTGGTGGCCACATCTATGTTCCTTCAGGAGAGAGTTGGGTCTGAGGGTGGACATGTGTACTCTGTCTCAGCCTTCCTACCATCTCATGAAGCCAAGTACTCCACCTTACATAACACTTACTAGTGTATATCATCTTATGTGATCTGTACAACTCTCATAGTCATATATTTTACCAATGTATGCACAGTTGCCAAGATATGAATATGGGGTTAACACTTTAGAGAGATGGCTGTTTTGTAACTCCATAATAAGAATACATGGTCTTATCCACTTCAAATAACATTATTACAAAAGGGTGAACCCATAAACTCACTTTCAAACTATATATAAACCTGTCCTAGCATTATATACTGTCAGTCATTCACATTACTTATCACAGGTTCATGTCTTGGTATCTAGCTATTGTAATGACTACTATTCTCAGGCAAGTCTTTTTAACCGTTCTCCACTTTTGTATACCTTTACCATGGCTTTTAATTTAGTTATATATATACTGTATATATATATATACTGTATATATATATATACTGTATATATATATATACTGTATATATATATATACTGTATATATATATATATATATATACTGTATATATATATATATATATATATATACTGTATATACATATATGTTTTTCTGTTGTGTTGATGGGATGGAGTGCTGCTTATCACTTGAAGTCAGATTACTTCAGTTTTTGGATAATTATAGCCACCTCTAGACCAATATATTCAGCATAGGAAAGATCTGTCAGATTAATAGTTTTTGGTATTCTTTTCACCCCTTAAATCTTAGGGTTCCTTCTGAAGCTGAATATTGTAATCTGGGAGTAGCATTAATTTATTAGATAAATAATCATGGGACTGAAGGAGTTAAGCAGACAAGTTACATAAGCCACCCCCTTCAGAGCTAGTAAGTTTAAGCTGTATCCCTTTCAGTAATAAAGCCTTAAAGCTCAAGACATTGACTAATTCATATAGCTAAAGCTGAACTAGAAGGCAGGGACTGCGACGGTCCTTCCGGAAGCACGGTATTTAAATGTGTAGCAAAATAAACTTCAAATACTGTGCCAGTGCTGGTAAATGTCTCAAAACTGGGTGATACATAGACAGTAGTGGTATCTCTCCATACCACATCCTCCACTCCTCCCCTTTATACCTCACCCTCCCTGTCTTTGATCTATGTAATAGTAAAGTTTACTATTCTCATTTCACTTGGTACGGTTAAAAACACTTTTTATTTCTCAATCTAGTTGACAATGGAATAATTGGGAAAATATGAATGACTTTTCAATTGCTTATTTATTTTTTAATGGACACTTAATATGGTATGTATTCTCATTTCCATGATATTTACATAATTAGGTCAAATTATAAAAAATTTAACTATTATTTAATTATATTTATGCAAATATAAAGAATATAGATTTCAATTACAATGTTATGTTAGTAGGGTAAGACGGGGTAATTTCGCCGAAAATCGCGTATTTTGACGAATAGAAACTGCCACAAATGGAATTTTTAATTTTTTTATTTTTTATCTATACATTCAGCTTTTCTGCTATAGATGCCCCAAAAACAAACAAAATATATACCGGTAATGTTTTGGTCATGCTGCCGATTTTTTGAAAAAAGTTACCCAGCCAGGCGGGGTAATTTCGCCGCGACCTATTTTACGCATCATCTAGCTAGTAAACTAGATAACATTATAAGATTAATGGCCAGACAAAACACTAGCGCACAGGTAAAAGCAATGAAAACATTCACAAACCCAAACTGACACTAAACATGCCAATAAAAAAACATTGCACGCACACACACACAACTGAACAGGGCGGGCAGAGATGCAGGTGTGTGTCACGTGTAGGCCTAGGCGCCACTGTGTCTAGTGCGGGTGTGGAGTTGTGGACATGTAGTGCGGGTGTGGACGTGTCTAGTGCGGTTGTGGACGTATTTATTAGGCCTACGGGTGTGGAAGTCTAGTGCGGGTGTGGACGTGTCTCGTGTGGGTGCGGCGTGTAGGTTGCTAGTGCAAAGTACCAGGCAGCAGCTGACGTCTACTGCCAACACTGTGTCACATGCAAACATACAAACAAACACACATACAAACCACCCACAAACACCCGACCATACCGTCAGACGCGCCGCTAGCCCCGGCTCCAGGCCCCGCGAAACTGCAACAAAACCTAAGCCAAACTAGATCTACAACCTAAGTCAAACTAGCTATACAACCTAAGCCAAACTTGCTCTACAACCTAAACTAAAACCGCTCTACAATATAAGCCAAACTGCAGCCGAATCCATGCAATAGTTTCGGAGATATCGGCGTTTGAATGCAAATTATTAGCGCCGCTGCGAAATTACCCCGTCTTACCCTATCTGATAATGTGCTTGCATGAGAGAGTTGGTTGTAAAATGTATAACATTTTGATACAATATTATTGCTATAAATTTCATTTTGACTATAATAATAAATGTAGCTTGCTTCACATATTGCACTGACTGACATTAGTATATATTCTATGAACATGATGGCAACAATTGCTTATGCTATAATGATATACTGTGCATATCGGACATATGCTTGCATTAATGTATGTGAATCGCAACATGCACGTGGGCACAAAAATTCCCCATATTTGTTCATACACGCCAAATATAGGCCTACATTATACTAGCAGTCGTATTGCAAATGTCTTTATTTTTTTATTTTTTTTGCCATATGCTATTTATTTGTGTATTCCTGAAGAATATTATGTATATTATTTAAAAAAGATAATAAATTAAAAATATTTAACCTCTAAACAGCGAAATCTATATTTTTTTAAAGGTCCCACCATGCGAAGGTAGCTGTCGGGAATAGTGTGATGATCCCGACAGTTTTGAGTCCAATTGGGTATTTGAATTTGGCCGTATTGTATAGCAAGTACGATTTCGGCTAGTTCTTTATGTACTGTAGTTTATTATTAAGTGTAGGTTAAATATTAACTGTAATGCATAAATATTTACATCAGCTCTAGATGTATCATGAAACCAAATCATAGGTTATAATTATTATGAGCCGGCAGTCATTATGTACCTTCGCCAAGCGATAAGACGCCGGCAGTCAGTCTCTCAAAAACCACCATACAGCCAACATCCCCCCCCCCCTGGCTCTGACTCAACCCATAGTTCACCATGTGCTACAATTATTAATCTATATCAACAGTCCTACATCACCAGTCCTCTAAGCTAAGTTCATTGTATCGATATTGTATTATGTGAACATCCTACATGTCATGCAAATGAATTAGCCTTGTGTAGAGGACCGAATTCCACCCATCGAATTTTCGTTGGTAATTATTATATAACTATTTGTTGGGATTATTTCACGTACCAGTGAGTTAGAATATTAACCTATCTATTAATTTCCCTACAGTAGCCTAGTTGGTTCTATTCTGACGAAAATCATCATATTTACCATATCATCATTACTTATCCATACGCGCCTATTTTGCTTTTGATATGAACATCTGAACATTTAAGAGTAATAAAAGCAATGGGAATAGTATTTGGGGGGTGAAAAAGACGTACAGTATTATTGCCGCCCGGTCGTATCGTGAAGCGAATAAACCTTTCTCTCCAAGCTTTAGTGCAGCACTGAGGCCTTGCAATAGAAGTCTCTCTGCTGCAAGGATCTTTAGCTGCCACGCCCGTGTTAAAGAGACCGTGCGAGGGAAATTTGCGTGGAAAACTACCCGATAAAAGGGGGAATAAGAGGAAAAATAGCTGATAATTGAGGAGTGAGGGGGGGGAATATGTAGGAGTGATAGCAAGTAATCGAGGTGAATTATCTCACCTAATCACAAATTGCTTTGTTTTGAGTGCCACTGGGGTGTTTTTAAAGATTTTTTTTTAATGCTCTGGCTCTATTGAGGACGGTCGCATTTCACCACAAAAACCTCTATAAAGGATGGTCGACATTTATGGGTTAAATTCAGACAAAATGGAAGATATTAACACCATTGATTTTGTATTTTTTAAACTATAATAAACTATGATTAAATTAACAGGTTGTGAAGTACAATAATTCTATTCATCAGTGCATTGAATTTTAATACAGGAAGAACACCTGATATGAAAACAGTGAATAAAGTGATGAATACAAGCACTGAATGAAAATTGTTGTTTAGGCCTTTTTTTCTTTTTTTTTTTTTAATCTGTGGATAATTTTTAATTAAATATGCAGTAATTGAAAAAAGGAATATCCTACCAATGCATAACTTAACAAACTGAAAAAAATAAAAAAAATAAAAAATAAATATATATATACCGGTACTGTATATTACTAGATGTTTTCACTGAGATATGAGTGTGGCACTGCCATGGGGAAAAAAAATCCCCCTTACCCTACTTACCTGGGAATTATTTCCCACAGTGGTGTATGTATGTACAGTATACACTGTACTCTGGCACTTTCCCCATTTTTTTTTTTTTTTTTTTTATGGGTGTGGCCGACTCGAGACAGAGCCCGAACAGGGACATCACAACACATCAGAAAAACAAAACTATACAAAACATAAAAATCGCGCACACATCTAGGTCGTCCAGGAGAAATACCCAGAGACCCAGGCCCATTTTGGGTCCCCAGCAAAAGAATCCCAGGTCCCAGATCCCCCGGAGAGGCGCCGATTTCCGCAGACAGACCCGTAGTGAAGCTTCACCACCACAAGCCAGCCCACCATGCTTCCAGACGCACCCTTCATTACCACCGGCTCCCCGGGCCAGTTTATATTATTATCATCACTGGGAATAAACTCCCAGGTAATTGGGGTAAGGGGGAAATTTTTCCCACAGTGGTGCCACACACTTATCTGAGTGAAAACATCTGGGAATATATTTTATTGACTTCTGTATTTTCAATTTTGTTTAGTCATGTGTTGGTAGGATATTTATTATTTAATCTCCATTGCATTAAATATTCTCCACTGATTGAAAAGAGACCAAACAACAATTATTTCTGTTCATAAATATGGGAGGTAGGAAGTCATAAAATACAGTACTAATTACACAAATAAATAGCATAATGGGGGTGAAAGTTGAGTAAAATGATTTAAAAAAAGGTCTTTAAAGTTTGGCTCAGAACCAAGCAGTGTTTACTACATAATCAAATCACAACATGTGCGTAATATCCTGGGAATGATGATTATTTATATTGTCTTTGTCCAAGTTTTGGTTTGTTTAGTTTGCAAGTTTTACATTTTAAATCTTGCATGTTGAATACAGATTGTACAGTGCTCCCTCTAAATATGCGCGTTCAATGGATGCGAATTCCATGTACGCGCTAGACACCAATGTAACCAAAATTTACAAAACTATGTGAATGCCAAGGTTCCAGGACTCCAATGTTTTCTGCCATCCACCAGTATTAACCCCTTATTTGCTCAATCTGAATCAATATTTGTGCATTTTACGACTCCCTCCTAACCCTTAAGGGAGCCCACCTCGCTTTTTTTCTCTTTCTCTCCCTCTCTCTTTGGCTTGTATCTATTCGGCCCCATTAACCCGAAAACGGCGAGGGGGGTATTGAACTAGCTCCCCATGGGCGAGCATATTGGCTCCATTCAGGTCTATAATCGTCATTTTACGATAAATATCGTTATTACTTATTCATATGAGCCTATTTTACCTTCACTATGAAGATAGTAACCTGTAACAACAATAAAACAAGTGCAAATATAATTTTTCTGGTCAAAATCGCGAATATAGATGGACCAGCCCATTCATGAATTATGGAGAAAATTGAGGCAACCCCTCCCTCCACGAGGCCTCAAGCCAAACTGAGCCTACTCATACACACACTCGGTCATGTAACACACCCGCTAGGCACGTAAGCACATCCTCCACACAGTTTGCTAATGTTAGCACAAAAATATACCAACGAATTAGGGAATAACAGGGAAAATAGGTGATAATTGAAGGGGGAGGCGAAAGGGAGGAAGGAGGGGATGTGGAGGAGTGATATGAGGTACAGTACAGTATAGGAAAAAAAAAAAAAAATGTTTAGTGCTACTGGGGCTGTTTAAATGTTTTTTTTAGGCCTCCCTCTTAAGAGCTTTGCCACCGTTGCCCAGTAAAACCTCTTAAGAGCTTTGCAGCCGTTTACGGGTTAAGCCTACTGTTTTAAGACGTTTACCCCCATCCAGGTGTCGCAAGCCAGCATATATATATTTTTGTTTTGACAGCAAGCTAAATTTGTACATTTTTTGATAGAAAAATTTCTCCTTTTCTCTCTTTCTTTGGCTTGTATCCATTCGGCCCCATTCAGCCAACTGTTTTAAGACGTTTATCCCCATCCAGGTGTCGATTTCATCCTGGCGAGCCAGCATTGTATCAAGAAATCCGGCTTTGCCGGAGAAATTTTTCTGTCGAAAAATGTACAAATTTAGCTTGCTGTCAAAAACAAATATATATATATGCTGGCTCGCTACCGCTCGCCAGGAAAATATTGACACCTGGATGGGGGTAAACGTCTTAAAACAGTAGGCTGAATGGGGTCGAATAGATACAAGCCAAAGAGAGAGGGAGAAGAAGAGAAAAAAGTGAGGTGGGCTGGCTTGAGTATTTGGGTTTGTTGAGGCTTTTTTGGCAGTAATTAGTGGCCAAACTTGAGGGTTTACTGTACAGTTCTGTATTTCTTCAATTTGTTCATACATTGATGTTAGAAATTCACTATACAGTTCATGATAATGTATAGGGGATGGGTGTTGTAATATTTGTTTTAAATAATAAAGCAATTATAATTATTATTGTACTATATCTTCCTCCCTATACTCTGTTTCTTTCCATCTGCCAGTAAATTGCTGTTTTCTTGATTTCATACCTATTATGAACATTTTGTAGATGTTAATAATGAAACCTTGGTGATACTATGAAGAGACATAGTACTTTCAAATTTTTTCACTAACTATCGAGAAATAAGTTGCTAAAGGATTCAATTTACCGCCAGATGAAATTAAACCGAATTTAGTTTGGTGTTGAGAGTGGAATTAATAGAAATGAGATAAGAGGAATTGGTCTTCAAGGTTATGGTACCAGGAATTTCAATGGTCCTTTCTTCCTAAGCTTTGAAAAATCCATAAACATGTACAGTATATAGATTTTAGTGTCCAGGCCTATATTGCTTGGTTGGGAGCAACAGGATTTGCTGGCAGTGTTGAAAAAGAAATGTAGACACTCATTGGAGAATCCTTCATAATAATAGGGTATTATGGAGCGTTGTTGCTACCATAAAGCTGGTGCCTCCAAGATATCAAAATGTTACCCTTAAGGGTTTTATCTTCATACAGTCAAAATGTTACCCTTAAGGGTTTTATCTTCATACAGTCAAAATCTTACCCTTAAGGGTTTTATCTTCATACAGTCAGGTTTCCATAAATGTGTATTTTGGCTGCACAGTTTTGTTTGTACCCCAAAAAATTCCAGGTTGGCCATAGCGCGGGCTTTTCGGCTCGGCTGATGAAGTCACGGTTTGGCCCGCCTCCCGCTCCTCAGTTGAACGCCTCTGTTCACCGTGTATGTGTCTGAAATATCCCACGTGTGGCCTTGTACAGTGTACCCCCTCCGCTAACCCGTACTACCTGCCTGGTGAGCCCATGGGAGTGAGAGTTGAGCGTTCTCTGCCATACCCATAGCTTACTCTGACTGTTCTTTTAACACCTTACGAGCGGCCTATGCGGTTTATTTATATGTACCGCCCAGCGGGGTGTTTTTAGCCAAAATAGGGCTGTTTACGTGATCATTTTCATGCCTAAATAAGACCCAGAACGTAAAACAAGTACCTATCCCTGAAAGGGCATAAACAGAGCTTTCGAATGACACCATAACGATCCTTTTATGATGGCTAGTTTTCTTGCAATAACCGTGCAACGCGAGTGCAAAAAGCATGTAATTCGGTACTTTCCCCATATAATTCAGTATGTAGCGAGTGAGAGAGGGAGGAGGGAGCTGAGATTCGTGTCAGTAGGTTCGCCGCGGTGGTCTGGAGCAGTCATATGCTCGCTAGTCTCCTGCCACCACTTGTCTCTCTCTCTCAGCAACATTACGTGCTGAAATTGCCACTCGAGTTATGTCGAGCGCCGCCACATAGTCCAGCTTTATTTAACTCGACTTATGTGGTGAGCCGCTAATTAAGGGTTAACTTACAGTGGTCCCTCGCGTTTGGCGAGTTTCAGCTTGGCGAAACACAGTATTGGCAATAGGTTGGATATGGTACTAGAATCCAAATTTGGCGCTTCAAATTCACTTTTGGCGTGAATGCTGACGTCGTCCCAGAATGCACCGCCCGCAAGCGTCCACAACCACCACACTCACTCGTCTCACCAGGCCTAACTCTAAATAATGCATGATAAATAAAATCTGTTATCTATTATCTATTGTCTTTTTTATTGCTGTTAATGTTTCATGTATAATGTCTTTGCTTTTAAGCAGTTAAAGTACGAAAATGGAGGTCAAAAGGGTGAACTCAGGCCTCATCAAAGACTAATGTATAATTTTCCCATTTAAAGTACTATTCGCGTTTGGCGAAATTAACTTTTGGCGCTGGTTTGGCTAGACTAATTAAAACGCCAAACGCGAGGGACCACTGTATGTATTTTCTAGACCTCTCTTCCGTAGATTGACCTTACTAGACTGGGAGCCAAAGCGTCACATTTTTCCTTTGCCCCTCAACTTTCCCTTCATAATTGCTGAGGGGCACAGGGCCTTGGGTGGGGCTTCAGTGTCCCGGGCGTTTCCTCATCCTCCTCAGCTCCTCGCCTGGGAGTGGCTTCGGTCACCTGGGCTTTGTTAGTGGTAAGCAGTGAGGGTTCTGTGGGGGTGCTCGGTTGTGGCCTTGGCCTTGCTCGAGACCTTGGGGCTGTTTGGTCAGACAGCTTGGGGAACAACAACAACAACCTGCCTGTTTGCCGTAACCAGGATGCCGCCAGTACCGCCACAGCATCGTAAGCCTCGCCACAACTTTACTTGTGCCGAGAAACACAAGATAGTAAAGGAACTCGAGATGGGTGCCCGCCAAGCTCATGTGGCCAGGAAATACGACGTGAATGAGTCGACCATTCGTATAATTTGGAATGGGAGGCAGAAGATCATGGACGTGGTAAAGAGTAATCCTTCAGACTCCAGCCTAAGCTCTCTTTGAGTGGCTAATCCCTTGCTGAAAGTTACTGAGAAGTTCTAGAAATGCACCCATTGGTCTGGCCCCTGGCAGCGACTCGCCAAAATGCTTTGGACCACTACCTTCTACTTTTACTATTAATTTTTGCAACATTCGTGGCCTATCCTCTAACCAACTCTCCTCTGCCAACCCTGATCATCTCTTTTTCACCAAAACCCAGTTGTCTGGGACTTCTGACAGCAAACCCTTTTCTGTATCCTCATACTATCTGTATCCTCAGTTTCAAGCCAAAAGTGGATGTTGCATCTATGTACGCAACAATTTTGCTTTCTCTCGTATTCCCAACTTTGATTTTTCTGAATTCTCAGCTCTCTGGCTAAAGCTTTCTCAAGCTAAATATTTCTGCACTGTTTATCTCTCCCCTAATTCTACTGACTCCAAAATTCTTTGACTATCTAACTTCTAAAGTGGAACATATTCTATCCATCTCTCCTTTCGCAGAAATCTCTATCTTAGGAGATTTCAACGTTCACCACCTCCAATGGCTGTCCTCTCTTTCCACTGACCAACCTGGTGAAGAAACCTACATCGTTTCTATCCTAAATGACCTAGAGCAGTTAGTCCAGCAACCCACCCGTATCTAGGACCGCTTCGTAGATTGGCCCAACATTCTTGACTTATTTCTAACCTCTAACCCTTCTGTTTATACTGTACATCTTTTCTCTCCTTTGGGCTCCTCCGACCATAAACTTATCTCTGTCACCTGTCCTATCTCTCTGGTACGGCCACCCGATCCTCCCAGGCGGCGGCGCTTGTGGCACTTTGGCGCTGCCGACTGGGAGGCTCTCCGGCAGTACTTCTTTGATTTCTTACATTTCGAAACCCATTAACGCCATCAGACAGTACACTAGGACCATATGGCTGGGAGAGTGTAGATAGCAGAGAAGGGGTGGTGTAGATAGAGGAAGCTGTTGGAATGGCTTTGGTATGCGTGTTAATAGTCTGTAAACGTCGTCGAGATATGTCCCCCGACTGGGTGTGAACATGATATACTGTACATGCTAGGATATACTGTACTACCACACCCACTAAATGTCCGCCACGAATGGGATTGAACCCATTTTCCATGGAATGACTTCTGCTTCCGGGGCCGGGGACCCTCGGAGAGTGCTGAACGCATTGCCAAAGAAATCCTCTTGGGCATAGAAGCTTACATTCCATTTTCCTTCTCTCAGTCTAATGCAAAAAATTCTTGGTTTATTCATGCTGTTTTTTTTCTTCTATGTGGATGAGGGAGACAAAAGGCAAAACTGCCTGTGATGAGTGCTTCCCCCAGTGGTAAAAGAGTGACAGGGCCAAAATCAAGGAATATTAGAGCCAAAATGCCTGAACACACAGAGTTTGAAGCAATTTAAGTCATAGGATGAGAGAAAGATTGATTCAGGGAGAGAGTTTCTGAGCTCAGCTGTTGAATAGAAGAAGGATTGGGAGTATTGTTTCACTCTTGAGTTGGAGAGCTGCACAGAGTAAGGGTGGATTGTGTTGCAAGACGGGTACTACGTACCCTAGAGGAGTGGGTATACATTGGGAGAGCTCTGAGGAACACTGATTATTATAGTAGCGAGAGAGATGCAACATTGTGGCAAAGAGAGAGAGATTGCAGAGAGTTGGTGTCTTGGTGAATGGATGGGCGTTAATGATACGAAAGGCTTTCCTTTCTACTTTGTCTAGGAGTGTGGTGTGAAAGGATCCTCCCCACACATGTGAACAATACTCAATACTAGGATGCACTGTGCCCCTGTACAGAGCAAGAAGCTGTTCAGGAGTAAAGAATCCCTTCAGGCGGTTGAGCACACCCAGCTTCTGGGAGGCTGCCTTAGCAAGACTGGTAATATGGTCCTTCCAAGAGAGAGCAGAAGAAAAAGAGACACCGAGAATATTGAGAGAAAATGAAGGATTAATTTTTGTATTGTTTAAGTATAAGGGTAGTAAGATGGAGAAATTGGATTTTTGAAACATTAAAAACAACAAGGTTTTCTCTGTCCCAATTGGAATACACATACATACATATACATACATACATCATACATAACATTTTAAGACTGAGTGTTCCACACATAAGTGCAGTTTCAGTCTCTTGTCCTAATGGCGGTGTTCCAGGCAACCCTGTTAAGGGCTGCTTCACTTGTCAAGTTCTTGGATTTGAGATCGGCGCGTATAGTCCGATCCCAGGTCTTCTTCGGTCCACCCCTTGGTGCAGCTCCCTCCACAATCACAGACCTGCATTTTTTCACCCAATTTTGTTCATCCATTCTCTCCACATGTCCATACCATCCCAGTCTACTTGTACGCATCACCTCGCTAATACTCTTTATACCTAAACGTCTCCTCAGCTCAACATTTGTTATTCTATCCTGTAGCCTGGCCCCACACATCCATCTCACCATTCTCATCTCATTACACTCCATTCTGTTGACATCCTCCAGTTTAACGGCCCATGTTTCTGAGGCATACGTCATTGCACTTCTAACACATGAGGCATACACCTTTCCCTTCAGGGGGAGAGGCATTCTTTTCATGGTCAGGATTGGCATCAGTTCTCTGAACTTCCCCCAGCAACACCTAATTCTAGCAACAGTGGCAGCCTCGGTCCCACCACCGGCAGAGATGGTATCTCCTAGGTAACAAAACTTGTTCACCAGCTCCAAAGACTAGTTATAGGTAAAACAGATTATAATCACACATAGATACCAATATATAGTTAGTTATAGGTAAAACAGATTATAATCACACATAGATACCAATATATAGTTAGTTATAGGTAAAACAGATTATAATCACACATAGATACCAATATATAGTTAGTTATAGGTAAAACAGATTATAATCACACATAGATACCAATATATAGTTAGTTATAGGTAAAACAGATTATAATCCCACATAGATACCAATATAGTTAGTTATAGGTAAAACAGATTATAATCACACATAGATACCAATATATAGTTAGTTATAGGTAAAAATTACAAATTATGTACGATTTAGAAAAGGTAATTCTGGAGTAATTTCAATTGAAAACTGAGGTAAACTCTTACGATTTAAAGTAATTTTCCACATATTCCAGGGTAATTCCAATATTCCATTCTGAGAGCCCTGGGTTTATATTATACCGTTATACGTCCTTCGTGTGGTCGCGTCCCGCGAGGGATGTTGTGCTTTTTTTATTGTGCTCTCGGGATGTGCTTCTTTTCATCTGCGGACGTTTTCCTGCTGCCTCTTCTGGGAAGTATATGTTAATTTATAGTAAGGAGGCGTCATAGATATGTATTTTGTATTGAGCATTTTTCAGAGAGAGCTGAGATTCTCCCGCGGGACGCGCCACATGCCACAACCATTCTTATTATATATTTTGTTATTGTTTATTCCTCCCTTTTTCTTTCTTATATTATTCCGTGATATCAATTAGGCTATGTTAGTTAGAATGCCTCATATTTCAGTTATTCTAGGCTCCGTTAGCTTTTGTCTAGCAGTCACCAGATTCATGAATAGGCCTAGGCCTATTTATCATAGGAAGTTTTCCAGTACTAGATTCGAGTTTTATCATTCTAACTATTCCTACTTATCACATTACCGTTAATCATTGAAATTCTCTTTTGCGCCATTACCAGTTTTCTTTTTTGTTACTACGCATTTTTGCTGATAGCCTAACTGTTTTACAATGACGTCACTCTTTTAGTCCACTTTTTAATGCGGACTTTATGCTATCGCGATATTTTTGTATTTAACTCCAACTATTTCTTCTTATCAAGAAATTATTATGCTATATCGATTAGCCTATATTAGTTAGAATGCCTATCTTTAATTTTCTAGGCTCCATTAGCTTTTGTCTAGCGGTCACCAGACTTCGTGAATAGGCCTAGGCCTATTCACCATCACCGATTTTCCAGTAGCCTACTCTTAACCTCTGAAGTGCGCATGGGGGTAATTAGACACCTCTCCCTGTGCGCATGTATTTGAGGTGTTTCCGTCCCTAAAATATTCATTGTACCATTAATAGCATTAATACTTATCCATATGCGCCTATTATGGGTTGATTATAAAGGTATTAACCTGAAACAACAATAAAACGAGTGAAAACAGCGTTTGGATGGTCAAAATCGGAGATATAGCCCGCGAGTTGTATAATGTATGGGTGAGGCAAGCTGCTTTCCCGCCAATTTCCCCCAAGGCCACTGAGACACAATCGATCGATACTCTCTCTCTCTCTTGCACTCGCTTGCCATCAGTGATGACAACACCCTGCTTGCAACTCGCTAATGTTAGCACGAAAATATACCTCAGAATAAGGGAATAACAGGGAAAATAGGTGATAACTGAAGGAGAGGAGGAAAGTGGGGAAGGAGGGGAGGTAGAGGACAGATTTTGCATGGCCAAGGGGCCCAAAATTTTTTTTTTTTTTTTTTTTTTTTTTTTTTCGATGTCAAAAGTTGATTTTTTTTTTCACTCACTCTTAAGAGTCTCCCCGCAGTCCGCCGGGGGAACTCTTAAGAGTCTCCCTGCAGTTCCCGGGTTAAATTCGAGTGTTATAATTCTAACTATTTCTCTTTTTCAACATTACTTTTAAACTGCGGGGAGACTCTTAAGAGTTCCCCCAGCGGACTGCGGGAAGACTAAAGAATCAGAGAAAAAAAAAATAGACTTTAACCCTCCTCTAGCGGGTGCTCTGTGGTCGTTTTGGGCCTTCCTGGGCCGTTCTGACTGCTATATCAACCATCAGTATGAAAGGAACTGTATTGCGCCGAAAACTAGGTGGAAATCGCTACACAATGACGCCACATACAGCTACGTAGCACTCGTGGAGCACTGACAGTGTTACCTCGAAGATGGAAGTTTAGCTGATTTTGCTACCTTGCTCACTTTTAGCGAACTATTGGTTACACTGTCATCCTCACGCGCGGTGGGGGAACTGGAGTTAGTGTGGGCCGGGAGGCCACAGATGTCGGACGTATGGATCATTACTATCCCATCCATTTTCACTCGATTTCCACCCTTTTTTCACCCGTTTTTTGCCAGTTTTTTCAACTCGACTTATGTGGTGTGCTGCTTTTTAAGGGTTAAACATCGAAAAAAGAAAAAAAAAATTGCCCCTGGGCCATGCAAAATATCACTCCTCTACCTCCCCTCCTTCCCCACTTTCCTCCCCTCCTTCAGTTATCACCTATTTTCCCTGTTATTCCCTTATTCTGAGGTATATTTTCGTGCTAACATTAGCGAGTTGCAAGCAGGGCTTTGTCATCAGTGTTAGCAAGCGAGTGCAAGAGAGAGAGAGAGAGAGTATCGATCGACTGTGTCTCAGTGGCCTTGGGGGAAATTGGCGGGAAAGCAGGTTGCCTCACCCATACATTATATAACTCGCGGCCTGTATCTCCGATTTTGACCATCCAAACGCTGTTTTCACTCGTTTTATTGTTGTTTCAGGTTAATACCTTTATAATCAACCCATAATAGGTGCGTATGGATAAGTATTAATGCTAGTTATGATAAAATGAATATTTTAGTGATGGAAACAGCTCAAATACGTCAGCACAGGCGGACGTTTCTAATTACCCCCATGCGCACTTCTTAGGTTAATCGTTGAATTCGACTTTACGTCTTTAACGAGAATACTTTCTTATCACTACACATTTTGTCTGATAACTTAACTATTTTCTACCTCCCCTCCTTCCCCACTTTCCTCCCCTCCTTCAGTTATCACCTATTTTCCCTGTTATTCCCTTATTCTGAGGTATATTTTCGTGCTAACATTAGCGAGTTGCAAGCAGGGCTTTGTCATCAGTGTTAGCAAGCGAGTGCAAGAGAGAGAGAGAGAGAGAGTATCGATCGACTGTGTCTCAGTGGCCTTGGGGGAAATTGGCGGGAAAGCAGGTTGCCTCACCCATACATTATATAACTCGCGGCCTGTATCTCCGATTTTGACCATCCAAACGCTGTTTTCACTCGTTTTATTGTTGTTTCAGGTTAATACCTTTATAATCAACCCATAATAGGTGCGTATGGATAAGTATTAATGCTAGTTATGATAAAATGAATATTTTAGTGATGGAAACAGCTCAAATACGTCAGCACAGGCGAACGTTTCTAATTACCCCCATGCGCACTTCTTAGGTTAATCGTTGAATTCGACTTTACGTCTTTAACGAGAATACTTTCTTATCACTACACATTTTGTCTGATAACTTAACTATTTTCCAATGACGTCGCACTTTCAGTCCAAATTTTAATGCCGACTTGATTAGCCCCATTTTCCTTTACCATCATTATCTCCGATAGACTGGAAATGGTGTCGTATTTCACACCCAAATGCCATAAAAGGGTGTCCAATATCAAGCCAACTCAACCCTGCTCCTCCACAGGGTTGAGGAAGTAAACAACTGGGTTAAAGTCAAGCCGATTTGGGCTTTAAGTATATATCTGTAAGCAAGTCATCATATTTCATTGGCGAGTGTTAAAAAATTCTATCAATCTAAATGTAGTCTTAAATTAGCCCAAACATACGCCAAAGTAACGATCATTCTAAATTGGGCTTTTGTGTATTTCCTCTTTAACAAGTAAGTGTTTATACTTATAAGAGTGTGCAAAATATAAATATGTTCTAATGTATAACTAGGAACCCCAAAAGGTTCACCAAACCCAAATATACGAAGCGTTTGTTGACGTTCTTAAAAAAAAGAAAAAAAAAAAACAGCTTGCGTTCGCTTATAGTCTTATACGATGCCAGGAGAGGAATGCTTCTTTATTAAACCCTCTAAGTAGCATATTATGTGAATGTTTCTTAAACTAATGGAACTGAAATTGTGTACATCGACTTCCAAACCGATCTGATGATCTCTGAACTTTGAAATAATTGTAATAGTTTCGAAATCTGACATTGATCATTATAACGGAATGAAGGTTCTTGGTACGATGTTGCCAATGTAGCGGCTACCGCTAGATCCAGCGAATCACTTCCATCTAGCGACATCAAGATGTGATGAATTCTAGCGATATTCAAGTTAGTTTCCCTATTTTAAGGAATTGGACATACAAGTTTTTAGTGTCTGGTGACTATCTAGCGATTTGTCAATGCATACATTGACATACATTTGTGATTTAGTTTATCTTGCATTTTTGTCTAAATTTGCCCTATTTCTCTAGAAGACTTCCTACATGGTATAGTGTATTGTTCTAGTGATAATTAAATATTATATAGGGCTATTTTAAGTTGGCTGATGAATATGAAGCAGTATTATGCTGGTCGATGAGAACACTGTATGTAAACATGTCTCGGATATCACTAATAATTTTTGGCATTTTCTGCCAAAAGCCCAATGGCTTATCAGTGGTGGTAACACAAAATGCAGCTCTACACAGGCTTGAGGAAGTGAACAACTGGGTTTAAGTCAATCCGATTCGGGCTTTACGTACATATCTGTAAGCAAGTCATCATATGTCATTGGCGAGTGTTAAAAAATATATCTATCTAAATGTAATCTTAAATTAACACAAACATAGGCCTACGCCAAAGTAAAGTTATTCACGATCATTCAAAATTGGGCTTTTGTGTATTTCCTCTTTAACCCGGGAACTGCGGGAAGACTCTTAAGAGTTCCCCCGGCGGACTGTGGGAAGACTCTTAAGAGTCAGGGGAAAATCCAAATATCACTCCTCCACCTCCCCTCCTTCCCCAGTTTCCTCCCCTCCTTCAGTTATCACCTATTTTCCCTGTTATTCCCTTTTCCTGTGGTCTATTTTCGTGCTAACATTAGCGAGTTGGTAGCAGGGCGTTGTCATCACTGTTAGCAAGCGAGTGCAAGAGAGAGAGAGAGAGTATCGATCGACAGTCTCTCTCCAGAGGTGGAGGAAAGTGGTGGGCTGGGAGGTTGCCTCAGCCATACATTGTGTAACTCCCGGCCTGTATCGCCGATTTTGACCATCCAAACGCTGTTACCACTTGTTTTATTGTTGTAACAGGTTAATACCTTTATAATCAACCTATAATAGGCGCATATGGATAAGTATTAATGCTATTTATGGTAAAATAAATATTTTAGTGATGGGACCAGCTCAAATACGTCAGCACAGGAGTGTGGTGTCTCATACCCCCCATGCGCACTTCAGTGGTTAACAAGTAAGTGTTTATACTTATAAGAGTGTGCAAAATATAAATATGTTCTAATGTATAACTAAGAACCCCAAAAGATTCACCAAACCCAAATATACGAAGCGTTTGTTGACGTTCTTAAAAAAAAAAAAAAAAACTTGCGTACGCTTATACGATATCATATCGGGAAAGTAATGCTTCTTTATTAAACCCTCTAAGTAGCATATTATCATTTATTATGTAAATGTTTTGTTAAATTAATGGAACTAAAATTGTGTACTTCGACTTCCAAACCAATCTGATGATCTCTGAACTTTGAAATAATTGTAATAGTTTCGAAATCTGACCTTGTTCATTATAACGGAATGAAGGTTCTTGGTACGATGTTGCCAATGTAGCTGCTACCGCTAAATCCAGCAAATCACTTCCATCACTTCCATCTAGCGACATCAAGATGTGATGAATTCTAGCGATATTCAAGTTAGTTTCCCTATTTTAAGGAATTGGAGAGGTTTCGATTGTTAACCCGGGAACTGCGGGGAGACTCTTAACCCGGGAACTACGGGGAGACTCTTAAGAGTTCCCCCGGCGGACTGCGGGAAGACTCTTAAGAGTAAGGGAAACAAAAAATGATTTAAAACACCCAATTTTTTTTTAATTTTTTTGTTTTGCCCCTGGGCCATGCCAAATATCACTCTTCCACCTCCCCTCCTTCCCCACTTTCCTCCCCTCCTTCAGTTATCACCTATTTTCCCTGTTATTCCCTTATTCTGTGGTTAATTTTCGTGCTAACATTAGCGAGTTGGTAGCAGGGCGTTGTCATCACTGTTACCAAGCGTGGGAAAGAGCGAGAGAGAGACTATTGCGGAACAGTGTCTCTCCAGACAAGGGGAGGGGTGGAGGGCAGGGAGGTTGCCTCAGCCATACATTATGTAACTCCCGGCCTGTATCGCCGATTTTGACCATCCAAACACTGTTTCCACTTGTTTTATTGTTGTAACAGGTTAATACCTTTATAATCAACCTATAATAGGCGCATATGGATAAGTATTAATGCTATTTATGGTAAAATAACGATGTTAGTGATGGGAACAGCTCAAATACGTCAGCACAGGAGTGTGGTGTCTCATACCCCCCATGCGCAGCCGAGAGGTTAAGATTCCCCCGGCGGACTGCGGGAAGACTCTTAACCTCTGAAGTGCGCATGGGGGGTATGAGACACCTCTGCCTGTGCGCATGTATTTGAGCTGTTTCCATCACTAAAATATTTATTTTACCATAAATAACATTAATACTTCTCCATATGCGCCTATTATAGGTTGATTATAAAGGTATTAACCTGTTACAACAATAAAACAAGTGGAAACAGCGTTTGGATGGTCAAAATCGGCGATACAGGCCGGGAGTTACATAATGTATGGCTGAGGCAACCTCCTTTCCCGCCACTTTTCCCCAAGTCTGGAGAGACACTGTCGATCGATACTCTCTCTCTCTCTCTCTTGCACTCGCTTGCTAACAGTGATGACAATGCCCTGCTTGCAACTCGCTAATGTTAGCACGAAAATATACCACAGAATAAGGGAATAACAGGGAAAATAGGTGATAACTGAAGGAGGGGAGGAAAGTGGGGAAGGAGGGGAGGTAGAGTGTTATGCCCTGTTTTTCTACAGGATTAACTTGGGTAATGTGAGTTCTAACTGACTGGGTATATAAGGCTGCATGCACAATACAAGGTATGAGGAATAGAGAACACAAAATAAACACACGGTAACAAGACACACGATCACGTTTATTGAAGATGATTAATAGGAAGCATAAGAAGGTATGAATACTTGTACAAGACAAATGATAGAAATGAACAACTAGCATTAGTGGATCTGGATGGAGCCTAGTCTCCCACTTCCAACGTTCAGGTATACTCTTCTGATCACTGGCTTGGTTCGCAAGTTTATATACTGGAAGACATCAATGTTACTTATAGATTCAATTTCACTAATTAGATGTATTGCTGGCAGTTCTGGTGCACAAATAGTAGTTCACAGACTAGAATTAGACACGCGTATTTTTAGAGCACGGGAATTCTAGTAACCTCAGGGGGGTACTGATCTAAGTTTTATATTCTTGTAGCAGAAATACGTAGAACACAAATTCCGTTAGATATCACTAGGGTTTTACTTCTATGTAATAATATCTGAATAGGGGTAATTACGAGAGTTAATGTCGCCTGTTAATTAATGAACACTGATACGCTTAGCACTTCCCAATAGAATGGTTGTATATGAATTATACTGGGGCAAAGATATAGCCACTTCATAGAAAGATTAATAAGTGAGTCTCTAATTAGTACTGTAACACGGTAGTACTAATAAAGTGAATCTTGGGTAGTATTTGGTTGGTCTGGTCCTGGTTATCTTGCGTCCGTGATATTGGGGGCTAACGACTGGTTCCGCGGCCGTCCAGGGGGTCCATATGTAGGAAGTTCTCAAGACGGATCTCTTGGCGATCATTGCTGGCTACACGCTTATATACCCACTGGTGTGTGAAGGTTATAAGGTGCACGTAGATTTCTTGTACGTGGACAGATGCTTCTATCTCAAATCTGCCACGGAGTCTGCCGGCTCTGGAACTCAAATCTCAGGAACAACACAAGGGCAGAGCTAGAGATCAACTTAAGGGGGCCAGCCACTGGTTGGTGTCTATCTTTCAACTGATTTTACTGGGGGCGGGAGCTGGGTTTATAGGCTCGGTTTTGGACCCTGTAGGCCATAGGGATCTCGAGTCTTATGGAATTATTTGAGCTCTCAATAGATACGGGGACTAGGTAAGGTGGTGATTACTGTTGTGGCACATGGCTATAGGGAGCCTTCATAATGTGATATAACTGAGCCTTAGTAAGAAGTACTATTTTGGCTATACTGGAAGTGTTATGCCCTGTTTTTCTACAGGTTTAACTTGGGTAATGTGAGTTCTAATTGACTGGGTATATAAGGCTGCATGCACAATACAAGATATGAGGAATAGAGAACACAAAGAAACACATGGTAGCAAGTTACACGATCATGTTTATTGATATACCACTGCAGAATACTTGTGTAAGACAATATAATAGAATCGAACAACACTAGTATAAGTGGATCTGGATGGAGCCTAGTCTCCCACTTCCAACGTTCAGGTATTAATCTTCTGATCACTGGCTTTGATTTAGCAGGTTTATATACCGAAGACCATCAATGTTACTTATAGAATCATATTCACTGTTAGATTTCTTACTGGTAGCTCTGGTGCACAAGTCGTAGTTCACAGACTAGATTAGACACGCGTATTTTAGATTACGGGAATTCTAGTAACCTCAGGGGGTACTGATCTAAGTTTTATATTCTTGTCTCAGAAATACATAGAACGCAAATCAGTGGGCGAACATTCAGATATCACTAGGGTTTCCTTCTAGGTAATAATATCTGGGTATATGGTTGATTACGAGAGTTAGTATCGCCTGTTAAATAATGAACACTGATACGCTTAGCACTTCCTAATTGAATGGTTATATGAATTATACTGGGGCAAAGAGATAGCCACTTCGTAGAAATATTAATTAGTGAATCTTTAAACAGCACAGTAATATGTAGTACTGCTAAAGGGAATCTTGGGTAGCATCTGATGGGTCTGGTCCTGGTTATCTTGCGTCCATGATGTTGGGGGCTAACGACTGGTTCCGCGGCCGTCCAGGGGGCCCATATGTGTGAAGTTCTCAAATACGTGGGCAGGTCCTTCTATCCAAATCTGCCACGGAGTCTGCCGGCTCTGGAATCTCACTCCGGAACAACACAAGGGCAGAGCTAGAAGTTAACTGCAGGGTAGTGACCCCTGGTTGGTGTCTAGCTTTCAACTGATTTGACTGGGGGCGGGAGCTAGATTTATAGGCTCGGTTCTGGGCCCTGTAGACAGTAGGGATCTCGAGTCTTATGGACTTATTTGAGCTCTCAATAGATATGGGGACTAGGTAAGATGGTATTTACTGTTGTGGCACATGGCTATAGGAAGCCTTTATATTTCATATAACTGAGCCTTAGTAAGAGGTACTATTTTGGCTATACTGGAAGTATTTAGGGGAGAGAGACTGGATCTACTTTGCGAGGAGGATGGGGACAGCTGTGATAGGAGCGTCTCTCTAGATTGTTCAATCTTCATTCTATGGTATAGCTGAGGTGCTAATTTAGTGATCAGAGCATGCAAGAAAGGTAAATGGTTTATTGTGAGTTAATAGAGGTTAGTAAAGGTGTTAGTCATGCATGGTTAGTTCATTGATAGGAAGAATTCCTGTGCTACCTGGCAATGACTCGGAAGTCAAAACAGGGGCCAGGTATACCTCCGCGGGGGTGGGGGTCTCCCTCCTCGGGTGGGTAAAAGGGGTAGCTGGGCGCCCTCTCTCTGTGATAGTCGTCCGGCGGCTGTGGCTAGGGGCTTGCCATATCACCAGTGTTTGTAATAACCCTTTGTGTATGAGACAGATGTGGGTGTCCTTAATACCAAAACCGAAGGTGCCTTAGCTAGCTGGTTTTACTCGGCTGGTTGTTAATTGTAGGGTTTGCTGGATGTGGTGGAGACTGGGTTGCTAACTCTGCCACATTTATCTGGAAGTATGGCAATAGAAGTTAGTTACTGGCGAGGCGGCTAGCCTCGCACCGACGACCATTGGGTGCAGGGTTGTGAATGGGTTGTAAGAGAATAGATGGCATGCACGGGGTTAGTAAAGTTCTAATGTTGTTCTGGCCTACTAAGGGAAGGTAGGCTGGATAGGAGTGTATATAAAAAGCTGGAGAGCGTTAGTAACGGACAATTCAAGGATCTTCAAGAGGTATGAGAGAGAGACTAGGTCGGACAAGAGTAGAGAAGTGCGGGGTCTTATAATGAGAGGGGGGGGGAGTGCAGGGGGGCTATAGGGGAATTTGACCCTAAGGTCTCTGGGCGTGGGGGTGCAGTTGATATGGAAGTTTGAAAAGGCAGTAGAATACGTTAGCCAAATGCTACCGGGGAATGCAACTATGGGGTGGTATATGAGTCTGGAAAAGATAGAGTTATGTGATCAGTCCGAGGGGTTATGGATACTATTAGTTGGCCCTGGGAACTGCGTTTTCTATTAAATATAAATATACCAACAACAGCGGCAGTTCGGAGGGGTACTTAGTTATTGTTTCGGGGTACTTATGACAGATACTGGTAACCAGGTTATCTTATACAATCTCTGGTTGGGGTAAGAGGTGCATGACACAAAGTAAATTGGCGTAGTGTGGACTGTGGATACGAAGGAGGCAAGGGGAAGACGTATGACAATTGTGGGAAAGTAAATGGAAAAAGGTGAACACAATGGCGGATAAAAATACTTAACCTAAGGATTGAATACATAGATTTATGGGGCGATGGGTCTTCAGAAGCTTAGTCTGGCAAGACAAGATGTTAGGTAATGTTAATATTAATACTTAAACTAAGGATTGCATACATCGATGAACGATGACATTATAGTCGTCGTCCTAATAAGGTGATGAAACCTGGTTGATCTGTACTTGGCACAATACGACACAAGGACAGTGCCGCTATGTCGTATCAATGCTGGTGGCAGTTAATATTATAGACTTAGTTACTAGAGGAACAATGCAAGGGGCGACTGAGCACGGGTTACATATATCTATACTCGTCATGGGAAATGGTATACGAGGTCTAGGGACAAGCGTGGGTGTTTTAACTTCTAAGATATATAACATCTACTTCTCGGATGTAAGAACATACATAGATATAATTATGGCTGTCTGATGTGTTGGCATTGGCTCAACATAGGGACAGGGCATGGGTGTTTTTAATATGAATGTATATTCCTGTTCATCATCTTTGTAGTTAGGAGTGTAGGACACGAGGGGTAGTGTACGTGAGGTGTGGAAAATGGTCAGTTTAGAAAAGGTATGTGGGTGCGGCCTGGAGCTGCTTAGTCCTGCGGGCTTGGGCCTGTCTGAAATGGCTGGCTCGGTCAGCTGGTCCTTTCGTTCTGTGGACCTTTCCTTTGGGTGTTTCTGTGTGGTGTTCGTTCGTGGCTTCTGTGGTGGGCTTCTCGTTCTGGGGCATTTTAGGAAGTATTGAGGGGAGGGAGACTGGATCTACTTTGCGAGGAGGACTGGGACAGCTGTGCTAGGAGCGTCTCCTATGTAGGAAGTTCTCAAGACGGATCTCTTGGCGATCGTTGCTGGCTACACGCTTATATACCCACTGGTGTGTGAAGGTTATAAGGTGCACGTAGATTTCTTGTACGTGGACAGATGCTTCTATCTCAAATCTGCCACGGAGTCTGCCGGCTCTGGAACTCAAATCTCAGGAACAACACAAGGGCAGAGCTAGAGATCAACTTAAGGGGGCCAGCCACTGGTTGGTGTCTATCTTTCAACTGATTTTACTGGGGGCGGGAGCTGGGTTTATAGGCTCGGTTTTGGACCCTGTAGGCCATAGGGATCTCGAGTCTTATGGAATTATTTGAGCTCTCAATAGATACGGGGACTAGGTAAGGTGGTGATTACTGTTGTGGCACATGGCTATAGGGAGCCTTCATAATGTGATATAACTGAGCCTTAGTAAGAAGTACTATTTTGGCTATACTGGAAGTATTGAGGGGAGGGAGACTGGATCTACTTTGCGAGGAGGACTGGGACAGCTGTGATAGGAGCGTCTCTCTTATATTGCTCAGTCTTCATTCTATGGTATAGCTGAGGTGCTAATTTGATTATCCGAGTATGCAAGAAAGGTGAATGGGTTATTGTGGGTTAATAGAGGTTAGTAAAGGGGTTAGTCATGCATGGTTAGTTCATTGATAGGAAGAATTCCTGTGCTACCTGGCAATGACCCGGAAGTCAAAACAGGGGTCAGGTATACCTCTGCAGGGGTGGGGGTCTCCCTCCTCGGGTGGGTAAAAAGGGGAGGTGCGCGCCCTCTCTCTGTGATGGTCGTCTGGCGGCTGTGGCTAGGGGCTTGCCATATCACAAGTGTTTGTAATAACCCTCTGTTTATGAGACAGATGTGGGTGTTCGTAATACCAAAACAGAAGGTGCCTTGACTAGCTGGTTTAATCGGTTGGGTTGTTAATTGCATGGTTTGCTGGATGTGGTGGAGACTGGGTTGCTAACTCTGCCACATTTATCTGGAAGTATGGCAATAGAAGTTAGTCACTGGCGAGGCGGCTAGCCTCGCACTGACGATCATTTGGTACAGGGTTGTGAATGGGTTGTGAGGGAATAGATGGCATGCAAAGGGTTAGTAAAGTTCTAATGTTGTTCTGTCCTACTAAGGGAAGGTAGGCTGGATAGGAGTATATATATAAAAGGTTGGAGAATGTTAGCAACGGAAAAATCAAGGATATTCAGGAGGTATGGTGGAGAGGCTAGGTCGGAAAGGAGTCGAGGAGCGTGGGGGGGTTAATGAGAGGGAGAGGGTTCAGGGGGCTACGTGGAAGTTTGACCCTAAGGTCTCCGGGCGTAGGGGTGGCATTAGACTACAGTTGATATTGGAGTTTGGGGGTTAATGACAGGGAAAGTATGTTAGCCAAATGCTACCGGGGGATGAGCAATACGGGGTAGTATATGAGTCTGGAAAGGATAGAATCATGTGGACTGTGGGGCTGTGGGGAAAAGGAGGTTAACTGTAGGTGTGTGCTTGACTGTGGATCAAAGTAGGGAAAAACATGGTGTATTATTACTCGTCAATACGATGGTTATGGATACTGTTAATCTGACACTATTTCTTGCTGATCTAGTTGTTCCTGGGAACTGCATTTTCTATGATATATACACCAAAGAAAACGACAGTTCGTAGGGTTAACTTCGGCATTGTTTCGTGGTGAAAATGCGTCGAGACAATGGTAACAGAGGGTTGTATATACAATCTCTGGTTGGGGTAAGAATTAAAGTTACTGCATGGTGGCTAACATCTTCAGTCATTGCTGGCTAGGTCTTACAGGAACAATGGTTCTATATACACTGGTGTACCCGTGGGTATCATAGTTTCTTATCAATTAGGACATGGGGTTTTAACATACTACTTCTCGGATGGAAGAACATACATAGATTTATGGGGGCGGTTGGTCTTCAGAAACTTAGTCTGGCAAGACAAGGTATTTTAAGGGGGTTAACATATTACTTCTCGGATGGAAGAACATACTATAGGTTTGACTCCTGTAAGGAGATAAAGAAAACCTAATATTTAGTAGTGGCCCCGTAATCATTGACGAACATGCCTATTACATAAGGCATCCTCTTCAAACACTAATCCGCCGTAGTTTGAATCTACCGCGCAGAGCATTTAAAAACTGAGGAGCCTTCATCATGAGCGCACGCGACCTCACTCATGGCTTCAGTCATTATGAATTGGGTTCTCACTACGAAAAAACTTCGTAAAAAATAAAAACAAAAAGAAAATAAGAATAACTATCCAATAAGCTTTCCATCATATCGTGGATGTACTTGTGTGGATTTCTGACCAGACGCTGAATAAGGCGTCATTCCTCCTTCACTGACATATCAAGTAAACCAAAATCCTTAATACATCAACGAATGGGAAGGGGACGGTCGGGAGGGCCCCAGTCGTCAATGATTACGGGGCCACTACTAAATATTAGGTTTTCTTTATCTCCTTACAGGAGTCAAACCTATAATTTATTAGTGGCCCCTCCATCATTGACGAACATGCCTGATATCTAAGACTGGAGGGGGACATTCGTAATCATATCATAACTCTAGAAAAGCAGATAATAAAAACAACCACATAGTATTCTTACTTTTGAAAAATGTATTTAATACGGCGTAGGCCGGAAATATACAAGAAAAAGGGGGTTCAGGCAGGTGCGTGCTTCAAAGAAGCCTGCCTGACAAAAATAGGTAACCCTGAAGATTCTGAACACAGATCTGTAGTTACAAAAGGCACCCCACTCAACGAGTGGTGACAAATAATAAGTTATAAGTTTATATGTGCACATCATAAACCCCAAAATACATGTGGAGATCAATTGCTAATGAACTCCATTGAACTAATGTTACATTGCTTTCGCAGCTAAAACTACTATAACAACACCGTTGTTTTGTACTAAACTTTGTACTAGCACAAATTCTCTCAGAGAAATTTTCATATCACATTTCAACCTTAAATTGTATCACAGTTCTCATACTCCGGCGGGGTCTAGGGTGTCCTATGTCAACTGACTGCACCCCCCCCCCCTTTCCTTGAAAATAAACATAAGTGACTGCAGGGCCACCTAGACCCTCTGCCTTAAAGCTATACATGGTAAGGAAGGTTTGTCTAGAGCAACTGACAAGTATCTAGAGAGAAACGTATGATTAGACGCCCACAACTGTGTGGACGCAATATCTTCTACTGAAAAGTTTTTCAGGAAACGTAAAGAGGCCGCCCACTTGCGTAAATCGTGGGCCCTACCCACAACGCCGGGATTACTCTCTTTAATGACTTCTACTAGAAGAGAGGCTAATCGCCGTTTAAGTAAGCGTTTACCCGTACTCGCTACCCATAAAGCACCTTGGGGGTTATGAGGAGCTATTCTTAAGTATTTGGTTAGAGCTTGCACTGGACATAAATTATGATGCACCTTTCCCCTTTTTAACGCCGGCACCGTGAATTCAGAAAACACGTGTGCACTATGCTCATTCTTGGCTACAAACGCCGGGGAGGGTGCAATGGAAATTGAATCATTAAGTCTACCAAACCTAAGACAATTAGGTGTGTTGCTCATCGCCGCCAGCTCAGACACTCTGTTTCCGGTGGCCAAAGCCAAAAGGAAAACTGCCTTCTTTAAGATTAAAGCAAAGTCTGCAGTATTTTGATACAGACGAGAATGAAGTAAAGACAAAGCTTTGTCCAGAGACCAAGTAGGCATGAGCTGACGGGGAGGTGGGCGGAGTTTAAAACACGCTCTCATAAATCCTGTTTCCTCCGCCACCGGTATGGATAGACCTGTAAGGTCGAAAAAGGGCACTCTAATCGCAGTTAAGTGATTCTTCAAAGTAACCACAGATAAACGTTTCTGCTCAAACAGATAGTTCAAGTAATTAAAAACCAATGCCACTGAGGGTACAGTTTGTTCCGTTCTAACAATCCAAGAAGTAAAAGCTTTCCAATGAGATTGATATTGTCGCTTAGTAGACTGAGTATATTGATTGAGCAATTTATTGGTCACATCCCTACCGTATGGTGCTAGCCACTTGGCCTCCTGAATGTCCATAATGCAAAAGTCAGCGAGGTCTCTAGGTTGCCAATCGTGTCTAAGTGGAAGTACCCGACCGGGAGCGATACCGGGTCCGGGCACCACATTATTAACTGCTGGCACCACACCTGCGCTGGCCACAGGGGCGCGATTAGCGAGACTAAGCCTCGATAAACTCGTAGTTTGTTCACTACGTGGCACATTAGTGACGCATCTGGCGGTGGAAACAGATAGATGGAGCTCCATCTGTTCCAGTCTGTCACTAGGGCGTCTGGCCCCCCTGCCGGCGTTATCGTCCGGCGGGTGAGGTATAGAGGGAGCTTGTGAGTCTCCTCGGACGCAAAAAGATCCACTTGTGGATGGGAGAGCTCCGCAATCATTAGGTCGAAAATGGGTTGCTTGAGCTCCCATTCTACTGTCGTGCTCTGTCTCCGGGACAGAGCGTCTGCCCAGACGTTCGCTACGCCTGGGAGATAAGATGCGTGAAGATAAATATCTAGACTGGTGGCTAGAACAAAAATCTCTTCCGACACGAGTAGCAACTTCCTTGACCTCGTTGACCCTTGTTTCTGAATACAGTGAACTGCATTCAGATTGTCCATTCTGAAGGCCACTGACTTGCCCCGTAACGCCGGGCCGTGAGCCTGAAGGAAATACAATGGGACTAGTAACTCTTTGACATTTATGTGAGAGATTTCTAAGTGGGACCAAAGTCCCTGACCCTGGTGCCCCTGATTTGACTGAAATCCCCACCCTATGGTGCCTGACGCATCCGTGTCTACCCATACCGTTGGAGGAGGAGAGGTCCATGACATGATTGAGTGCAATGTTTCCCTCTTCGCCCAGACCGCTAGTAAGGTGTGGATTAATTTTGGTATGGGCCATAATTTTCCCGCCGGTAAGAGTGGGAAATATTTGTTGCCCTCCAATATTAATCGTTTTACTTTCAACCGGCCCAACTTGACAGTTAGCTGAATCCAGTTGAGAGAGCCGACCAGAGACTCCCAGACTCTTCGTGTCGTAGTCAGACTGTGAAGAAACCTGAACAGTTTCCTGCGAAACCTGTTGCGATTGTCCACACTCTGACTCAGAGTGAGAGCGGCGGTGTCCCAGACCAGCCCTATCCACTGAATTACTCTTGAGGGAACAAGGTTTGACTTTACCAGATTTACCTTGAAGCCTAGAGTTTTGACATGATTTAAAATGATATTGACATGTTTTATGCATAATTGTTGTGTCTCTGCCACCACCAGCCAGTCGTCTAGATACCACAACACTCTGATTCCCTGTTTTAACAATGGCATCAGGGCTTGCCTGACTAGTTTCGTGAATAATCGAGGTGCTAGGTTCAAACCGAACGGCATCCTCTGAAAACAAAATTTTGGTGCCTGATCCTCAAGGCCAGAAACCTTTGAAATCTTTTGTTGACCGACACGTGCCAATAGGCGTCTGTCAGGTCTAGGGAACACATCCAGCCACCCGGCGGAAGTGTTAGCCTGATTTGATGAACTGTTAACATTCTGAAAGACTCGTTGTAAATGTGAAGATTCAGATACGACAGGTCTACGACCGGCCTCATCTGAACACTGTCCCGTTTGGGAACCAAAAACAGTTTTGACGTGAATACAGGGTAATCTGGGGGTACCGGGATGATGACATTCTTGGCAATCATCTCCTGGACCAGCAACTCCACCTCTAATGAAACACAATTTGCCGTTGTCGGCTGACGTAAGCGAGGTCGCCGGAGCCACTGCCAAGTGATGCCTTTGCGTGCCACCATCCGTGCCCAGGTTTTTAACGGCCATGCTTGGTGACACGTTCGGAACGACCCAGTTAGCAGACAAGGGTTCGCCGGCTGTACTTCCCTCGGTTCCTCCGGCTCTAAGGTAGGCACTGGGAGTGAGAAAGACTTTAGTTTTTTGATGGTGGGTTTGGTGGTGTTGGCCGCTTCGCCGGCTGGCTGGTGTGGGCCGAAGACTGGCCCTGACCCGGCTTATACTGGCCGCGTCCCCTCTGTCCTGAAAACCCTCTCTGTCTATGCCTGAACTGACCCAGGGGGGATTGGGAGGACTTAGGCGGAAGAAACGGCTTAGAACCCCCTGGCTGAGCTTTAGTAGGAGGCTTAGGTTTGGGGAAGTTAAATGCGGGTTTCTTAGCCTGTGCGGGACTGTGCTTCACGGCCTGTGCCATGTTAAACACTGTTCGCCATACATCAGGGGACATTAAAGAAGGTGTAAGTACTGGGGACATTACCACCTGGTTAGCAATGCGATCAGGCAGCTTGCGAACTAATGACATTCTAAGATCCTGTCGTGCTCGCACCGCCTCAAGTAAGGCTGTGCGTATGTCACCTAAGGATTGAATTGACGACTGAAGAATCAGACGCCGGGATAATTCAACTGATCTTCGAGCATCCGCGTCTGCGATTGCCTGAGTAGACCTGAGTAAAGACTTAGCCACCTGTTGAGAAACTATGTACTGTGAAAACAGGCGGAAAGCTTTTCCCCTTAGCCTAAATTCTCTGTCTAGGTGAGAAGGGGTAGGGGTAATGAATGGTTCCTTTAGTTCACAAAGATTAATCTTAGGGGCAGCTAAAAAGGAAATAAAGCTGACGGAACTCCGCCGGCAGAACCTACCGGCATTGAGAACCATGAATGTGTATCCTGAGGGATCTGGTGGGAAGATTTAGAAGTGAAAGTGGTTGCAAAGTTTTGAGCCTCTACCTCCCAATCCACCCAAGGTCCTGGTCCTAACTGTCCCACCTTCAACACTGGATTAGCTGTCTCGTCTGTGACGGTCTGTAAATCTAGTTCAGGAGTAATAGCCAACAGAGCCTTAATATCATTAAACCCATCCAGCTTAGACCAGTCTGAAAAAAGTTTTGAAGCTGAGGCAGGGGGTAAAGCAGGCTTAGATGCATAAACAAAATAATCCTGATAATAATAACTAGGTATAGCCTTGATATTTACATCCAAAACATTACCCAAGGCATCCAATGCCCTTAATTTCTTAGACTTATTTCCCTGGATAAACCACTCACGTGGTACCGGGAGTTCCCCTGACAAGGTAGGCTGGGCAAGCTCTGGCTTAGAGGGGTTCAAAGGGACCCATGACTCGTCTGGCCCATAAAGCAGGGGCATAGCTACCTTTCTAAGAGGCGCTTTGTCTAGAGGGGGTGGATTAACATCCGTAATGACCCTGACATTTGACGTAGTGAATGCCGCCGTAGCTGGCTTAGAGCTCCCTGCCGGTGACAGAGTAGGAGGGTTAGGAATCTTAGATAAATCGATTGACGTTATCAGAGGCCGTACCGCAGAACCTGTCAAGGGAGCCCCCAAGTCCATTGTGGGGTTTTCTCGTTGTTGATTAAAGAATTTTGATAGAGCATGAGTAAGTAACCCATCAATTTCTTGTGCTGTAACAAACTGGTTAGGTGCAGAACTTTCAGGTGAATTAGTATTATCATGGGCGGCGTCCAGGCCTGAGCCTGACCCTTGTCCTTCCCTATCTGAAATTAATGACACTTCATCTTGTTCCTCCCGATCCTCCTGAGAAGACCCCGCCGAGGCAGGGGCACCTTGTTTCCAAGATAAATCAGGGATAGAGGATGGGGTCGCCGCGTCCCTGTGGACATCGGCTACTGTGTGACTCGTATGAGTCGGACGTGGATGGACAGACCCTGGCTGAGCAAAACGCCAAACACCGAGGCTCTGGCCTACGCTCTCTTGAGAGTCTGAAACATTCTCAATTATTGAATATCCTGAACTCTCCATTTCTAGGGTTAAAATATCAATAGGTAAATCTTGTTTAGGGACAGGCGCTTCACTATACTCTGAGGCTGTAACAGAAACATTGTCAGGTGTAGAGGTACGATGAGATGCACTAGACTTAGAAGAATGTCGAGAGGACTTCTTATGGGAATCCTTTTTGGAGGATTTGTGGCTACGGTGTGACCGCGAACTGGACCTAGGTTTGGAAGAATCACCACCATGGCCCCTGGGGGAAGCTTCAGTCTTGCACTTCTTACTAGCCGGGGAAGAGGCCCGACTTGAAGACCGTTGTCTGAGGGGTGACCTTGACCTCGATCTCGCCTGCGACGAGGAGGTGGCTGCCGGGGGAGTAGGCTCTCTCGGGCGTTTAAACGTCTCCACAGACGATACAGAATCCTGGCTAGTCTCTGTCGGCTTAAAACCCCTTACTCTAGAGGTACGTTTAGGGGGAGGGTGCTCTGACAGCAACTTATCCCAAAGTGGGACGTTGTCACATTGAAGTGACTTATGTGCGACAATGGTAGTGTAGGCCGACATTTGTTGTCTGACCTCTCTCAACGCTACCGCCGCGGTCTTGTCATTGTCACACAGGACTTTATTGTTAATTGGGAGCAAAAAGAACAATTACGTGTAACCCAGAGACCCCTTGAACGGTCTAGACATCTAACACACCTTATGCAAAGGGTATGTGCAAAAATTGGGATACCCGCGCAAGTAGGGGTAATGCACAGGGCAAAAACTGGGGTGACATTAGCCATGACAGAGACTGGTGTGAGGAACTACCGCCGGGTCTGTATTGGTCCGCCGGAGCTCAGCTCTGGAAAAATAAAGAAAATTTCCAGGAATTAATGCTCATAAGGTTAACCCAAGTGTTCGCATACAAGTGTTAATAACCCGCCGGGTAACGGGATGCAAAGACACAGCTAACACATCTCGCCACGCGGCTGGGTATAAAGAGGCTAAACAAGTCTTCTTAGCTAAGAACATGAAGAATACCCTCTGATATAATGGTCCAGTATGGCACTAATAGTCTGTAGGAGGTGGTGACTGTCTCAAGATTCAATTTTGTAACAAAGCCCCCCCTCATAAAGACGCCGGCCCTTGAAATATTTTAGTAGAATAGCCCAGGGCAGGAATATACGAGATCTGATTTTTTAACGAATTGTCCCAAACGATCGTCGTAAAATTAGAAGGCGGCGATACTGAAAGTATCACCCAATTAAGGTTAATCGAAATTGAATTTGTTTATAAATTCCTTAGTTCCTTTACTTAGGGACACCCGCCGGGTGTGGAAATCGATTTGGTTAAACCTCACTGATCCTTCAAATGCCGTAAGAGTAAAGGCAGCGATACACAGAGTATCACTCACATGGATTGGTTAACTATAAGAGACCTAAGTCGTTTTATCCCACCCTGCTAAGGTGCACCCGCCGGGTGAGAAGTCTAAAAGTTAACCCCACAAGTTCCTGACCCCACTACTTTGTAAAAGATCGCCGGGGAGGAACGCCTAAACAACAGCTAGGTTTTCCCCGTGGTTTGTCGTAAACCAGGTAGAAAAACCTATAAAAAACGAGTGTTCTCACGAACGTCGTTTCTTTATATATAACTAAATATATATGTAAGGATGGGTACAGCCATCCCGCCGGGAATTTAAAGGAGGCCTGAAACCAGGCACCCACAGATACGCAGTCCTGGAGAGCCACAGACACCTCCCCTCGCCGGGGAACCAGCCAGTGTTAACAACCACGTGTGGCCTAACACTGCTCATCGGTCAGGTTTTTTCACGGTGAAACCGAGAAAAACCCGCCGGAAGGCAAACCCCACCCTGAACAGACACCATCTGAACAATACGACACGAGGAGAGACACGCACGACTAACCAAGGTCACAACATAATCCGTGGAATTAGCCAATACACAACTAAACCAGGAAACAAATATAGTCCGAGGAATTAGCCAATACACAACTAAAACCCGGATACACATGACACAGTAGGGCATATTTATAAAATAAATAATAACACTAGACATGTGGCAAAGCTACGAGCGGCTGGCTAGGCCTAGGTAGACGGCATGAAAATAGTTGAAATATAAACACACACTGGAATATCACAACAGGAACCACCGCCAACACACCACCGAAGCGATAACTTCCCAACCCCGGGAAGCCTGACACGGACCCAGAAAAAACTTCACTAAGTGAAGAAAAATACGCTGGGAACGTCAGCAAACACACAGCTTACCTCATCAGAAGGATAAAAGGCAGCAATAATTAACGCGTAATGAAAGCCGCCTGCATCACCAACTAAACCAAACTGTGAAAAGTTCACGTGTCCACAACAGGACCACGAGGGTACATCCGAAATAGATGCCCCATACATACGACCCAAAATACATTGCACTGCGGGCAACCAGCCCAGGACACTCCTGCTACGCCTATCCTAACCTTACTCGATACATCCCAGAGTAAACAAATGAGAAAAAACTCACTAGGGACGCCACGAATGCGGAACCAGCGGAGCCTGAAAGGAACGTCCGGGCAGGCTGAGCGCAGAGCAAAGAAGGAGGAATGACGCCTGATTCAGCGTCTGGTCAGAAATCCACACAAGTACATCCACGATATGATGGAAAGCTTATTGGATAGTTATTCTTATTTTCTTTTTGTTTTTATTTTTTACGAAGTTTTTTCGTAGTGAGAACCCAATTCATAATGACTGAAGCCATGAGTGAGGTCGCGTGCGCTCATGATGAAGGCTCCTCAGTTTTTAAATGCTCTGCGCGGTAGATTCAAACTACGGCGGATTAGTGTTTGAAGAGGATGCCTTATGTAATAGGCATGTTCGTCAATGATGGAGGGGCCACTAATAAATATAGATTTATGGCTGTCTGAACTGGTTGGCATTGGCTCAACCTAGGGACAGGGCATGGGTGTATTAAATGAATGTGTATTCATGTTCATCATCATGTAGGTAGAGTCTGGCGGGTACATACATAGATTTATGGCTGTCAACCTAGGGACAGGGCATGGGTGTTTTAACCTGGGAGGAACATACATAGATTTATGGGGCGATTGGTCTTCAGAAACTTAGTCTGGCAAGACAAGGTATTTTAGGGTATGTTGATATTGACATCCTAACTTAGGGACAGGGCATGGGTGTATTAACTTTAAGGTGTATTTATGTTCATCATCATGTAGGTAGAGGTGTAGGACACGAGGGGTAGTGTATACGCGAGGTGTGGGAAAGGTCAGTGTTTAGAAGGGGTAGGCAGGTGTGGTTTGGAGCTGCTTAGCCCTGCGGGCTTCGGCCTGTCTGAACTGGTTGGCTCGGTCACCTGGTCCTTTCGTTCTGTGGGCCTTTCTTTCGGGTGTTTCTGTGTGGTGTTCGCTCGTGGCTTCTGTGGTGGGCTTCTCGTTCTGGGGCATTTTACTTCCCTCTCCTTCATTGTAGGCTCGTCCCCGAGCCTCAAGGGTGAAGTAAAAAGAAGCATAGTCATGGTGGGTCATTTTGAGTGTATTTAGAAGGTCCCACCAAGCAAGAGAGCGAGGGTCAGGTTTCTTTTGCAGGTCAATGTAGACCTGTAGGAATGTGTCCTCTGTGTTGTGGAGGGCGGTTGCCCGGGCTTGATGTGGGCGTTGTAGACGGGCTAAGCGTCCTGTGGACGTTTTTACTTTAACCTTTCGTATGAATGGTTTGTAGTTTTCCCCCGTGGGGGTAGGGATGGGGGCGACGAAGGGTGTGGATTGTTCATGGTGGAGGTCATGTATCGAGTGAGGTGTGTGGGACTGACAGGAGGCCTCTTCAGTGTGGTGAATGGGTTACTAACTGAAGGGGAGGGATTAACGCGTGAAAACGGAGCTGGGGGTGAAGGGGGGATATGAGTCTGGGGTTTTTGGGGTTTTCTTGGGTGGTGTTGTAGGCTGGGAAAATATATTGAGGCAATGTGCAATATCGGTTTAGGTAAGGTGCGTGATGGAGGTGTGTGAGAAAGAGGGGGTGTTGTGTGGCTTGGGTCTTTAGTGTAAGAACGGGGTGTTGTTTTTGTATAACTGTCTTTAAATCTGATGGGTCTGTTGATTATTCTACCTTTGGAGGTCCTGGTGGGAAGGTAGATGTTTGTCGTGGGACTTGAGTCGCTCGACGATGTTTTATATTGAGGGGAAGAACGCTTTACAGGTGGAGGGCATTTAGTGGGGGTGAGGTCAGGGGTTATTTGAGAGGTAGATGCGTGTGGAGGTTTTTGTCGAGTGAGGGTGGTAGGCGGAATGGAAGAGGATTTGGTGGGGGTATGTATGGGGGTTCTCTCAGGGGCGACTTTGTGGGGGGATTCAAGTGGGGGTGTGGAGGTCGGGCCCGTCAATTTGGAGGGGCTTTGGTGAGGAGTTAGTTGCGTGTTAGACGTGGTGTGAGAGGAGGGGTTGGTCGTTGGCATAGTGTATATTTGGGGGGGGTTTTGGTTGGGGGTTCGATGAGATGAGGAGTTTGTTTGATGTGGGGGTGGGGGCGCAGGGATGGGGGAGGGGAAGGGGGGGGAGGGGGGGGGGGCTAGACGGGTGGGTAGGGAGTGGAGATTTAATTTGGAGGGTTGGGGGTAGGAACATGTGTGGGGTGTGTTCTTTGGTGGGGTCGGTGATTTGCTGGTGGTGGAAGTAGGCGGTTTTATGGGAGTTTGGTGGGGGGGTAGATCTAGCAGGTCATTCGGGGTGATGAGGTGGGGGTTGAGAGGGGATGAGGTTGAAGAGGAAGGTATGTGTTTTCGTGGGGGGGTGGGGGTTGTTATTTTTGGAATATAGTTAGAGGGTTTATGGTGTTTACTTGTGATTATTCGTCTTCTTTCCCTTTGTGGAGGAGAATTCGACGAAGAAGAAGAGGAGGAGGAGGATAGTGGTCTGGCAGCCCTACGGAACTTGGTTAGCAGGGTGTGTTTTCTGGAGGTTTTAAAAGATTTTAGTCGTGGGCGTAAGTTGTAGCGTGAGGTTACTGAGGTAGATTGTGTGGTGCGGTTGGGTGTGTACTTGGTTTTGGGTGGGGGTGGTGGTTTTCTCACTGTGGTGCCTGGTGGAGGTATGTCAGGGCTAGACGGGAGGGTTTCCGTTGTGGTCGGGGTTGTGGGTGGAGGTTTTCGTACTTGGATAAGTTGGGGAGGTACTTGACTATCAGAAGTGAAGGAAGGTGTCATGGTGGAGGAAGGTGTGATAGTGGGGGCTTGGGGTTTGTGGAGGTTAGTTTGGGGGGTATGTTGAGGAATGATTTGTGGGTTCGGTGCTGGAGGGCTAAGGCCCTTAGGGGTTTGTATGGGAATATTCATAGCCTGAGTGGAAGGGTTAGTAGGGGTGTTTAATTCAGGGTCGGACGTGTGGGGTGGGGTAATGTCTTGTGGTTTTAGAGGTTTAAACGCTCGGACGAATCTAGTTCGGAACGTGCGAGTCACGCCGTGATAATCGATGGTGACTTGATAGGCATTTGGGACTTGTATGATGGTGTAGGGCCCGACATAGCGAGGGCCTAATTTGTTGGTGACAGGGAGGTTGGCTACCATTACGGTGTCATGGATGGCGAAAGGGTTTTTATCATCGGGGCTATCAGTTTTGGTGTCTTGACAGGTTTGGGCGGTATGGAGGGTGTTTTGCAGATGTTGCAATGGGTCAATTGTGGAGGTGTTGGAGGGGAGGTGAGCGTGATGGTGGAACGGCAGTAACAGGGGGGGTACGCCGTAAACACGTTCATGAGGGGAAATACCGTCTTCTCGGGGACAGGTGTTCATGCCCCATTGTATCATCTTTAGTTGTGATGGCCAGTCTGAGGTGTTAAGAGCAATCATTTTTGTACGTAACTGGTTGTTGATGGTGCGATGGCTGCGTTCGCATATAGCATTTCCTTGAGGCCAGTACGGGGATGAGTGTTTGATCTTAATACCGCATTGTTGGGTGAACTGGTGCCAAACGTGTCCACTAAACTCGGGGGCATTGTCGGATAGAAGAGCAAGGGGAAGGCCGAATATAGGGAACACTTCTGTGGCAAGCAGTGTGGCGACTGTGGTGGCTGTGTGGTCTTTAACTGGGCAGGCTATTAAAATTTTGAATATACGTCAACAAATGTGACGATATAGCGGTTGCCAGCGTAAGAAGGAAACGGGCCCATGATGTCGAGGGATAGGACTTGGAACGGTTTGTTGGCAGAAATGGTACCAGCTGGGCCTGGGGTGCGTGATCTATCCTTCCCCAATAAACAAGGTTTGCAGGATTCTGTCACTCGTTGTGCAATTTTGGAGGGGTTGGGGGTCCAGTATTGATCTGCGAAGATTTTTAACATCTTCTTTTGTCCAAGGTGTATGCCGTTTCCCTCGTGGATGGCAATCATGTAGTCGTGGGCAATGGTGGGGTCTAAGACTATGTGACCGGAGTCTGTGGCAAGTTGATCTCCCCAGCGAGTCAGTTTCCTGAAGACATTTAACGGTATCCAGGGTGGTCTGATTCTTGTTTCCCAAGATTGAATTAGTGAGGGGGCTGAGGGGGAATTATGTTGGTGGATGGGGGTAGATAAAAGCTCAGTGTTTTGTAAGGCGGCTAGGTTGGTGGGGGGGTCTTTTGGTACTGGCAAACGTGACAGGGCGTCTGCATTGGTGTGAAGTTTGCCTGGACGATACTGTATTGTAAAATCGTAGTCCTCTAGTGTCTCCCTCCAACGTACCAAAATGGCTGAGTTGGTTTCGCACTTACGCAACCATTGCAAAGATTGATGGTCGGTTATTATATCGAGTTTTGCGCCCAACACAAATGACCGGAAGTGGCTGAGTGCCCAAATGATCCCTAAGCACTCTCTCTTGGTGGCTGCATAATTCTGTTGTGCTTGGTTGAGGGTGGAGCTGGCATACGCTATCACATGTTCCTCTCCGTCTCTGACTTGAGCTAAAACTGCACCAATGGCGTACAGAGATACGTCGGTATAAAGACGGAAAGGTTTATGGTAATCAGGGAAAGCGACAATAGGGGCTTGGATTAGCTTTTGTTTCAAAGTGTTAAAAGCGAGGTCTCTTTCAGGTGTCCAGGTGAATGTGGTGTCTTTGTGGGTGAGTTGGTGGAGGGGTCTGGCTATGGTGGCAAAGTGGGGGACGAAACGTCTGTAGTATGTGGCTAAACCTAGAAAAGAACGTACTCCTTTAACGGTGGTGGGTGGGGGTTGGTTTTGTATGGCTTGAAGTTTCTTTGGGTCTGGTGCAATACCATGTTCAGATATTACGTGGCTGAGGAAATCTACCTTATTTCGGGCAATCTCGCACTTTGAGGGTTTTAATTTCAACCCGGCGGCTCGGATTCTTTGAAGGACTTGTCTCAACCTGAGGAGGTGTTCTTCCCAGGTTTGTGAGTACACAATAATATCGTCTAGATAGGCTAGGCAGGTTTCCCAGGTTAGGCCATGTAATACCGCTTCCATCAAACGGGAGAAAGTGGCGGGTCCGTTACAGAGGCCAAAAGGTAGGACGTTAAATTCGTAGTGGTGGCCACCACTAGTGGAAAATGCTGTTTTTCTTGGTCCTCTGCCTTGATAGGCACTTGCCAATACCCTGCTTGCAAGTCGAGGGTAGTGAACCATCTGGATCCGTATAGGGAGTCAAGGGAATCGTCTATCCTGGGTAATGGCGTAGCGTCCTTAATGGTTACGTCATTCAATCTCCTGTAATCGACGCAAAAACGGGTTGACCCATCTTTCTTTTTTACTAGGACAACAGGGGAAGACCAGGGACTAATGGACGGGGTGGCAATACCGGCCTCTAACATCTCTTGGACTTGGCGTTCCTCTTCCTGGCGTTGTATGGGATTTTTTCTACGGGATGGTTGTCTTATGGGGGGGCCTGTGGTGTTAATGATGTGTTGTTCTACATCGGTCTGTCCGATTTCAGTGGGTTGTTGGGCAAACACGTCACTGAACTCTAGCAATAGGTCGTACATGCTGTGTTTTTGGTGGTCGGATAATGTGTCCGGGAGAGGGGGCAATTGGAGGCTGGTAGGGGTGTCATTAAAATCTATGGGGAGGTCATCAAAAGTTTCGAGGTCTCCTATAATGAGACCTTTTGGTAATGTCAGGGATTCCTCAGAGATATTTGCCACGAGAATGTGGTTGATGCGAGCGGAAATGATGGCGGGTTGTAAGAGGCAACGATTGGGGTTGGTGGACGTGGTAGTGGGGGAAAATATCATGTGAGTTTGGGGTATGGGTCGAAGGTTAACCCATTTTTGATGGCGGGGGGGAATTTGGCATTTATCTTGAACTACAGCTGGGCTAATGATGGTGGGGGATCGACTGGCGAGCAGGTGCTCGGTACGCATAAGGGGGGAAAGGTCACTTTGGTGGGGACACGCGTGAGGGGGGGATTAACGTCGCGTGTGGGAGGATCAGCGTGGCGAGGTGTGAGGGATTTAGAAAACGGAATTTGTTGGAGGGACTGTGGAGGGTTGGTGGGGGAAGAGTGAGGTATAGAAGATGGGTTATTGGTGGAGGACTGATGTACTGATTGGTGGTTGTTAGAAGGACGAATTTGGGGAGTTTTGTCGGTGGCAGTGACGGTTTGTTTGGAGTTTATATGGGATTGGTGGGTTTGTCTGTCATGAGAGGGCGAGTCAAGTGTGGGGTTTTGAAGTTTTCTAGGGGTGTGAATTGTGTGGGGGTGGAAGGGAGCTACTGACGGAAAACTGTCACAAGGGGAATTTGGTTGGTTGTGGAATAGCTGGACATTTCTGGGGGCATGGGGGGAACATGGTTGGGTCCCTAGGTCGTCACGCGTGAGGGGAGGATTAACGGCGCGTGTGGGAGGGTCAGGGTGGTGAGAGGTGAGCGAGTTAGAAAACGGGATTTGTTGGTGGGATTGCGGAGGGTTGGTGGGGGAAGAGTTAGGTGTAGAACATGGGTTATTGGTGGAGGACTGATGTATTGATTTGGGGTTGTTAACAGGACGAATTTGGGGAATTTTCTTGGTGGCAGTCACGGTCTGGTTAGAGGTTATCTGGGACTGGTGAGTTTGTTTGTCATGAGAGGGCGAGTCAAGTGTGGGGTTGTGAAGTTTTCTAGGGGTGTGAATTGTGTGGGGGTGGAAGGGAGCTACTGACGGAAAACTGTCACAAGGGGAATTTTGTTGGTTGTGGAATAGCTGAACATTTCTGGGGGCATGGGGGAAACATTGTTGGGTACATAGGTCGGCATTTTCCCTGGAAACACGTGTACATAAATATTTGATAGAATTGTGGTTACATACATCAGAGTCTGTCCTGGAAACATGGGAGGATTTATCCTGGACAGAGTTACGAGAATTGAGGGGATTACCGAGAGGGAGTTGCTTGGACTTGTCTTCTTTCGTTTGTTGAGGCATTTTTTCAACGAATTGAGTGATATTTTGAGAGAACTCGGGGCAAGGGGAGGGGTTAGGAGTTACCTTAGTGCTAGCTGCAACTTGGTAACCCTGACTCAGAGTTTGTTGAGGGGGAAGGTGTTTTTTCTTTTTGTGAATAGGTTTCTGCGTGATTGGTTTGTCAGAGGCTTTGGGTTGGATTTTTTTTGAATGAGATCAGCCTCTGGCCGCAGTCAACCTGGGCCTGGAGTTTTTGAAGGAGGTCAAGTCCAAGGAAACCATCGTAATGTTTACAGTGGGAGGAAAATACTGTGAACGTGTGATAACAACGAGCATGGGGGGCAGGAGTAGTTACTGACAGGGGCAAAGTGTCTCCTAGGAGATTTAAGTAGGTATCAGCAGCTGAGATTAGTTCTGCTTTGGTGGTTAACAAGGGGCCAAATAGTCGGTGGTGTTGATCATAATAAGACTTGAACAAACATGACTTGGCAGCTCCCGTGTCGATTAACAAGCGGACAGGAATGTCCTTGATTTTGGCCATGTAATAAATGGGGGCAGTGCGGTCAGTTATGGCGTCCCCCGCCGAGGCCATCTTGGGCGGGGGGTACTTTAAAAATCCTGGGAGTCGGTATCTACCTCCTCCAGGGTTTCCTCGGTATCATCTGAGGTCATGATAGGGGCTATTTCTCCGGTGTGCATTTCCTCCATTTCTTCCTCTTGTCCCAACTCCTCTTCATTTACAGAAATGCGAGGAGTAAAGGGGCGAGGTTTGGCAGAGTCACGAATTTGATGGAGGGCACACTGAGCACTACAGGCAGGGAAATCATAGGGGTTGATAATTACTAATGTAGGGTTTTTACTTTGGTAGGTGTTGTAGGTTTTGTTCCGGTTGAAGATTCTGCGTGGCTGGGTAGGTTGGAACCGGGGCCTACTGGGTTGGGGCTTGCCGGAAGGGTAGGTGGGTCTGTTGTGGAAGGATGAGGATGGGTAGGCATTCTTGGAGTTTTGGTGGTCGGGGGTGCTGCGGGTGCGTGGGAAACCTCTTTATTACAGCGATTTGGGTGGGTGCTTCTGTGCGCACGGCCAAAATACGTCGGATCGTGATGAGATCTTTTTGATATCCGACGAAATCGTGCACACGGAAATGATCTTTTACTGCTGAGGGCAATATTGATACAAGGTTGACCAGAATCTGCTGCTCTTGTTGGATTCTGGTCAATGTGGGGAAAGAAACTTTTATATGTTGGGCGATCTTATTCACTGTGGCATCTAGATCGCCTTCGAATTTAGTGTCTTGGATACGGGTGTGGGCCACGAAAACGCCCAACGAAGGCTTAATGGCTTCTATCACTATTGGGCGAAATTCGTCCCATGTGAGAGCAGGGTGCACTTGGTAGGCAACCAGGGAAACGGCTTTTCCCAGGTGCGTTAATGTCACGGCTATCTTTTCTGCGTCCGTGGTATAAACTAGGTCAAGTACGGGTTTCACTATGTCCATGAACGTTTCGATCTCGTAAGTTTCTCCATCATAATGTGGGATGGGAATGTGAGAACGGTGCGCCATGATGTTATCGTGTTCTGGCTGTTCCAAACTTGCAATGTAATGCAACCTTTTATCCGAATCAAGAACCACCGCTGCCGCCAATGTTATGCCCTGTTTTTCTACAGGATTAACTTGGGTAATGTGAGTTCTAACTGACTGGGTATATAAGGCTGCATGCACAAAACAAGGTATGAGGAATAGAGAACACAAAATAAACACACGGTAACAAGACACACGATCACGTTTATTGAAGATGATTAATAGGAAGCATAAGAAGGTATGAATACTCGTACAAGACAAATGATAGAAATGAACAACTAGCATTAGTGGATCTGGATGGAGCCTAGTCTCCCACTTCCAACGTTCAGGTATACTCTTCTGATCACTGGCTTGGTTCGCAAGTTTATATACTGGAAGACATCAATGTTACTTATAGATTCAATTTCACTAATTAGATTTATTACTGGCAGTTCTGGTGCACAAGTAGTAGTTCACAGACTAGAATTAGACACGCGTATTTTTAGAGCACGGGAATTCTAGTAACCTCAGGGGGGTACTGATCTAAGTTTTATATTCTTATAGCAGAAATACGTAGAACACAAATCAGTGGGCGAACGTTAGATATCACTAGGGTTTTACTTCTATGTAATAATATCTGAATAGGGGTAATTACGAGAGTTAATGTCGCCTGTTAATTAATGAACACTGATACGCTTAGCACTTCCCAATAGAAATGGTTGTATATGAATTATACTGGGGCAAAGATATAGCCACTTCATAGAAAGATTAATAAGTGAGTCTCTAATTAGTACTGTAACACGGTAGTACTAATAAAGTGAATCTTGGGTAGTATTTGGTTGGTCTGGTCCTGGTTATCTTGCGTCCGTGATGTTGGGGGCTAACGACTGGTTCCGCGGCCGTCCAGGGGTCCATATGTAGGAAGTTCTCAAGACGGATCTCTTGGCGATCGTTGCTGGCTACACGCTTATATACCCACTGGTGTGTGAAGGTTATAAGGTGCACGTAGATTTCTTGTACGTGGACAGATGCTTCTATCTCAAATCTGCCACGGAGTCTGCCGGCTCTGGAACTCAAATCTCAGGAACAACACAAGGGCAGAGCTAGAGGTCAACTTAAGGGGGCCAGCCACTGGTTGGTGTCTATCTTTCAACTGATTTTACTGGGGGCGGGAGCTGGGTTTATAGGCTCGGTTTTTGGACCCTGTAGGCCATAGGGATCTCGAGTCTTATGGAATTATTTGAGCTCTCAATAGATACGGGGACTAGGTAAGGTGGTGATTACTGTTGTGGCACATGGCTATAGGGAGCCTTCATAATGTGATATAACTGAGCCTTAGTAAGAAGTACTATTTTGGCTATACTGGAAGTATTGAGGGGAGGGAGACTGGATCTACTTTGCGAGGAGGACTGGGACACCTGTGATAGGAGCGTCTCTCTTATATTGCTCAGTCTTCATTCTATGGTATAGCTGAGGTGCTAATTTGATTATCCGAGTATGCAAGAAAGGTGAATGGGTTATTGTGGGTTAATAGAGGTTAGTAAAGGGGTTAGTCATGCATGGTTAGTTCATTGATAGGAAGAATTCCTGTGCTACCTGGCAATGACCCGGAAGTCAAAACAGGGGTCAGGTATACCTCCGCAGGGGTGGGGGTCTCCCTCCTCGGGTGGGTAAAAAAGGGGAGGTGCGCGCCCTCTCTCTGTGATGGTCGTCCGGCGGCTGTGGCTAGGGGCTTGCCATATCACAAGTGTTTGTAATAACCCTCTGTTTATGAGACAGATGTGGGTGTTCGTAATACCAAAACCGAAGGTGCCTTGACTAGCTGGTTTAATCGGTTGGGTTGTTAATTGCATGGTTTGCTGGATGTGGTGGAGACTGGGTTGCTAACTCTGCCACATTTATCTGGAAGTATGGCATAGAAGTTAGTCACTGGCGAGGCGGCTAGCCTCGCACTGACGATCATTTGGTACAGGGTTGTGAATGGGTTGTGAGGGAATAGATGGCATGCAAAGGGTTAGTAAAGTTCTAATGTTGTTCCGTCCTACTAAGGGACGGAAGGCTGGATAGGAGTATATATATAAAAGGTTGGAGAATGTTAGCAACGGAAAAATCAAGTATATTCAGGAGGTATGGTGGAGAGGCTAGGTCGGAAAGGAGTCGAGGAGCATGGGGGGTTAATGAGAGGGGGAGGGTTAAGGGGGCTACGTGGAAGTTTGACCCTAAGGTCTCCGGGCGTAGGGGTGGCATTAGACTACAGTTGATATTGGAGTTTGGGGGTTAATGACAGGGAAAGAATGTTAGCCAAATGCTGCGGGGGGATGAGCAATACGGGGTGGTATATGAGTCTGGAAAGGATAGAATCATGTGGACTGTGGGGCTGTGGGGAAGAGGAGGTTAACTGTAGGTGTGTGCTTGACCGGTGGATCAAAGTAGGGAAAAACATGGTGTATTATTACTCGTCAATACGATGGTTATGGATACTGTTAATCTGACACTATTTCTTGCTGATCTAGTTGTTCCTGGGAACTGCGTTTTCTATGATATATACACCAAAGAAAACGACAGTTCGTAGGGTTAACATCGGTATTGTTTCGTGGTGAAAATGGGTCGAGACAAGGGTAACAGAGGGTTGTGTATACAATCTCTGGTTGGGGGAAGATTTAAAGCTACGGCATGGTGGCTAACATCTTCAGTCATTGCTGGCGAGGTCTTACAGGTACAATGGTTCTATATACGCTGGTGTACCCGTGGGTCATCATAGTTTCTGCCTTATGCAATTAGCGACATGGGGTTTTAACATAGACTTCATTCTCGGTATGGACGAGAACATAGCATCGATTTATGGGGGCGGTTGGTCTTCAGAAAACCTTTAGTTGGGACAAGACAAGGCTTTTAAGGGGGCGTGAACATGATTACTTCTGGATGGAAGACATACATCGATTTATGTCTGGCTGAACTGGTTGGCATTCGGCTCAACCTAGGGACAGGGCATGGGCGTTTTAACCCCCGTTGGGGGGGGGGGGCGAACAGACATAGAGTTATGGGGCGATTGGTCTTCAGAAACTTAGTTCTGGTCAAGACAGAGGTATTTTAGGGGTATGTTGATTAATTGACGATGCCTAACCGTGAGGGACAGGGCATGGGTGTTATTAACTATTAAGGTGTATTTAATGTTCATCATCATGTAGGGAGAGGTGTAGGACACGAGGGGGTAGTGGTATTAACGGCGAGGTGTGGAAAAGGTCAGTGCTGTTTAGGTAAGGGGTAGGCAGGGTGTGGTTGGAGCTGCTTAACCCTGCGGGCTTCGGCCTGTCTGAACTGGTTGGCTCGGTCACCTGGTCCTTTCGTT